>VZTY01000392.1:171798-196468 GCA_013400935.1 Turnix velox | reverse complement strand
CCCCCCCATGCAGGGCAGCCTCACCTACCTACCCCTGGACCTGTGCAGGTCGTACCACCTCACCCCTCTCTCCTGCCTTCCATGCGTGGGTGCTGCCCAACTACACCATCCAAGCTGCCCTGTCCTCCACCTCGGCAGCACTTGATTTCCTCCTGCTCTGCCCTTCAAGATGCCTCATCACCCAGAAATGTGGGGGAGGCTTCATTCTTGCACCAAGCATCCCGAGCATGCCTGCTGCCCCAGCTCTGCCCTGGTTTCCCCCCAACTCTCCTCCTTTCTGTCCTCCCACCCCTGCTCCAGCTTCCTGCCCTTTGATGTGCCTCTCCTTCTCTGCTCCAGGCCACAAAGGGCTTACTAAGTGGAGACAACTTCTCCCCACCCCACAATTAGATGCAATTACAAGGTCGTGCTTTTCCCTTGCTCTAGTGTGTGCTGAAGATGGACAAGCTCATGAGGGGAGATCTGCTCGTGGCTAATGACAGGAGGGACAATGAAATAGGGCCCTAGTCTGTGTGGGCGAGAGGTACCAGTGCTTGCATGGAGGTGGAACAGATGCTGAACATGTCCTGGCCTGGTGGCTGGAGCAGGGACTCAGCTGCAAGAGCCTGAGCCTGCTCCATTCCAGCATAGGAGGAGCAGATACCTGGGTGATTCCTGCTGTGGTCAGGTAGAGCCCAGAAATGTGCCCCTGGAGAAGGGTGCAGCCAGTGCTCAAGTGGAGACAGGTCCCAGCAGCGAGCTCAGCTGTCAGCTCTCATCATCCACACTTCCAGCTGTGCAGCACCATGGGATACCCCTTGGCTGGCAGCAGCCAGGTAGAGGATCAGGTCTTTTTACACGTGGCAGCCCTTGGGCTTCTAAAGATGCTGGAGTGGGTCCCCCTGTGTCTCCTACCAAGATGTAGATTTACTTCCACCACTGTTGGTGCTGGCTGGCAAAGCCCATTCCACATGCCATCTCTGCTTTCACTGGGATGCAGGTAGCCATCTCAGGAGAAAACCTGAGTTTGCTGGTCTGCTGTGAGGGGACAGATCTCACTCCACAGTGCACTTACAGCATAGCAGCACTTGTACTATCCAGGTCAAGGCACCTGTCTAGGATTTTTTAGGTTGCTAACCTGTTTGTATCACACAGGAGGTGGCAAATTCATGTGGGGCATGCACAGGGACAGCAGGCCATCCCTGATGTGGACAGCCAGAGCAACCCCATCCTGGTAAGGGACAGGATGGAGCTATCTGTGCTTCTTTGGGTGGGATTTGGGCAGCCAGGGACAGAGTGTGTGTGTGCAGGCATGGGTAAGGCATGTAGAACAGCATGTAAAAACACACCTAGAGAGAAAGTCCCAACAGAGATCAGATTAAAAGAAAATGTGATTAAACACAGAGAGCATCCTGTCTGTTACTCAACTTACCTTACATAACCCTGGCTGCCTTCACAGATGGCTGCTCTGCTGATAAAGTCATTTGCTGGGCACCTGTTGGAAAAACTGCCAGGTCAGCACAGAGCTAATTACACCTGCATCTTTCATTCTAATGAGATGTAAAAGTCTAGAAAAAAAATTGATGAGAGGTCTTGCAGCTCCCCAGGTGAGCCCAGGATGCCTCCCATTACTAAATCCTCCCCATGTACTCCTGCAAGTGACTGTGATGGGGACAAGCACATGGCTGCAGCCTGGAGGGCTTGAGTGACTCCCAGCAGAGGAGGCTGCGCATCCTCTCTGTCAGCATGGCTGGGTCAGAGGGAACATGATGGGAGCTGTTGCTGTCCCCAGCTCCTCTCAAAGGCTGTGTCACTAGTCCCTTTCCCCCTTGTTTGCACCCAGGTCCAAGGCTCTCAGATGGAGCAGCAGAACATAAGAGAGCTATGAAGCTGCAGAGCAATACCCAGACACGTGGGGTGCCTTTGTTTGCCTGGGTGAGCAGCCAAGTCACAGCCCATCTCAAGCTTCGTACCAGCTGCAGATGGGAGGAAGCTGCTGGCCTGCCAAAAACCAAAACACGTGGAGGACCAGGGAGTGGCTGTGCTGCTGCTGAATAATGATGATCCGGACATGCATATAAAAGGATGAGGAGGAGAGCTCACTACAGAGCTGAGCCTTGTAGCCCTGGTCCTCTACAGAGCATCACTCCACTTTGTCAGCCAAGGTATGTTTCTTAATGATGGTTCAAAATGGGAGGTGTGTTTGTGTTGCAGCAGGGTCAGTGCCCTATAGCTGAAGACAGACTGGGCTTTACTTCTAAACTTGGGGGAAAAGCTACTGCTGCCCCTATTGAAGAGTTCTCAACCAAGAAAGCCAAGCAGCCTCGTGTTGCAGGCTTTGGAGGTGCCAACCTGCCACAGGCAGAGACTAAAACATGTGGGCAGGATCCAGGGGCTGCTCAGGGGTGAGCTGCACAGCTCCCACCTCTGCTCAGCAGGGAATTGTGCCCTTTCTCTCCTCACAGCAAGGTTTTGCGGGTTTCATCACAATTTATTTGGTGCTGATTTGATTCTCAACTGTTTCTCCTTGCCTCAGCCTTGGACAGATGACATGGCAGATGATGCATTTATCACCCCTGCATCTTGTCAGGCATGGATGATGGGTAAAAGAGCTCTCGTGGGCATTACCTTGAGGCACAGCTTGAGGCTATTTTGGCTTAGGGACTTACTTGGCTTTCTATTTTTCACATGATCCTTTTTTACTTGCTGTGCCCCTGGGGTGCCCTGCTGCAGGTGTCCTGTCTTTCTTACTATATTTCACACAAAGTTCTGCTCCAGGGAGTCTCCGACTCTGCAATGTTTCTCCTCCCCAGGTCCATTTTCCCCTGCATCTCAGCGTAGCCATGCTGGGTGTGACAGTGAGGCTCTTAGTCCTGCTTGGCCTCCTCAGCTTTGGGAAAGGCCAGATGTTTCACATGGGACCTTGCCCAGATCCGCCAGTCCAAGAAGACTTCAACATAAACAAGGTATGAAAAACTTTCTAAAAAATCTCACAGTGCATAGCTAGCTCAGCTAAGGGGGCATGGGGCCATTGGCAAACTGCCTAGGTGTATGGGGGAGTTGGCAGATCTGATCTCCACCCTTGTTCCAGAGATGCCTGCGTGAGTCTGTGATCTCACTAATACTCCAGAACTTCCCTCCCCATGGAGGTGGGTGCTGGAACAAGCCAAGTACAAAAAACTATGGCAGCAGATGAGCCAGGCTGCTCTGTCCCAGCCCTCTCATGCTAAAATCATCTCTCTGGACTTTGTTCTATCAGTATTTAGGGAAATGGTACGAGATAGAGAAGCTGCCCTCAAGCTTTGAGAAGGGAAGTTGCATCCAGGCAAATTACTCACTGAAGGAGAATGGAAAGTTCAAGGTGATCAACAAAGAGCTGCTGTAAGTGTTTGCATCCATTGTGTCCTTGCTTTGGCTGTAGCATTTCTGTCACCTGTCTTGCCATCCTGGGTAGGAATTCTCCAAATTGCCTGTTTCTGGATCTGGAGGAAGCACCCTGTGGTTGCATTAGCTCTGCTGGAATAATGGGTTCTGCTGTGCAGAGATGAGACCCTTTTGTTTCTGCTGGTGCTTCCTTGGGCCTCACCTGGTCTCTGTCTCATTGTCTGAGGTGAGTAGTGAGCAAATACATCAAATAAATGCTCACGATGACCCCAGTGTGAAGTAGCCCTTGTCTTCCTCTTGGATGGTTTGTGATGCCAAAAGAGCTGGATGCCCCAGGTTCTGTCCTGAGAGGTCCTGGTGCTGCGTATCAGACAGTAGCCACCACCCTGTGCCCCTGTGTGCTGAGAGGTGCCTGTGCCCTGTGCTCCTCTTTGAACCAGAGTAAAGTGACCTGATGAACAAGGGCATGAAAGGTGAAGCAGATTGGTCATTTTTACTTAGGCAAATATTTGCCAGCTTTTTTCAGGAGCCTTTGCTTTGCACTGGTAGTAACTGCTGTGTAATTGCCGCCTGTTTAAATCCATGAGCAAAGTGAATGCACTGACTGTGCCCTTTACGATACTAAATGGTCTGCAATTATCCAGACACCTCTTGGCTTTCTGCAAGGACTGATGCAGACATTAATTAATCTGTGTCCATCACCAGCCCTCGCTGAGTGCTGCTGTGGGAGGCTGAATAAATGAGATGGAGCTAGTAGTGAATGCTGTGCTGTCCCTGCGCTCCTGGCATGGCATGGGTACTTTGTCCTGGCTCACAATAACAGCAACAAGGCAGCAACACATCCCTTGTGTCAATGTCTTGTGGCAGAGGGAAGTGTCCATGCCCACTGACCACGCGGCACTGTCCCTGCAGCTCCACTGTGAGGGCAATGCCTGGCAAACAGCTGGATATTTGTGGCTGCGTTTATTTGTGGGAGATTAATCTGACCATTGAGCCACAGCTGCAGCAGCTCAAGTCCCTGAAATGTCAGGAATATTTTGGGCCAGGTTTGCAGACTGTGCAGCTCCAGCATCAGCCTCTTGACTTCGGCTGCTGGCAGAATTAGCTGCTGCCTCCTTGGGTGTTCCAGTTTCCCAGGGAAACACGAAACTTTGCTGCCCCAAAGGCAGCATCCAGGTCTTGAGGCATCCAGGAAAAAATACACTTATAACATGGACAGCCCAAGCTGTAGGGCTTGCTGCCAACAGGGCAGTGCTCTGGATTAGCAGCAAAACAAATCCTGGCTCACCAAGCAGGGACAGGTAATTTGTGTGTGGTGGAATGTGTTGTGACCTGGAAAAACGCAGGTGATCAAACAGATGTTCACATGTGCCTTCCACAGCCAGCAGGAGCTGAACTGCTCCCTGGCACATCTGAGACCAGTACTGGGACTGTCCCATCCTGTGTGGAAGGGTCTTCCTCTTCTCTGTCTCCATCCTCTTGGCAGTGAAGAGCATGCTGTTGGCAGGGGCATTTGGAGAGATGCTGGCAGTCTGGAGTGTTGGGGTGGTTTAACCTAAGAAACCATTTGCCACGCAGCACCTGGCCTAGGACCTGGTGTGCCCTGGGCACTGCTTGAAACTCTCCCCAGGAATGAGCTTCCCACTGAGGATGTTGTGGTTTGCTGGTACATGTTTCAGCCACTTCTTGACAGGTGGATGTATCAGGGGAATGATATAGTGGAAGAAATGAGTGATTTCAAATGCACACAGTCTTATTTCTTTTCTTGTTCTCCCCTTAGTTCCAACAACAAAGTCAATGAAGTTGAAGGAGAAGCCATGCACATGGATATAAAGGAGCCGGCCAAGCTGGGAGTTCGTTTTAACTGGTGTAAGTGTGTGACTGGAAGGCTGGCAGCCCTGCCACAGGCATCAGCGGTGCTGTGGGGCAGGTACAGCAGGAGGGCAATGCCTGTGGAGGGCAGGCACCTCTGCCATGTCACCAGGGGTGCAAAATGAGCAATACAGGAGGGAACCTTCTTCAGTGACATCAGTGCAGCACCATGGGGTGATGGTGAAGGGTTAAGACAGAGGCTGTGGCCAGCAGGTGTTGATTTGGTGATATTTATACATCAGTTACAGCAACAGCCCACACTGGGATAGAGCACTCTTCACCAACTGATATCAAAGCCAAAAA
Organism: Turnix velox; assembly: GCA_013400935.1. Taxonomy (NCBI): domain Eukaryota; kingdom Metazoa; phylum Chordata; class Aves; order Charadriiformes; family Turnicidae; genus Turnix; species Turnix velox. The sequence continues at coordinate 190,930 of VZTY01000392.1, read as the reverse complement.
CATGACCTATGTTTCTGTCCCTCCAGGTCATTCTGAGGTGAGGCTGAGTGGGTGAAGCAGCCTCACAGCTTCTGCAAGGGCCAGGGATAGGCTTGTTTTTTCTGAACACAGTGATGTATCTTCTACCCCTCTCTGCCTCTGCTTAGGTGTTCCTTTTAATAACCATTACTAATGTTGTTTTGTTTGCTTTTTCTTCCCTTGAGGGACAGTACATTTTATTCATGTGTCATAACCCTTCCCTGTGTCTGGAGCCACACTTGGACAGTAAGGTTATTTGGAGAAATGGGTGGAGCAGGGGTACTCACAAAGGACAATTATCATTCATGAGCACAGACAGACTTTGCTATGTGCTGCTAAGGCATCACCTGCAGACATTTTACCCACAGAATGCACAACCCCAAACACACTCACTGGACATGAGCCTCAAAGAACACTGTCCAGTAATCCTGAGCATATCAGAAATAAATCCAAGGCATTTACTCCTGCCCATTGGACTCATCTCTGCTTTCTGCCTGACAGTGTGAAGCCTAAGTCTCTGTCCCTCAGCAGAGCAGATGGTTTGGGTGTAGCAGCCTGATGGAGAACAGAATTTGTCCCAAGAGCCTGGTGCTTGTGGGATGGATGGACTGTGTCAAACTGATTCCCAGTGCCTGGGCTCCAGCTGTCTGTTTGGAGCAGCAGGTGGTGCAGAGCTACCTGGTGGTTTGCGCTTCTCAGATTACTGGTGTCAGCTCTCAGCCCTACAGCTCCTTCCCACCAGCAAGCACCCTCAGACAGGTACCGGTGGCCTGGCCAAATTGTTCAGGTCACGGAGTTAATTTTCCAACAAGACATTCCTGGCAGGGCTTTGTGGCTTTCTTGAGTCATCTGGGTAGAACAAGGAGTCCTGAAAGGCTTTTAAGAATTGTAGCTCCCTGTACTGACTTGAACTATGCACCAGCAAAAGTGGGAACAGAAGCAAGACCATGGCTTTAGTGCTGCAGAGCAGTCCAGAGTCAATTACCCATGGCATTCACAGTGCCCTTCTTTCTCCTAGTCATGCCTTCTGCCCCTTACTGGGTCATCTCTACCGACTATGAAAACTACTCGCTGGTTTATTCCTGCACTAACATCCTCTGGCTCTTCCACATCGACTATGCCTGGATTATGTCAAGAACTCCTGAGATGCACCCAGAAACTGTGGAGCACCTGAAGACCATTCTCCAGTCCTACAAGATTGACACCGAGAAAATGATGCCCACGGATCAAGTTAACTGCCCTCCTGAGATGTAACTCCCGGCATGCAGTGACACAGCGCCAGACCAGCAATGAACTTTGTTGCTTTCTTTATAATTCATTAGAATTTCTCTAATTTAAACAGAGAAATGTAATAATCCTTTCACTAATGGTAGTTTGCTTGCTCTAAATTACTCCTTGCTGTTATTTCCTTTGTTGCTCTCCCCCTTTTTTCATCTCAGTTTGACTTTTGCAGAGTAACTTGACTGATTCAAAGCTAATGGGTGAAGAAAAGAAACCCTGAAGTGCAGACATGAAGCTCTGCTGTTGCTGTGAGTCCTGCAGTATGTGGATGTGAAAGGGTATGAGATGTGAAAGTATTAGTCCCAGGGGAAAACTTTTTGTCACATGCCCCAGGGTTTGTTTCATGTTTTTGTCTTCATGTTTCTGGGCCTGCTTGGGTTCTACAGTGCCTACTACATCAAGGGCACTGCCTTCCCAACAGCAATGTCCAGGCATAGAGGGGGTTGGTACTGCAGCCTGGGAACTGAGACTGGGAGTCATAAGTGTTTTCTGGTGCAGGCTTGTATTTGTATGTTACTGCCAAGTCAACATATATTCTTGCTAGATACCACATCTGGCCCTTTTTGTATTTAAAGTCTGAGAAGCTTAAAAATGTCCAGAAATTCAGCATCAACCTATCTGCAGTCTCTGTTCTTGATTTCCCTCAGCTGAGGCTGGTCCTACACTCCCAAGGGGTCAGCTCTGAGAGCACACATAAGCAGACAGAAAGGGGTCTACTCTTTTGTCCTCTTCTCCCCAGGCTTCTCCCCAAACCCTGAGAGGCGGCAGGCACTGCCTGACATCCTGCTCACTGCTCCTGTGTCTGCTCTGGCAGGTGCTCACTGGGCACTGTGACAACTCTGCTTCAATAGCATTGATGCAATTAATTAAAAATGAAATCAAAATATCTGCTTTGGTGCTTTTCTACTTTCCCAGCCGCATGATATGCGGAGCAGGCCTAGGGTTTAGAGTGTGAAGTCTGTCCCTTCTCTGAGACCATGGCACTGTTAGAGAGGGAGCACAATGCAATACGAGCAGCCATATCTGAACGGTTTACTCCTGGAGGTCTTTCCATCTCCTGCTGTTTCCAATGACATGAAGAAACAACCATGGGTATGTAGAATATTGTAAATCTGCAAGAAGTGTTCTACCTTCACTGTGGTGGGACCTAAATGGGTGTGGGTGTGCAGCAAAGCCTTTTCTTGCCTTGGGAGGGCTACAGGAGCCAGTATTTCACTGATCCTTAACAATCAGAGGAGGCTGGGATAGGAGGGAGGCCAGCAGAGATTAGAAACAGTTTCCACATTTAAGCCATTATCCCTTAAAACTTCTAAATCACAGCTCCTGTGACACAACCTCAACTGCTCCACCCGCTTCCCCAGACAGTAGGGATGATGGACATGCCAGCACAGTGCCAGTGCGCATTCAGATTTTAGAAGCAGATAATTTCATAACCCCTTCATCAGAGTCCCAACATTTTTCCTTCTACATAGGCTGGTCACAGAACCCTTTGGGTTGGGAAGGCCCTTTGAGGACCATCTAGTGCCACGGGCAGGGACACCTCCCATTGGACCATGTAGTAGCTCAAAGCTCCACTTAGCTTGGTCTTGAACCCCTCCAGGGATAGGGCATGTCAGTGTCCCACCACCCCCGGAGTGTACAATTTCTCCCTGATATCTAACCAAAATAGTAGCCCACAAACCCTCGTAGCTGCGCTCCAGAACACGGCGGTCGGCTGTGCAGGCTTTGAGGCCCTGCGGGAGGATCCTAGAGTTGCCTCCGTGATTCCCTGAAATACAGCAAAGAGACGCCAACCCGCCATGCTGTTGCCGCCCCCTCATCTCGGGGACGGGCCACGCAGGCNGCGGCGAGTGGGAGCGGACGGGCGGTGATGGAGGTGCCGTCGGTGCCGTCCGGTTCGGCGGTGGGCCCCGTGGGCCGCGGGCCCATCAAAGGCATTCTGAAGAAAAGCGGCAGCAAGTTGTCTGCGGGAGGAGCGGCTGTAGGGGCTCGACGGGCCAGTCCGGCCCGGGAAGATGACGAGCACGGGGGAGGGCCGCGACACCCCCGGTAGTGGCGGCGGCAGGTCCCAGCAGGCCCCGCCGTGCCCAGCGGGGTCTGTTTGGCGGCGTCTCCAGCTGGGGGTCGCCGGGCTCTGCCGTTCCACGGAACTGCGGGGCCCGGCCGAGGCCGGAGGAGGGCTCCGGAGCCGGGGTACCGGCGCTGTGGGGCGGGAGGAGAGCGTGGGTTGCCCGTGAGCGGAGGGGAAGGGAGAACGGCGGCCTGGCTCTTACCTGAGTGCCGTGTGGCAGCTGGGAGAGCAGTTGCGATCCTTTGTTGCTTAGGAAATATTATCGGGAGCAGTTTATCTTTAAATGCTCGTTCACAAAGACAATCAGGGAGGTTTTACAGCTGCTACGGTGTATGGTCTGGGAATTACACTTCGCCGCGGGACGCTTCGTCTCGGTACTCTCCTCAAAGGTGTCTGACCTCTCTGTAACCAGAAGTGTATCTCTGGGGAGGAGACCTCTCCTTGGTCGAAGCCTAAGTAAGATGTATTCTGGATTGTTCAGGATTCATTCTTGCACTTGAGAGTATGCACCGTCCACGTGGCTGATATTTTGGATGACAAGAAAATCTTAGTTCGATGGTAACATGAAGATTTAGCCCAAGTATGCAAGAAGTGGGTTTTTTAGCCAGCTAGCAGCTACCCTTGACCAGCAAGAATTCTGGCTCTTTTCCTGATGGCAGCACTCAGTGTGTACTGTCTGGTGTTACTCTGGTACTCCCTCATGTTGCAGGGACCATGGTTTGATCTGAACTTTGTGTTTATAAAACAGCTTTTGATGATTTTATTAATTTGAGAGATCAGGCAATACTGCAAGGAGAGAAAATATGTTGGGTTTTTTTGTGTTATGATGATACTCCTTTCCTCTTTAGTTAAGTCATGAACGTAGTCTAAAATCAGCAAGGTAAGAATAAACACCTTTTGGTTTTGCTCTGTTGCCTGCGCTAGCTACTCTTGCTTTCTAGGGTGAAATTATTGCAACTGAAGGAATGTGGTAATGTTTTTGAAGGAGATGAATGTAAGTAGCAACATGCAAAACACATGTTGCAGTTTTTTTCCTGTTGTCTACTCTTGATGTAATGTTGTACAAAGTGCATGCCACTACACCCCACATGGCATAAAACTGGATATTAGTAGTCTCTGTTTAATTTTCTGTGGTCTCTTTTGTACCACCCTGGAAGAATGATTAGAAATTGGATGAGAGGAATATGCTTTATAGGCTACAGTGCATTGTAGTTTCTTGCAAATCATTTAAGTGGGTAGGAGTCCAGCTACTATTTATTTCAATGTTAGTTGATAAAGACAAATTAGATTAATTTGGAAGTTCCCTTGCAAAGTAAAGGATATTGGCTAAACCTGTCTGGCTGCATTAGAAGATTTCCTGGAAAGACAAGTATACTGTATCTGAAGCTGATTTGTGTGCAGGTATGCCTTGTGATTGGCAATGCTTTGTTAGATCAGTGTTACTTCTGGCTCTTTGACTTAAAAGAGTGATAAGCAGTGCATGAGTAATTTTCTTGAAGATTGAAAATTAGTTTAATAATTCAGTTATTTCTTTTCTTTTTGCACCTCTATCAGCAGCTTCTGCTTATTTCTAATATGGAAATTCAGATTTGAATACCTTTAAAAATAGCTGCAGTTGAAAGAGCTCATTGTGTCAGTTGTCATCGTTTAAAGCACCATGTTCAGCAGGGCTCTCATGTATTTGCATCATTATTGACCTTGCACTGTTGTTAGTGATGATAAAGTTCTTTGGAAGACTTCCTTATGAAAACATAATGCAAGAGGGAAGCGTGTGAAATTGGGACACGGACACCAGTGGGACTGCATCCTGAGAGCTACCATCATGCTTTATTGCCATATGTGTTTTTTGCATTCCTGGTATGCAGTATTTTTTGCATCAAAGCTCCTGTAAGAGTGTGTGACCAATCTGATCTGGCATTGTACAAAGTAAATAAGTGTGTGTGTGTGCACAAACAGCTGGATTGGAACAGGAAGAGAGGTGGCTGGTATGGTAGGAGCAAGTGGGGCATGAGAAGTGTTGCTTTGAGTAATATGGCTGTAGAGACTTGTCACCTGTCAAGGTGTGGTCTCAAAATAAATGACTAAATGTATTTAAAGATGTGAGAGAATGCAAACAAGCACCAAGATTTTGCAAATCTGATTTTCCTTTTAGGAGAGATTAGATTTCATATTTCTGTATCTGAAGGGGCATCAGTGAGCATATTTCTAGGTTGATCCTAAGCCCTGTCATTAACATTATACTGCTCAGGCATGTCTAATCATGCTAAATTGGCGACAGTGGAGGGAGGTATGTGTTTTCATAGCACTTAGTAATTTTCTTGTAATGGTTTTTTACATAGAGGGGTGAAATGACGCACTTACATGTTTCCCACTAATAATAACTTTCTTTCCTATGTGAATCTGGGAGATGTTCCACGGCCAAGGCTTTTGGTGCTGGAATCCAAGTTCAGAGAAATGAGTGTGAAAAACTAAACCACAAAGATCCTTCTCAGTCTTGTATTTATAAGTTACTGAGCTGCTAGCTGTAGGCTGTCTAATTTCAAGAATCAAGAGATTCTTCTAAGGTTGCCAGTGTTAATATTAGTTGTGAGCCCAGGTAATAAACCCTGATGAGCTCTGGGCTAGTGTGGTGAACACAAAACATGTGATTGGAGTTTCTCCCTTCTGTCATATTTTCTCCTAAACTAGGCTCTGTCTTTGTAGAGGCTGTTTTACATTGTCCATCTTCTGTGGCTGTTAAAAATTCTCGTGTGCTCACTGTGTATGATCATTTTATGTTAGTCACAAATTAACTCTAAGCAGGTGTTTAGCTGATGTTTAACTGGTCATTTTTTGACTTCTAAACAGGTAGGTTTGAATAACTGGCATTCCTCAACCAGAGCTCTTGCTTTGTCATCATGAAGCTCATGACTGTCCACCCTGCCAGAGCAGATGATGTGACTCACGTGTTTCTCGCTTAGGCTGCAATCCTTGTGTTGCAATTTGAACAAAATGATTATATAGATCTGAGACCTCAAACGTGAGAGTTTGTGATTGGTTACTGTACATTAGGGGATAAGCAGCTCACATACTTTGCATTCACTGCTAGAGAATAAATCTGTGTCATCTAACTGTTCATTAGTTAGATGAACTGTTCATCATCTGTTCATCATCAACTCCTACATCTATTTTTAAAAATTCCTTTATTATTGTTTTTTGCTGTATTATGCTGGTTTTTGTTGTATCATGCAGTGCTCTCCATAAATGTAAAACATAGGTTGTGCCTGGATTTTTGCTTTATCAGTTTCGATTTGCAGATAGTGTTCTGCTCAAGAGCTGTTGTGTTACTGTGGTTGGATGTAGTTTTCAGCTTTCTTATTGGAATGGTATGTGTTTAAATAACAATAGTTAAGTTAAAGTCTTCTAGCCAACTGCACTCCCCCCAAAAAAACCCAAAACACAAACCAATGAAAAAATAAAACAAACCAGAAAAAGACAAAGCCCTGTAACATTCGCTTCCTTAAATAATAGTCTGCAACACTTCAGAAATATATTAATGCATAAGGTAATATTAAATAATGGGATGATTTAATTATTCTAAAATTTCTTGGTTTCATGTTAGTGAAAGACCACTTAGTATGAAGCCAGCAATAACCTTTTTAGATTAAATTTTCTGTGGCTTTTAGATCCGCAGAGAACTGACTCTTCCTCTGGCCACAAGACAGTAGCTTTCCTTGTGGCTGTGTGTTTTATCAGTCCATGTGGGCTTTCATTTCCACAAATATACATAAAATGGTACATTTTCAAATTAATTGAGGAAATTCTATATTAGGTAGTGTCACTGGTGTCTGTAAAATGTGGAACTCACTTGTTTTAGTTACAGCAGTGAATCAGTTCTGGTTTATGATTCCACATCACAATGACAAAAGCAGCTTGTTCTTTGCTATTTATTTTACTGCAGGAAGTTATTTGTTAGTTGATACTGTTTATGAAACAGTTTCACTAATAATGGTAACAGCTCACTGAGCAGAGGTGAGGTGGAAGCTGCCTGTTTTTTTTGAGGTGTCGTGAACTGAAATCAGAGGAGGAAGGATTTTATAGTAATCTGTAAGAACAGCAAGCAGTTAATGGGACAAGGATTGAAGAAGACTGGTATTTGAGAAGATGTATGTTTGTGAGTAAGACTTCACTGAATTTAGTTTGCTCTTGAGAATTGATAGGGAAGTTACGCCAAATATTTCTCATGACTTAATGAAGTATGAACAGAACAGCATTTAGTAGCCATATTTTGACCCATGCATAACAATATTCTTTGAGTATAGTATATATAAGTGGTCAAAAGACATTAAATTCCTCTTCTGTGTTCAAACAGAGCTAATTGTTTTTAGAATGTAAGAAAATTTAAATTTGTTTTTTTTATTTCAGTAAAAAATCTCAGAAGTGGGATGAAATGAATATAATAGCTACATACCACCCAGCAGGCAAAGATTATGGCTTGATGAAAATAGATGAGCCAAGTACTCCTTATCACAGGTGAGCTTGCTAAAAGGGTAATAAATTATAGCAGCTTTGCAGCAAAATTGACTTTGTGGATGATGTGGTACTTACTGATTGCCTGACAGACTGCAGGCCTATTGCATATATGCAGCATACTGAGATTTACAAAGCTTCTAAATAAAGACTTAAAACTACTGACTGAACTGTTTAAAAGGACAAAGTCAATTTTTAGAAAATGTGTCTAGCAAGTGCTAGACGTATGTATTAAGTGTGACTTGTTTTGATTTTTTTTTTAATTAACATTTGTAAACTAGTATATAAATTTGGTATTCATATAAATATGTAAATTACATTTTGGAAGTTTTTAAGCATTACAGAAGGGTCTTAATTGAGCATTGTAAGGTTTAGACTGTTTTATCAAGCAAATTTTAATCAGCAAATTATTGATACAGACTACTTTTTGTTTGCCTTCCAAGCATGGTAGGAGAAGATGATGAGGATGCAGTGAGTGATTCAGAATCAAATGAGCCCTTGAGAGCAGATGTGTTGAGTAAAAAGTAAGTATTGTCACAGAAAATTGACTAAATGTTCAAATAATTCTCTATTTTCCAGATTAATTTTATTTTTGATATTATATCATTCTTTCCTTTAGAAGGCAGACATTTGCTGTTGTGAAATTGTTTTGGGGGCTTGGCAGGGCCACTTACTTGTACTTAAAAGCTCTTTAAGGTTGTTAATGAGCATAAATATGACAAGAATAATGAACAAAATGGTTTGTATTGAGTGTTCTGAAATTCTGTGTATTGTAAATAGTGAGTAACTTGTTGCTTCAGCATTCTGTTTCATATGTTTTATGTAGACTGGCAGCAGCAGCTGAAGGTAAAGGACCCAAGATTATAGCAAGGCAAGAGGAAAGCAGCAGGGAGGAGGAAGAGGATGAAGAATTAACTCCTGAAGAACGAGGTGAGCATAAGTTACTTTGTTTGTTGTGTGGGGTATTTTTCTACAAATATTTACAGTTTTTCAGTAAGAAAAACTTGTGAAGGAAAGGTCCTATGTAACAGGAAGATCTTGTAATTTGAAAATAGAGTTATATGGTCTTTGAAGGATCAGTAAAAAAATTAATGTACGTTCTGCTTATTTCTAATTATAACTATTTGGGTTGGAAACTACATGTAAGGAGGAGTTTGCTGTTTCTGGCTGCCCCCTTGTACAGAAGTTGAAGGGGTGGGAATTCCTCTTAAGAAACCTACACTTCTCAAATAAGCAGCTCTTCTGTTTTTGGAACAAGGGAGTACTTCTTAATCTGAATTTATTTAAGGCAGACATAACAATTCAATGAGTACCACTGCAATTAAGATGCTACTAATACAGATAGTATTTTTGTTGTTTTCAAAACACCCAAGAGAGAGTGATCCAGAGATAAAACTGCATTTAGACTTAAGCAAATTGCCTCATACATCTTTCTCAGCAGAGATGTTTTGTGTTAGCTTGGGTTATAATGTTTTGAGGAAACAGTCAAACAATAATACTTCTAGGCTTTCAGGCTTGCATTATCTAGCTGTTGCTTCTCATCTTTCCATGTGCCCAACTTTGAGCATGTAACTTTACTATTCTAAAGGAAGAAAATCAACACTATTTGAGCTGGAAGTAAGTGAAGTTTAATTCAATTGTAATGCGTTACTGATAGACCTGCTAATGTTAGGCTTCAGGCTATAGGGAAAATGGAAAATATTTTCTTGTACATGTGGTAAATATATCTCATAGCTGGCCTTTGGTAGCTAGCCAAGAGTCAAGTCAAGCATCTGCAAAAGTTCATTTTCTATCCCACCAGTATGTCTCCATTTGTCCTTAAGTTTGCTCAGAAACAAAGCTTGTGAAACTTTGGAATGTCTAATGCTGTTACGGGATGCTTCTCTTGGATCAGACGTACTCTCACTTGCAGACAGGTTCTTTTTAAAATAAGCACTTGAGCTATTGCAGTCCATTCATTTTTCTAAGTTGAACTAATTTAAAAGTATACTACATTGCTTGAAGTACATGATTTAAATTTGGGGATTGCTTGATCATATAATCAGCAATAGGCTTTCAAGGTAGGAATAAATTTGACCTAGGAAAAGGAAATAGTTGATATTTTTTAAAAAAAGAGTTGACTAGATATTTGCATTTTTTTGTTCACAGAGAAAAAGAAACAGTTTGAAATGAAGAGAAAAATGCATTACAATGAAGGACGAAACATCAAACTGGCAAGACAGCTCATTGCAAAAGAATTACATGGTGAAGAGGAGGATGATGATGAAGATGAAGAGATGCACGATGCTGCAGATATAGAAACAATGAATACAGAAGCTATTGAGCATGGTGAGCTACTGATTAATCAGAAATCATATTTACAAACTGGTGGGCCTTTCACTTTAAGCTCAATTTCCTCAAGCATGAAAATTAATAGGGGACAATGTGTAACATCCAACATGCAATACTGCATGCTGCCTTGGTAGATAGTCTTGCAGAATGGGATCAAAAGCATTAGAATTGCTAATTAAGCATGTGGGCTTTTGTTTGATTTGACATTACAGAGAATCAGACACCTCTGCTTCGTGCAACTTCTCCAGCATAACTGACTCTTGGTAGTGAAGTTGTTAGCATCCTTTTTAAAGGATTTGTTGTTCCTATGCAAGGAGAGCCTGACCATAGGTTGTGGTTCAGTTCCTATGCTGCTCTTGTAGCCAGCAATAGGCAACAAGCGCAAATGCTTCTTCCCTGTGCAGGAGAGTCTATCTAAGAAGGAACTTCTCCCTGTCTAATTGTTTCATAAAATTTGCTGTTATAACTTCAGAACACACTTATCTTTAAGCAGTAATGTTAATTTCTATAGTTTAGAGTAAGACCTTCAGCTTTGCTTTTAGTACAGCTACCTGAAGAAAGCCTGGGAAGTGTTTCTGGAACCTACTTTGGGGCTGTCTCTTGATAGGAAACTCATGAAACTATAGAGACGGACACTTTCTCTTATATCTTTAAGCTTGTTTATGGGTGAAAATGGTAGATCCTATGATAAGTCTTTGATTTTTGTGGTGGCCATCTGGTGAAAAATTACAGCTGTTCTCTACCCACTTCTGTGTAAGAGCATTTTGAACAAGTTTTGGCATTAAAACAATAGACATCTGTTGCTTATGAGACTACTGGCAATGAAGTCTGTAAGCCTCATCCATCTGTTGCTTGGCAAAGCTATGAGACATTAGCACAGTCTGCAGACTTGGGAAGATGCTGCATGGGTTTAACTTGGTTCACATCTGTTTTTCACAACCATGTGAACTAGGAACTCTTCTAAATTTAAAAAACAATAGAAAGGTGATTTGCAAAGATGCTTGGTTTTTAAGTTCTTGAATAGTCCCATTATTTATTGCAGAAAAAGTAATACCTTTTATAATTGTTCTAAAATGGTCATTTGGTGTCTGAGTCCCATTAATGGACTGACTTTACCCAGTAACTTACCATAGGCCTTATAATGGCTATTTACTAGAACTTCACTCTCCAGGGGGAAAGAGTGCTCCAATAGGCAACCAAAAGACCTTTCTCCATGGCCTGAAGCTGCCATCTCGCTGCTCTCTGCTGTAAAACAGAGGCAACTCCGCTCCCCAGCTGCATTCGCCAGTGGAAAGAAGTCACACCTTTGCAGCATTTTTCTGTCTCTATTGTTGAAGCCCATTCCACCTTGCCTCATAACCAGCTTCAGAGCCACAACTGGTAATTATCAATTTCAGACTGCTCATGGCCAGTAGATTCCAGAAATGCAACTGTTTGCCAGTTTATCAAACCACTAACTAACTGGCATTTCTGTTTTGTATCACTCTGCTTAACAGGCCTTCATGTTTCATTATCTCCTAATCTCTGCATTGACTGTCATAGCTTTTGGTCTTCATAAACTTTCTTAGATGGAGTACTCACTTTAGTAATGGCTGGTAAATTGAATGGCCTCAGACTCATGTGTGATTCCCTATGGCGGTGCTGTTTCAAAGGATGATGGAATATGGTCAAAGTTGTTAATAACCTTCACTGTCTTCTGCCACTACCCACGTTTAAAGAAATACACTGAACATCTCAGTGCAGGAATGTTCAGCAACATAACCATGTTAAAGCAACATCAAAATTTTACTGAAATAGCTATTCTGAGATGACATCGCTGGTGCTCTCTCATCTGTATACTCGGTGCACAAGAGAATCTCCTTACTCATAAATGTCAAATGAGCAGATATTAGTGCTACAGAATATTTCTCAAATGGCTGCTTTTAACACTTGTTACTTGCATTCTTTGTGGGTCTCTGCTTTTTGACGTGCCTTGTTTTGATTATATTAGACACCTGGGTATTTAAATCAGTGTTTCAATTTGGTTGTTTCTTTCATGGAAGGGGATCAAAATGCAGTTATTTTTCTTCTTCTTGAGATTCTTCTTTAAGACTTGAGTGTGGGGAAATACTAATAATTTTGATAGCTTTCACAGAGCCCTTCAAATTGCTTTATTTTTAAAGATGCTTTCTTGCAGAGCAGAGGGGGAGGCCTTCCTTTATTTGGTGTATTGGATGATGCAGGAGATTATTTTGGTTTATTTTGGGTTCATTCTGCTTAAATGACTAACAGCTCTGATGCTTGCCTTCACCTGCAAGAGAAATATCTGCCTTTTCCTGCATGTTGTACTATTGTTGCTACATTTTGGTAATTTCTTCAATTTGACTTCAGTCTTTCTGAAGTTACAGTGATCATCTGGTGATCTGTCTGCTACTCATCTTCATGTCTGAGACTGTAAATCTATGTGAGAACTGGTATGCAGTGGCTTTTTATTGCAGTGGAATAACATAACTTCTGTAGCACTGATGATTGGTCCAGATAAAGATGCGGTATTTCTTGATGGTCTGTTGTGAATTGAGGGCTTTACTGGCACCTGGATTGTTTTTCAGGCAATCTGAGACCCTATTCTCAGTTGGAATTTTTTTTTTTTAATCCATGACAATCCTTTAAAGGTTCTGTGCTCCCATTATCCAGTACTCCTTTCTACCTTCTAAACCTGTATTTGAATAAAACTAACTCTTGTAATCTCTGTGCTCTCCTTTTGAAGAAAGGGCTAAAGGCTTAGGACAGGTTCTTAAGAAGTCTTTTGTCAGATACCACGAGGTCTGCTAACATGAGTTGCGCTTCTTGGTTACAGACTGAGATTTCTTGCTGATTGGAATGAAGATGGCCAGTCCAGTCAGTGATGGTGAGAACTGCTTGTATGTTTCTGCCCGTCTTCATTGTGGGCTACCAAGTGTTTTAAGTGGATGGGTCATTCTTTTCTTGCTTCAAGCAGCTGTAACTTATTCCACGCACATGAACTCCAGCAGCAAGGTTTTTGGCAGAAAAGAAAGCTCAAGTTCTAATGCACTGCATTAGGATTACCTGCTTCAGCATTTCAGCTCTGGAATTTGTCTGGCTACTCCCTGTTTATGACTCCATGAACAATGTAAATAGAGTTTGCCAGCAAAATAGTGACCTTTGTTCGTCTCCACAAACACTTTTCCTTTAAAAGTTCTCATTGAAAGGAAGATTTCTGATGTAGGTGGATTTAAGCATGATGATATCAATGGAGACATGTCTCCACTTCTGCTACACTAAAGTATCACACATACAAGGGTGTGATCTACAACAGTTCAATTGACAAGCAGTAAAACTATTGTTCTCTCATGGCTCATTTAGCACTGGGTTCTGTGATAACCCTGCTCAGACAATGCTGATCAGCCCAGCTGTCAGCTGACTGACGAGGTGTGCTCTTTTGGCCTTGTGTAGATATAGAATACATTGTATTTCCTTAATCACAGTGAACATCGCCCTGAAGGTGACTTTAATGAGAAGGCTGGGAGCATTCACAGATGAGTTCTGCCTGCTAGCTGTTCTGTTTGCTTGTTAAACTGCACTTGCTACCCAGTGCAGAAGCCTAGCTGGCCTTTTTTAAAGAAGACTGGATGTGGTTCTCTCTGATCTTTGCTTTATGCTGCTCAGTATTCGGGTGTGCATTTGTATATAGTGGGCTTTTTCACATGAAAAGCACTAACGAGAAGGAGCTTTTTCTGATTTACTTCTCCTCTTTGGGTCAAAACCATGAGTTGACTAACTTATGAAAAACACAACAGACTCTGCTTTTTCATTTATAAGCTTATTTTGTTTCAAAGTGTCTCATCTGGACTTGAAATTTGACCTGAAAAGTGGTATGCTTCTTATGTTTCAGGAACCTCATGAGTTAATTCTGCAAATTGATTTCTCTCAACTCCTGAGTTAAGTTCCCCCAGTTGCAGGGGTGGGGAGCATATGGTGCTAGGTATGCTCAGCAGTGATGTTAGACATTTCTTCAGAACATGAGTTCAGAAGATATTGCACTATCAAACTAAAAGCTTGCAAATTGCTGAACCGTGTTGGCAAACATTACCTTTGGAGAAGCAAATATGATTTCAGGAGAAGGATTTTGTGTATGTTTTGAAAATGTGTGAAGAATTATCTTTTTTGTTTGTTTTTTTTGTAATCTTTCTTTTGCAGCACATGCCACTGGTGACCAGCTGGAAAGTAGAGCACACAGCATAGAAGAAATCTGTCCAGAACTGTAACTGCTTTTGTCAAAGACACAATTATAAACATCGCTTCATGAATTTTGCAATTAAGGCTCTTAAATATTGAGAAGCATATCAGTTACAATGTTGTATTGCCAAGAATGTTAATTTTAGACTTGCCCATTAGGCAGGAAAAACTGTCTAATTGATTTTTTTCTTGTGGCTGGTATTTCATGGAAAATACGACTTCATAATCTGTTCAACCAGAATGGCATTCCCTCTGTGTGTAATGCTGATTATCTTGCATAATGTACTTTTACTCTTCATATTTCAAACTAGACAGTACCTTTTGGTTTTTCACTATTTATTTGACAGTGTTCTAGGTGTGGTACCTATTATGGAAAGGTTTGGGATTCAAGAGCCACATGGTACAGTATATATCAGATTGACATGCAAACTATTGATCATATGTGTTAAGCACTTTTAAAAGGGATTATTTTAAGTCTTACAGCTTCTTTGTAAAATGATGACCTGTTAATCTAGATTTCAGGATGTTACAACCTGCACTTTCCCTGTCTTTAGATGAAGAGTTATTTTTTGAGAGTTTGGAATCAGTTATTTGTTTCTGACTAAGGCAGTACTAACATCTGGTGGACAGAATGATTTTACACTGGAAACGTGCTAACTTGAATTCTACATTTAACTGTCATTATCTCTTCCATGGGACTGGATGTTTTGTGGAGCTCTCTTTGGCCTGTGATGACAGCATGCAAGTTCCTTACAACTTTTTTCTTAGAATCACATTCACTGTCGCTCTTCTGGCTCTTGTTTCAAACTTTTGGTCCTTTCCCGTGGCATGGAGTGCTTGTGCTACCACCACCTAAGGAAAAACACCCACCCATAAGCAAATCCACTTCAGGACTGTGAAAATAAGCTGAGTTTAGGCTCTGTTTATTTGTTTTATATAAAGATAACTGCTCACGATCTCCTGCTCCTTTGGGGTCGGTAACCTACATACTGAAAACCACTGGTCCAGGTCTTCCTCTACCCATTGCAAATTGCAGCAGCTGCTTTTGTAAAATGAAGGCTGTTTGGAGAAGGGAAACTGCCTAATCCAGATAATTGTTTACAGTGTGGCTGTCTAGCCCCTGTAAAAGGGATTTTGAACCTCCAAATTTCTGTAGACGACTTCCCACTTGGTGGAATTTGACTGGTGAATGTTCCAGTATTTAGAGTAGTTCCTAGGTTTTATTACACAAATGAAGTACACACATAAGCTTTAGCTTGTTACAGAATACAGTGTATATTTTAATTTTGATCTGAATTTGATATGTTGAAAGAAATCCATACAATTATATGGATCTATTTAAAAATGTCATTTTGTCCACTGTATATGTGAAGTTTGAATAAAGGAATGAAAGTTATTTTACAGTTATATGCATTCTCAAGTGTGAGCTTTCATGAAATCTCAGAGAGTGAGAGTGAATAAGGCAATAAGATGCTGTCCTTTGAAAGATATACAGGAGTAATTGATTAGAGTGGATGCATTGGCCAAAGATACCTGTGAGCTATGTTAACTGGGTGTTGCAGTGTGCCTTTCCCAACTATGTCTCTTTTCCTTAGCATCAGGGTTGTTGGTTGTGGGATTTTTAGTTTTCTAAGGGCCTGAATCAAGATGAACAGCACATTTTCACAATGAAGAGTTGAACTTTGATTCAGTCCAGTGTGGTAATGCTAGATTCTTCAATATGGAGAATGCTTTTTCTTCTTGTATCAGATGTAGTCACTTCTATAGAATAATCAGTGGCAGAGAATAAGCATTTATGTACTACTGTTTTCCAAAATCACTTACCAGTAGCTTTACATTTGTCTCTCAAGAATAGGATTGCAAAACTTAATTTGTACCCCTTATGTACTGGCTGGCGGTGCTCAGGCTGGTGGAATATCTGCACTAAGGTGTGTTCCAGACTGAGCAGGGGATGGGTGGTCTGCCTCAGCAAGGGCAGCTCAGGCCTCAGCTTGGTTGAGTGCTGCCACTCCCTGTCTTTCCTTCACAGCAGAAAATCTGACCACTGTGAGGGTGTCTTCTGCTACACCATGAAACAGATTACTGGTACATTGTGATAGCTACCCACAAATAAGGCAGAATCCATCAGAAGCTACTGTTATACGAGCTAATATCTTGCCCTCCTTCCCCACACTTTGTGTCCATAGCCTCCTGTTTATTTTGCTGCTTGGTGGGAGGGTACTCTATAACAAAATAATAAGCAAAACACCCACTTTGCTAACTTCCAGTAAACTCTAATGCAGTGGCAGAATTTTGGATGGCATGAGTGTGGAGCTTCATGTGAGGTGCAGGGTAAATAAATTCTTGAAGGTGGTTTTAAACAAACCTCAGAATGTATATGAGGTCCCTTCTTCAGTCATGATTTTGAGCTGTCTGGGCGGACTCCCTTTCTACAATGCCACCAAGCCTCCAGGTTTTAGTTAGACACCATTTTGGAACATGTACTCGTTCATTTGTGGACTTCATAAAAGCCTGTTCTCCTTTTCATTATCTTCAGTGCTAGCAAAAACTCTCTTGTCTTAATCTTGCTCACCTGAAGATCAGCCCATGATACCTGGCACTGCTTGTAACTGTAAGGCTCTGGTTTACTTAATTTTATCTATACTTATGTCTTCATGCATTTTAAAAGCTAAAATATGGAACTTTGCTTTGTAGTAACTGGAGATGCTCCATACAGATTATTTTTTTTACAGATATGTCCCATTTCCTCTATTATAGTTCCCTGCTGAATGGGGACAAGACAAGAAATGCCTTTTATCTTTTGATATTTGATGGAGATTTAGCTTGTGTGCAGGTCTGATATTGGGGTGCACACAGTAAAGGCTCCTTTGTACAGTAGAGAGTGGTGTGAAGAAGCGCAAGACACACAGCTCTTACTAATGTGGACATTGAGCTTCCAAGCACATATTTTAAGGCCTCAAACTACATCCCATTGAGAGGAAGCATACTTCCGATGGGAAGATCACTTACAAATAAGAGCCTTAACTCCAACTTTATAGAGTTTTCTCTCCTGTCCTTTAGGTTTCTTTCACACAGAGTGGTACACAGTTCATGGAAACTGCAAATGTTTTTGCCACAGCTCGCTCTTTTGTGTTGAACTCGTATGTATGTCTTAGTAGAACCCTTTGCTTCTGTCATAACCTTTTTTTGGTGTTTGTTAAGATACCATCTCACCAATGTAATTATTCTGTTTGAAACCACTGTCAAGTGTGACAACATAAATAAAAACATTGTTTTCATTCCTGTATGAGGGTGTTAATACCAGATGTATTGGTTTGACTCCTTGAAGCTTTGCAGAAGAAATTTGGCAGTTGTTGTGAAGCTTGTGGGTGCTCATAGATGAATACTTACATTGCAAGGAGGAAGTACTGTACATCAGTCCATACGTAGAGTGAAGCTTGGTGGTAGTTTGGCGTCCATGGTGTACGGGGAACTCTGGAGACCTGTGGGGACCTTGGCAGCGGGTTTCGAGCACCCCAGCAGAGGCTGCATTTCCCGAGGTGCTTTCCTTTGTGCGCTGTAGGACTGAAGAAGGACTGGGTCATCTTTGTGGTCAGCATCGAGTAGTCGCTCGCCAGCAGCAAGCGATGGAAAATGACCCACAAAACTACTCCTTAGGAAGTAAATCAGTGTTAAATAAATAGAGACGGCCGAGCTCTCTCTCCAGTGGCACCCCACTGCGTTTCCCCACATAAGCGCACCCGAAGCCACATGGAAATCTCTTTAAGTTGCTGCTTTTTCCACGGCGCACAGCTCACGCGAGTGTTGATCCCCGAGGGAGAAGTTCCCCTGCCTAATTAGTGGCGTTAATTAAAAAAGCTTAATCGGTTAAAGCCGCCTAACCGGGCAGCACCACAAGATACCGCTTCGCCTCGCCTCGCCCCTGGGGAACGTCCCCTGCCGCGAGTGACGGGCGGACCAGCCAATCGCGGCCCTGGGCCCGCCCCCTCAGCGTTTCTGTGCGCTGGGATTGGCCTTCTGGGCCGCCGTGGCAGTGGGTGGGGAGCCAGGAGCTGTTTCCCCGTTGGCTCGCTCAGCTGTCACTCTAGGGCGCCCGATGAGGAAGTAGTTCCTGCTGCATCCGATGGTTGGCTGCCTCATCAGATTATCCCGCTTATTGGGCGGTCTTCCTGTTATTCCTGCCCCTCTCGCCTTGTGATTGTCCTGAGCGCTCTCCTCCTCCAGCGACTGGATGTCTCTCCTTCCCCCGCCCTACGCCCGTTCGGAGGAAGCCCTGCCTGCACTGGCGGCTTATTGGCTGTTCCCGCAAGCATCTGCTACCCGTTGGCTGCTGCGGGCATCAGTCGCGGCCGACCGCGGAGGGCGGGCAGAGGAGAGGTGCTGCTCGGCGCGGCGCTCCGGGACGCGGCCACTCAACAAGCGCCTCCTTCCCATAGCCCCGCCCAGCGGCCGGCCTCCGGCCTCGCCTCCGCCCCACTTCACTCGCTTCGGGCTCGCCACCGGGGGTAGTAACAGAGGAAGCGGCTGCGGGGTTCCCCGCGGCAGGGGAAGATGAAGGTGACCGTGGACTTTGAGGAGTGCCTGAAGGACTCGCCGCGCTTCAGGTATTGTCGGCAAGGGGCCGGGCCGAGGCATTTTGGGGGGGGCAACAGACAGGCCGCGATGGAGCGGCAGCGGGTTGTTGTG
>VZTY01000392.1:111666-171762 GCA_013400935.1 Turnix velox | reverse complement strand
CGTAGGCCGCGGGTTGTTGGGGAGTTGTGGGTCCCTGGCGGGTGACAGGCGGCAGCGGCCTGCGGCCGGCCGGCTGAAGAGAGGGGCGTGTTGGGGCCGCTGTGTGGAAGTGGATGCGTAGGGCGGGCTGAGCGGGACGGGGTGGGCGCACCGTGTGGAGAGGTGGTGTTTGCAAGGAACTGGGGCCGTGCGTGAAGAAGGGGCTCCTGCGGGGTCTGTGGGGCCTGATGGGTTGTGGGAGGGGAGGATGTGGGAGGTGGAAGGAAGGGGGGTGGCGTGGGTGGCTGGGCGGGCAGTGCCTGTGGCCCGGGCTCTGTGGAGGCATCAGTGACTGCAGTCCGTACGGCCAGAGTCGCCCACCTTTGAGCAGATGTAGGGAGTGATAGGGGGACAGCAGCTGGTGTGGGGAACACTCGAGCAGTGACTGCTTGCCTATCATTGCTGTAGGCTTCTGCTTCTTTTCCTCAATTTCCCTCTTCATGTTTCCTTATACTTTTATCCTTTAGGTACATATATATTTTACATCATAATTCTGCCTCTCTGTTGGATGTATTGTCCCGGTTTCTGTGGCTGGTATCACCCTGCCAGCTGCTGGGGAGGCAAGCAGCTCTGTGGCTTGATGTGATGTGTCACTGCTCTCCCTTCCTGTCTCATACCGAGCCCATGTTTGGAGCGTCTGTGGTTCTGTGGTCGGCAACAGCTCTGGCTGTTGAGGGAACTAGTTCTACTCTTCCTCTGGTCTCCGGTTGTGTGTTTGTCCCTCCTCTTTGTGTCACCTCTAGGAAACGTGGTTCAGAGATGTGGAGGAAATGGGAGAAGAAGATTGTATAAATGGGTTATCCCTGCCAGAAGTTGGAGTTCCTGTTCTTCCCTCCTTTCCTTTTGCCTCTTCTGCCAGCTTGTCCCTGGCTGCTTCTGCCATGGGTTGTTTTGGTGACTGTAACTTGTATTGTTGGATCCTTCACTGGCCGCTTTGCCAAAAGTGACTGGGCAGCTTTCTGCTAAGGTAGAGTGTGTTAAGTCAGCGTTGCGAGGAGTACAAGACTCACTGAAACTTACAGGGAGGAGGAAAAGGAAACTTCATTGCTAGAAGCATGGCTGGAGGAAGGTGGTGGGCAGTGAGGCCTCCCTTGAAGCAATGGGGAGATTTTATATTGGCTTAGCTCTTCCACAGAATTTTGCCTTGAGCTGGATTTACTTGCTGCTGAATGTACTTTTTGGTACAACTCTGTTAAATGTGAATTCATCCGATTTGGTGACAATGCTGTCTTATATTTGCTTAAGTTAACCCTAGAACTATACCATGTAATTTTTTTTTTCTTTAATTACTGATACTTGCAGAAGCATAGAAGACTCTTGAGAAAGCAATTAGTTGTGAGTAAAATTTGTCAGGTTTCCTAGTATCTTGTGGTCCTTCTGACAGTCTCTGAGACTACTGCCTCTGAAGAAATCGCAGAAACCCTTATGGTTTAACCACCTCATGCCCCAAAACATCCTTCCAACCTTTAACTGATTTGAAGTGGTTAAAATTATGAGGAAAAAAAATATTCTGGTATTTCAGGAAAAAGTGTGTCTTTCACTATTATTAGTATTTTATGTTGTACCTTTAATCATTTGTAGTGTTTGTATGAATAACCTAAACCAAATAGAATCCTTCTGAATTATTTCCCGCTGATGTGGAGCAAGGTCAATACAAAGTCCTAGTCTTCTTGCAGGGAGTAACGTGGACATAAGACACGCTCCTGTGCTGTGTTCCTTATCTTGTAGCAAAGCAGAGTTGTGACTTTCTCTTGACCTTGCTGAGCAGTTGGGTGTATTCTCTGTCCTTCCCATTTGTGTACCTGTAAGAGCAGTTAAATAAGCCTGTTGGGAGGCATATCGTATGTAGAAATGTCATGGTTTTATTTTTTATGGTCATGGAGAGAACTGGGTGAATCAGAGTTCCTGAGTCACCAAATCCCTGTTTTGACAGGGAAATAATTAAATCTTCCAAAACGTGCTACTACATACAGCTTCAGACACATGACTTCCCTGCATATCTGTTTCCATTAAGTTCAAATTGGTCTCTTTTGGCTTTGAGATGTAATTGGAAATATCATAGTTACCTGAATCAACAAAGTAAAGGTTTGCTTGCTTAAAGTGCATCTGAAGGGAGCATGGGATGTTGCTGTTGAGTTGCTGTTGTGTGATTAGATAATAATGGCTATAAAGATTCACACCAGAAGTATGGTTGGCTACTTCCTAGGAAGGCATGTGTGTTTCCCCCCTCTGGTTAGATAAAGAAATCTTCAAGTTCTAAGATGTGAAGCAATGATGACCTATTATTTGTAGACTTAGGACATACCAGATTGGTTTGGGTTTGGAAACCTGAGGTTTAGGAACTGATTTTGAAAAGGTTTGTGGAAAGGCTGTGAATTCAGACATACTTTTGCAAATTTACAATCGTGTTGATTTTTTTTTTCCTAATCCTACTTTGAAAATAATGTTACTGAAATCCCATTTCCTTCATGACTTCCTCTTAAAGCCTAGACAGACCAAAGATCAAGCAAGGAAATGCATTTGCAGTTCTCCTGCAATGTATGGATGATTTCCTATCAAATGAAGAAGTTGCCTGGGGAATGGCCTTGGATTGATCCTTGAGCACTAAGAACTTAGCTGT
Source organism: Turnix velox (assembly GCA_013400935.1). Classification (NCBI taxonomy): domain Eukaryota; kingdom Metazoa; phylum Chordata; class Aves; order Charadriiformes; family Turnicidae; genus Turnix; species Turnix velox. The sequence continues at coordinate 169,103 of VZTY01000392.1, read as the reverse complement.
GCTGGCAAGTTCTATGTATATGGGCAGGAATTCCTGGAGTAACTTTTATTTCACAATACTATTTGCATATTAAATACTCTCTCCTTATCTTAAAACAATGAGTATTTCAGTCTGAGTTCAATGGAGCAGGCTTTCCAACTGATGTTTCACTTTTGTTTTTCTTTTTTCCTTCTGACATAAGATCATGTTCTCTTAATGAGTGTGGTATAGGCTGTGGCAGCCACATGAATTGCTCTGAACTGGAATTGTTAGAAAGGAGAAGCAAGTTAAAGTGATGTGGAAGTGTATCTGCTGTAAGTAAGTTACCAGTCTTGATAAACAACTAGTAATAGAAAAAGCAAAATTATGTTGTTTGCACTGAGTGCAATTGTCTGACCACTCTGGAAGAACCTTCAGTATGTTCCAGTCTTTAAAAATGCATCATTAAAAGGCTTTATATTTTTGAGGTAATTTCTTCGTCCTTATCTGTCACTGTTGCTGAAGTTCAGAGTTTTAAAAGTTGTATATTGTATTAATTTCCTGAGACCCCAGCTGCAGAACAGATGATGGATGAACAAAGCATATGAAAGCATATAAATGAAACTGTTGCTATTAACCATTGTTAGTGAAAGCATTTCATGGGTAGTTTCTGAGTAGAACTGGCAGGCCTGGGGAGTGAGTCTGGCTGTAACTGGAGCTCCCCAGTATCTGTGTTGATTTTGTTCTTCTGTGGCTCTGATTCTATGGAAGCAGGGCCAGCGGAGATGCACCACATGCTTATTCGGGGGATGCATCCTGAGTAGAAGTGACTTATGTAAGGTATTTGGAACAGGTTCAGCAGCTGAAGAAATTCCTGTGTATGCCTAACCCATATCCTTGGGTTTGCTTACTCGAGTATGCATACAAGTTGGGACATCAGTAAGCTTGTCCCTTCTATGTTGAGGCTTCCAGTGGGTACAGTGCCATCCCAGTACTGCCAGTAGCTGGTTCAGCAGGGGTTATAGTGTGGATGACCTCTGTGTGGTTATAGTACCCTTGAAATCACTGAGACTGCTTGTGTGGGTGGGCTTGACCACGTTTAAAGTCTTCAGAGATTTGTGACTAAGAGGTCTTTGTACAGAATCTGTTTGTTTTGCTTAGGCTTGCATAACTGTTTTAAGAGGAATTTTCAAATAACCGTTTGATCTTGGTTTTCTGCCCTTGGTGTCTGAAAAGCAAGTTTGTAACTTCTTTGGCAAGGCAGGGTGGAAAGTACTGCAGAACAGCAAAAGAAAGATGCCATAAGTTGAAAGAGAAAGCTGCCAAATATTTGTTTATTAGTTTGCTTTCACCATTTTTCATACTTACATGGTCGAGATGGTTATAATTTCCAGTATGTGCCTGTAGAACATGTGTTACATGTGTACAGCATCTCTGTCCATATAGTGAGGGGTCTGATGAAATTATTTAAAAAAACATGCTTCTAGATATCTGATTCTTCACTTTTGTGGAGATGACTGTGAATTGACTGTTCTACTGAAATTCTGGGGGATTATTTTTACATCTGTGAATACATCTTTCAAATGTACATCTAGAAAATAACTGACATGAAGAAAGGGGGGTGCATTAAAAGATAGGACCCAGTGCTAGGGCAAGGACAATCGTATTAGAAGAAAGAAGTTTCATTGAAGATTCCCTGGAATTTATTTCATTAGAATCTTTTGCGCTAAAATCTTTTAAAGGGCTTTCAAATATAATAAGTTGTTACAGTGTTTCCTAATTGAGAATAAGGAAATGTGACCTGAAACCGGGTGTTTATGGTTTGGTGAGTGCACCTAAATTATTTTAACTTAAAAGGTTGGCTGTTAGAATTATGACTTATAAAGATTAAGTTTTTAATGGTGATTCTGATTATGTTTATTTGATTCTTATTTATGTTAAGTAACAGCAAGCTGAAAAATACTACATCTCAAATTGCTAGTAGGTACTTTTAGTGTTAATTTCTTAGGTTTTGGACTTTTTCAAGTTTTTATCTGAAAATAAAGATGGGACCCTTGCAGCAGAAGTACTAAAAAATCTGCTGGCTATCACAGTGTTATCCTGCTACTGTGTTACAGCAACTTACTGGAGAAATGGTATTGATTAAGCCTGTGCTACTATTTTTAAAGAGTACTTGTGAAATTAGAAGGACAGCTTTTTATGTGTAACTGTAATTATAAAAGCTCTTGTAGTCTTTCAGGTTTTAAATACAGCTTTGGATAGGTTTGATTCTTTAGCCTGGAGTGTCTTATTTGTGTTGGCTAAGCACATCTCAAGTAATTACATTAAGTACTCAAGTCATGGAGGTATTTGGTTTATTTTAGAAGGGGAGGAATATCTGTTAAAATCTCTGGAAAGCATGGCTAGTAAATAGAATATTAATTTGGAAGAGAGTAGCTATAAAATAGAAATCTATCTGTCTTGGGCTGAGTGCACTTTGGGTAGCTTTGTTTTTTCTTGTACATGTCTGAAATTATTGGCCACTAAACAGCAATTGTGCTGATCAAGTTGTCAGCGTCCTGAAATCTTTTTGTTTCAGGCTTAGCTTCTTGACAACTTTGTACTCAGACCTGTGTTACTCAGAGTCAGCACTTGGCCTGTTCTTACTTTGTGCAACAAACAATGTGACTTAAGTTGCTGGTGAGTTTTTACTATACTAAATAATTCTAAAAAGTTCTCAAAGCAAACTCCATCCTGATAACCTCTCCGGAGAGAAAATATATAATTTCTAAAGACTGCCTGCAGAAGCATTCTTACTGAAATTACAGTTTACTGAGCCAAGAAGCCTTTGTCTGGATCTTGATGGAAATCTTTGTGGCTAAATCAATTAGCTCATTATCTCAAGGAGGTGCAAATACAGAAGTTGTGTTGTGTCTTGCAGCACCTTATGTTTATGTGTATAGGAAATACAAGAATAAACTATGACTAACTTTTTTTTTGCCTAGTACATGCAAGATTCTGTTGACGAATGTGTTTAGATGCCAATTTATCATTTTGAACAGAGAGTGGGACGTATATTTGAGACTTAGTTATTGCTGTGAGTTTAGGTAATAATTTAGGTGGTCTGTTTTTTGATAGTGGCAGATTTGTAACAAAAACGACAGCTAAAGTAGCAGTGAAGGATCAGCCATTAAGTGAAAAAGCAGATTAGCATGTGCACTGTAATGTTATGTGCAGGAGTTTCTGTACTTTCTGTGCTTCTCTGTGTAACAGTATAAATTATTCCACTTCATATTAGTGAGAGATAAGGTCAAGAAAGGGATAAAGAGTAGGTAATATCATTATGATAATAACGGAGCAATTTTAAGCAGTTTGGTAAATTAAAACTTGGTTTTGCCTTCATGATGATGTCTTTGTGGAGTGCAACTAAATTATTATTTTACAGTGAACATTTACTCTGTAAATATTAAAAGCAGTAAGGGCTCAGACCTTGGGTAATATGGGATGACATCTCTTATGATTTTTCAAACTCGGAAGACACAAGGGTAGACTAAGTAAAAAATTTCCTGAAAAAAAAAAAAAGCGCTCCTTTGGATGTTTTGTGAATGAGAGTAGATTCTGTACGGAGAAGGTGCCTGTCAGGTGGTTGGCAGATGTGCTTGTATGGCATGAATCTGTCTGTGAATTGGGATTTCTGTTTGGTGGTTTAAGCTCTCTGTTTGAAAATCTAAGACTCTGCAATGTTCAAGCACGATCATAGAATGGTTTGGGTTGGAAGGGGCCTTAAACATCATCAAGTTCCAACCCCGTCCTGCCATAGGCAGGGACACCTCCCACTAGGCCATGTTGCTCAGTGCTTCGTCCAGCCTGTCCTTAAACGCCTCCAGAGACTGGCCATCCACAACCTCTCTGAGCAACTTGTTCCGGTGTGTCACCACCCTCACTGTGAAATTTTTCTTCTATCTAGCCTGAATCTACCCTCTTCCAATTTGCATCTGTTACTCCCAATCCTGCCATCCAGTACCCTATTAAAAAGTCCCATCCCTGCCTTTCTGTTGGCCCCCTTCAGGTATTAAGCTACTATGCAGCCCAGGATTGCATTTGCCTTCTGGGCTGCAATTGCATGCTGCTGGCTCATGTTGAGTTCTCATTCACTGACAACCCCAAATCCTTTTCTTTAAGGCTGCACACAAGCCACTCTCCACCCAGCCTGTGGGGCTGCCCCAAGCATAATGCTTTTGAATAACTTCTAGGGTTCATATGTCATTAGTAATTTAAAGAGTTGTATTGTGGCTTTGCATGAGAGGTAGCCTAGCAGTAGTTGGTGCACATACACAAACTGCCTTTTTTCCTTTCATGGATTTATGATATGCCTTCAGTATGTCATGACAGGAAGATTTCTGCTGACAATTCTGTATGAATAAACATAAAGCAGAGCTCATGATCAGTTTGCACTATGTGATTTTGAAGTTTCTAAACTTCCCAAGTCTGTTTTTGTATTTTAAGCTAAAAATAATGCAAAGAGAAGTTGGAGCCACGTGTAATGAAATGTATTCTGTCTGACAAAAATAAAAAAAAAAAGTTCTGTGCAAGAGAATTCCATATTTATTTCTGGGGAAGATGTAAATTTAAGTAGGAACACTTGGATATCAACATTTAGTTTTATCAACATTTAATTTTAAATATTCTAAACATCAATGATCAGTGACCTTGTAATTATTTTTTATTTATTTATTTTTTTTATTTTTTTATTACTTAGTTCAATATAAGGAACATGTGGTGTCATTACAGTATCATTAGTCTTACATTGGTTGCTTCTGCTGGTATACTTTAGATTTAAGATGACTTAAGTCAGAGCTGGGTAGGTGAAGAAGAAAAATGATGTAGTGGAGCAGTGATGGGTCTAATAATCTTATCTGGGACTAGCAAAAAGCATTAAAAAGAGCCACTGCTCAACTGTAGATTATATCTTGTATTTCCTAGACTTTACAGCATTCATGTAGGTTGGTTGGAGTTCCTGTCTATGTGAAGAGTTCAGTACTTAATGAAATAGGCCACTTCTTTCTTAACTTCTTAAACAGGAAAAGTAGAGCTCATCTCATCTGCATTGCAGCCATCTCTCTTCTTAAGGCAAATCTCAGGCTTAGGCTTCTTCAGATCTTAGTGAAGATTACCAGTTGTGTCCCAAGTGTCTCTTGATGTGTTTATCCATATGTGCCAGAAAAAGGTGAAAATCACCTTTGGAAACATATGACTACCAGGGTAAATTACTAACTTTGATATCTGGGCATAAATACCAGAATTTGGTAAGATTAGACACACTACAAGGATAGAATGAATGTATTTGCTTTGCTGGTCCAGGCAGTTATTGAGGATTAAAACTGTTTTAGATGATTAAGGAATCTCTGAAGTTTCCCAGAGGGTACAACTTTTTGCTGAATTAGTGTGTTACTGAATTGGAGTCTGTTTAAACAGTATATACATGATTGTATACCTTCTCCAGAAGAATCTCCAGACTGTGGAGAATGATTAACAGAAGAAAGTACTCCAGGTAAAGTTCTGATTTTGAAGAGAATATTTCCCTGTTTATCCTAGTTTATTTATTCCAAAGTGAATGATGAAAAAATGAGAAGTAGTGTTAAATGTCATGCCATTGCAAAGAACTGCATTGAAAGTATTGATCCTGTAGAATTTTTGTAATATATGCCATTGTTTTGAGAAGGAAAACCTTTATTATGTAGTTAATAATGGACATGAAGATTTTGTTTGTTGAGAGCTAGCTTACATAGTTAGTATTGATAGATGAATGATAGCCCAGAGTCTTTAAAATCTCCTGATGACTAGAAGTAGCGGGAGAAGATCCAAATGTACCCAAAAGATATTCAGATCTTTCCCAGGTCTGTGGGTTTACCATATGCATTTTGTCATTTTTATGTTAAGATATTCCAAATGCATGTTTTTCTAATAGATCATTTATTTATTCTACCTCAGATTGTTATTACTTAGAGCTTTTAAAAGAAAAGTTGAAGTGACCCCTTATCATCTGACTAGGGACTCCACATCTGCAGGTCATAGTGTTTAGATGGAAGGGTGTCCTGTCTTTTATGTTTTGCAATTGATTGCTTGTTGATTATATCTGTGATTCCACTTCCTGGCCTTACTGCATATTTGAGTTTTCAAATGTTAAAATCTTTCATTTTTTTCTGCTGCTTCTGTGTTTGAACTCCTGTCTGGTTGCTGAGATTTATAAGATTAATGCACCCTGTGATGTTTGCAAGTTTCCGGCAGCAAGAAATTACTGCACAGCACCATCAGTTTCTCAGCTTGTTTCTGCTGCCCTTTTCAATGCAACATCATGGTACTATTGTCCTACTCCCTTATCTGATAGTAAAGCCTCCTAATAAGCTTTTGGCTCACTCCTGAGATGTTGGGATTGCTAGTTAAAGTTGTGCAGGATGAGCATTGTGGTATGTTGCATGCTCATCTGAATTTGTTTTGCAATATTATCAGCTTCTCTTCAGAGCTTTAATAGTCACCGTTGTATCCCTGTCCTGTTAACAGCTGTACCACAAGGAACAAAACAAGTAAGTTGAAAGATGAAGAATGTCTGGCTTACCACAGTCTTTGTGGAAAAAAAGGGTTGACAGTTTTCTACTTAGGCTTACCCAACTATCATACTTCTCTGAGATGAAAAAAAATCTTCGAGGCATAATATTGAGGAAAACTATTGGGAAAAGAACTATTGGACATTTCTGGTGAATTTCTGCAGAAGAGTAATGAGAGAGAAGGCTTGAGATTTTAGGCTGAGCAGGTAGCACTTGTGTCCGTATGTACTGTTTATGGTGCACTAAATGCTGCTGCAAGCTTAGTGGTAATCAGTTTGACTTGCAGCCATATATATGAAGTGCAATAGAACTTCCTTTTTGAAAACTGAAATGTTTATAACGCTCATTATCTTTTGAGTTAATGTACCCTGTGTAGTTTTGCAGTAAAGAGCAAATCAAGTGAAGTGTGCATCATAAAGGGATTTGTTTGCTTTATCAGAGAAATTATGAATTACAGAGATGAAGTAAGCTTTGTAGGTGAAGAATACCTTAAAAGCTGGTACCTACAAGCAGGTTTTTGCTTTGGTGATGAAGTGAATTCAGTAAGTGCTCTTGTCTTATTTCATCTTATTATTTCATAAAGGAGTTGTCTGACTTGGGAGGAATAGAATAATTGCTCTTCTAATATTGTTTCTTTTCTGTGGGTAAATTTGAAATGCGGATAGTGCTTGCTGTGAACCTGAGAAAACTTGACTTATTCATTAACCTGGTAATCAGAAAAGTTCAGAAAATACATTTTTATATTTCAGTCCATCAGACTAGGGGGATTGATTTCTAGGATTTTGGGGTGGGAGAGAAAAAGGGTCACATTTCTGATTCAGAGTCATGTTGTGTCTGTCATGCTTAGGTTGTGAAGCTCATCCAAGCTATTGATAAAATTCTGCAGCAATAACTGAAGAATTAACAATTTAAGCAGCAGAATCATGACTGAGAAGTTTATCTCGGCATATCAAGGAGCATTCATCATCTGTTCCACAGCATGGAGGGGCTCTGTGCCAGCAGGGAAAAATCAATCTTGTGCCAAACCAGAACTTGAATGAGCCCTGTGACAGGCTGCAACAGCCTTCTTTCTTCAGACCATGTTAATGGTTATGACACATCTCATAAGTTATAAAACTCTTCTTGTATGTATCCATGCTGTTATCCAAGGTTATTAGGCCTTACTGTTCAGTGTATGGCTTCTTTGTCATGTTTCTTTTTTAATCTGGTTGTCTGATGCCACTATAGACATATCAAATGTTTTCCTTGTTATGTTGGTTAAGATGCCTCTGGATACCTTTTTATATTTAGCTATGGATGAAAAAATAAAATGAAGTACAGGGTGATTGAAGGGATCAGTTGATAAGCTAGAGGTTTACCATTCAGAAGGACTTTTGCCAAGTAGAAGAAAGCTGGCAGGAAGCTCCTGAGATCTGACCAAGACATAGAGCTGATACATGAAAGTTACTTAAAGCTATAGCATGAGTGCTTACTGGTTTTGATATGGCTTAATTTTTACACACATCTAGAATGGTGATGCCTCCATGGAATCCGCAGAGCTTGCAGTCTCTCCTGCTGTCTGTACTGTGTTTTCTATGTAACACGAGAGAATAATCAATTGCTTTTACTTCACCCAGTTAGGAACCAGCTTTGGCCCTTGTAATTAGGGAACTGTACATATCTTTGTAAGTGCTTTCCAGTTTTCCTAATTTCCTTCAAATTTAAAATGAAAAACAATTCAAGAGGACAAAGAGGAGTTAATTACAGCACTGTTTGCTCATTGCTTCGTGTTCCATGTTCTCTGTCTCTCCATGTCTGAATTGTTCTCCACTGGAGTGGTAATACTGCTTTATTTACTCTTCTCATACACAGCTGGTCTCATGAAATTACACTGCAGTAAATGAAAGAAAATGTCAATGTGTTTATACTTGAACACTTGCACACAAATACTTTTATTTAGCAGTGGCTATATTTTGTTTAGTCTTACACATCAGCTTTGTACCTCCGAACTGTAATGGGTGTCAGTTGAAAGGGTGCCATCTCCAGTGATGTCAAAATTGTGCAGTAAGGGGCTCTCCTTTATAGAATATGTGGAAGTAGAACTGTATCTTGCCAAGATTTGAAGGCATGATTTTGTTAGTAATTCTGCTGAAATTGTGATTGTGAGAACCTGTAGTTCCCATTTTATGAGTGTGAATGCATGAATGTATTAAAAAGTCCCAGTCTGAATAGCATTTGATTGTGTTACTTGTTTCTCTTCTTCTGAAAGGTGGATCTAAGGAAACGTTCTTCAATTAAAATTTTAGAAAATCTCAAACCACATGAAAATAGTTGATTTGTGGGTTTTTAGTCTTCTGAATATTTTTTTTTATATTGGGATGCTAATTCTAGAATTAATAACAAATAATTGTTCATTATCCATAGAACCTTTGACTTTTCCAGTTAGTTTTTTGTCAGTGTCTTACACACAATGACTACTGATTCCAGCTTCCATGCTTCCAGGAAAGCAGTCTGAAAACACAAACTAGAACGTGGTGAATGAGTGGAAAACTAAATGAAGGATGTGGCTTCAATGGCAACTGGATATCTTTTGAAGAACAGCTGATACCAAAATCATTGATTGTTGCCACCCTTTATGCTGTAAATGTAAACAGGCCAAGCAGAGACTCCTTATTACCTTGGCATATGCCTGCAGCTCATGGTTCAAGAGTGACTGATTTCCTTCAAGGGGAATTCAGTTGCCATCTTTCTGGTTTGGTTCTTAGGCTTCTTGGAGTCCCTTAGTACCTTAACCTGGAAACCAGTCTTCCACTGGTCATTTATGGAGATTGCTATGATGGACAGAAGAGTTCAGCTTTGTTTTCTCATGTGCTGGTAACATCATGATGTCACAGGTAACTGATGAGAGGAGTCTAATTTAAAAAGGCTCCTAGTCTTATTTTCTTGTATCTTCTCACATATTCCTCCTGCACTACATCTGTGCTGGTGCATCTATCCATCTGGGCTTTAGCGGGGGTTGGTAATGGAGGAAACACCAGGGGAGAGAAACACATTCCTGAGAGTCCTGGTTATGGAGCATGAAGGGTATGGGAGACTACTCATTTAGTGAAGTTGTCCCCCACCCTTAAGCAGCTGTTCTGGTTTTGCATGTTGCCATGCTGTGTTTGAACATCTTGGCAAGACAAAGGTTCATATGCTGAGGCAGATTTGGTCTTTATTCCTAATGCCAGACCCTTCTGGCTAAGATTACCCTGGTCCAAACCCAGCTCCCAGATCCTGCTTCCCTAGGGAACAGCTTTTTTTGACCCTATCAGGTCTGGCACTTGATCATCAGCTGTTTCATGACCGTTTCCTGTGTTTATCGATGGAGATCTAGTCTTGGCTGCACACATGGGATTTACTTGGAATTATGACAATTTTCTGTGAACTTTTAAGTAATTCCTGACACAGATGTTTTAGAGAGAGAAATGCATCTTTGTATTCTGTGGCTTCAGAAGTATTATATTAAGAAAAACAAGGATAGCATTAACATAACACAACTCAGATCAGCTGGTCTTCATGTGTTCTCTGACTCAGTATGAAAACAATTTTTGTGAATAGGTGATGTTAATACATTATTTGGTATCTGCTAATATTAGATAACACTATTCTGATAGACTGAGAGTGTCCTCTCCTTATTTTTATACTTGTGTTCCAGCACTGGTCTAGTACTGTGAACGTGTTTGCATAAGAATAACTTTCCTGGTAGTTTTTTTCTTGGTGGAAATGGTGAAAGTAGACAGTTGTATGCAGAGAAACAAGGAGTTGGAATTGGATTTGGCAGGAATCTATGAACTGTTTAGTCCATATCCAGTTTCAGGGACCAGATGTGCCTTTCCTCCATGTGATGGTGGGAAATAGCCTGGAGAACTGACTCAGGGTTCTGTGTTCATTGAAGAAAGATCTTCAATGAATCAGATGGTGGAGGGGCTGTGTGTCACCTTCTGCCAATGGTATCTTCTTTCTGCTTTGCTTTATACTTTTCATAACCTGCTCCTCATCTTTGCAGTCCTTTGGTGTCCCTTCTCTTTTAGTTGAGCTTATTATCTCTTAACGTTTTCCCTTGCAATAGAGCTTTAATTACTGAACAGATGCATTTTCTTTGTTGCGCCTGTTCTAACTGCCTTTATCTTTCTTCATCTTGACTCTAGTCTTTTTAGCTCATTAAGTCCTGTGGAGCTAGAACTCTTGTGTCACCTTCTGCCAATGGGTTCTTATCAGATATTGCTGCAGTTGTGGAAAAAAGCTGTTTAATCATGCTTTTATGTTAATGCCAAAGAAACTAATAAAAATCGGTTGCACTGTAATTATAAACAAAGAAATACAAAATTGTAGTCTAAATACTGAGATATTTTTCCTTCCTTTGTTGTCTTTTTTCCCTGTAATGCTTTCTGAAACAAGATTTAACTCTAGAAACTCAAGTAAAATTAACCATTTATGGAGGAAAATAAGCAAGTAAAAGAAAAATTGATGTTGCCTGAAATCTTTTGTGCTCTGAAGTGAGAAAAGAGGCAGAAGCCAAAATATAACTGTGCAGGAATGTGCTTAGACATAAAACCTAGGATGTAACTGTGGGAATGAATGCCTTTGGATACAAAAACTGGAATGCAACTATGTGTTAGTGAGATCTGCAAGAAGCTGGGAATTTCATGCTTACTGTTTGGAGAACTGCAGGCAATTGGCCGTGTTTGTCAGAGCTGTTCTTGTAAAAATTGCTTTTCCTGATTCTGGGGCCTGATCTAGTTTATTTGTTCTTGGCTTGAACTTGTGCAATTAGCAAGAGACAGTAAAGCTGTTGTTCTGGGTGCTCTCTCCTCAGTGGTAATGATGGCTCAAGAAATTTCAGCTCCAAATCTTCCTTTCCTGCCTGTCTCATTTTTTCTGTGAAGAGTATTTTGTAGGACTAAAAACTATCTGAACCAGTTTTCCAAAACGCATTACAGAAAACTTGATATTACTTCCCTTCCCCCTCCCAAAGCAGACTAGTACTGGTGAACAGTTCATCTCCTTGAATGATTATGCTGGAATGACTGAAAGAATGAGGCACCCTGGAATGGAGCAAAGGTTGGGAATACAGCTGTTCCTAGCAACCCTCTGTAATGTGGTATAGATTCTTGTAGTAATGTGCTTGTTGACAGAAATCAGTGCAGTTAAGTTCTCGAGGCAGTAGCCTGATGAAATGTCAGGTTGTGAACTCTGAACATTTGCATCCTTTCTCAGCCTTCACATTTTAGATAGCGATACGCAAGGAAGGAGGTGTCAAAGGAAACAGAAGTTATACTTCCTGAAACCAAATTTTTGTGGCAAATAAAATTGCACTAGACTAAAAGTGTATCACTTTGTATTGCAACTCATGGCAAATGCTGTATTTTTCATAATCTCATTACATAGTCACGTAGGTTTGAGCCAGAAGAATCATGGAAAGAATTACTAATTTCAATCAGACTTTTAGCTCCTTTCCTTTGTTGTTGTCTTCAAACATACAGAATAGAGGAAACCTATTTCAGTATTACAGACGTCAAGATTAATAAAGTTTTGTCTTGAGTCTTTGCTCCTAAGCTGTTTGTTTTGTCAGTGGTGTAGTTTTTCTTTTTGTAGTCAAAATTCCTGCAGCTCTTGTGGCTCTGTAAAAACAGAGTGTTTTATAGCTGGCAATTAAATGAAGCTGATGACAATAAATGGGTTAAATTAATGTGTCCCTTCTCCCAAGTCCCTGTGTGAAGTTTTACAGGAAAATGTTTTTTAACCATGCAGGGCAGCTTTAGAAGAAGTGGAAGGAGATGTGACAGAACTGGAACTGAAACTTGACAAGGTAAGCTTTTTAATTCAACAATATCCGTTCTTAAAAATATAAAAAGATGTGGTTATGTTTGCTTTTAAAGCTCGTCACTGAGAAGCAGTGGCGGCTGCTGACCAAGGGGGAAAAGATCTAGGTCAATGTGTAATGGGCCCTGGAGGCCCAGGCTCTAGGAACAGCAGGAACAGGCAGAGCGAGCTCCTTTCCTCCCTCAGCTAAGGGTTTAGGTTGTGTAATAGACTTCTGACTCTCCAGCTCCCTCCCATTTGTGTGACTTAACTCTCTGGTGGGAGCCCAACATACTAGTTGAGATCTCCTGTGAGATAGAAGCCAGGAAATGGCCATCCCTGCGTTGAGGTTATGGTTTATTGCAGCTTCATACTGTGAGGATATCTGGATACTCTCTGTTTTAGAGTTTTAGAATCAGTGCTTTCTGTCTTTGGTAGTTGTGGCACACTCACAGCAGGATAGATCTGTGCATATGTATATTTATCTTTCATCTGTAGAACTTAACTACTGTAAAATTCATTCTGCTTTTTGTCATGCTTTGTGCAGTCCTGTAAAAAGTAACATCTGCTATGGCATTTACAATCCATTTATTGGTTTCCTAACTAGCTTTATTCAAGACTTTTATTCTCTTTGCTAATAGTTTGTGGATGGCTTTTTTTTTTTTTATTTAAAGTCTCTTTTCCATAGCGTTTTATGTTAAAATGTTCAAAGTTAATTTTTGTTTCTGTTAATGTGACAGGCCGATGTCATTTGTTTAGCTCCTTAGTTACTTTTTGATCATGAACTTTTGTTCCTGCAGCTGTGAGTTGGCTGCAGAAAGACAAAGTCTTGACACTTAAAATCTTAACACTGTAGTGTTAAGTCTGAAGAATTTTTGTTGCTTTTTATGGTATTTTAGCTTTTTTGGTTATAATGTAAGCATCTGCTCCTTCAAAGTCAATTTAAGATAATGTGGATTTAGTGTGAATTTTGATGAAACTGATGGGCATAAGGCACATTTTTATTATAGGTTGATGAATCTGTTTTGTTAGATTAAGCCGTAGTATTTAAAGGATCTGAAAAATTACTCTTGGAAGTTTGTTTTCCACCAGTCTAAAAGGGTCATTTTTTGTGGAGAAAGAAGATTCTCAAAGTCCCTAAGGGGAATTATTCAGGGCTTTGCCCTCAGCCACTTGCATGAGGCCAATGCTAATTAGACCGGTCTGTCATGGTATAGCTATAATTGTGGTATTACTCTTTGCCCTGAGATAATATCCTAGCATTCTAAAATAAAAACACCCGAGTCCATTTGCTCCTCAGACAAGAGAGCAATTGAAGCAGTTTAATTGCAATGTGAAGTATAAGTCATGTAGTATAATGCTTAAGTTGGAGCCAAGGATATTGTGTGAGCCAGAGTAACTACAGCCGGAAGGTAATGATTTGTCTAGACTTGGTTAGCAACTTTTTCTTCTCAGTTATTCATACTAAACTTAGCTTTGTTGTGCCACCATTCTGACTTGGGGCTATGTTATCTGCATTTGTTTTGCCCTCTGGAAGAAAGGGTGCTGGGTTCAAACTTGTGAACAGTAAGCAACAATAAAGAAATAAAAGATCATGTTTGTAATTTGTGTTTTTTTGTTTTTGGGGTTTTTTTTTAATTTTTATTCTGTCCATTGTTAAAATAACAGCCATTCAGCAGAATATGGGAGGTGAGGCTCAGATTCTTTTTTTATCCTATAAGAGCCAATATGGAAATTACTGGGTAGATAAAGCAGGAAGGTTACTTGATGGTTTCCTTGCCCCAGCATAGGATCAAATACTTCTGTGTTGACCTTCATGCAAAACAGCCTTGAAAAATACTTCAGAGGTCAAGGTTCAATCTTGCAGTTTTATTCTCAGTTAGTTTTAGAGTGGGTGGAACTTGAACATAATATGCTCTATCTCAAGAGAGCATCTTAGTAATTGCACTAATCATTCTTTGTTTCATTAATGAATGGCCTGGTGCATAAATGGTTCAAAAAGTAGGAAAATATCTATCATTATCTTTGATATCAGACATGGCAGGACGTTTTATGGTTCTGATATGAAAGTCATCAGCAAAACCTCAATCAGCAATAAACCAAAAAATAAGAAAGTCTCGAAGAGTAGTAACCTTTTCAATGATAGATCAGTTGATCTAGAGTAGCGTTCTTATAACTCACTATAGAATAGAAAGTTCTTTATGGAATAAGGGACTCTAAATTTAAAATTTAACTTCTAAAATGTTATAATAAATTTAACTCTGTGTCTTTTGTTTATGTGATGTAAGGAAGCAAAGTGCAAAACTTTGTCATTATTTTCCACTTTTTAGCTGGTGAAGCTTTGTATTGCAATGATTGATACAGGAAAGGCATTCTGTACAGCCAACAAGCAGTTCATGAATGGGATTCGAGACCTTGCACAATATTCCTGTAAAGATGCATTGGTTGAGGTAAGTTCTTTGAGATGGGAAAATGAAAGAAGCATAACTTAAAACAGGTAAAAGAGAATAGTTGGCAAGAGAAGTAGTTGAAGTTTGTGCTATTATTTGCCTTTCTGCTCATTTTTCTTTGAGAATTTTTTTTTGGTAGTGATTGTGCTATTCAGTTTCAGCTTTGACCTGCAATAGCAAGAGGTTTCTGAATTCCAGAAAGTAGATTTTAGCTTAGAAAAAGTCATCTTAGTAGAAGTGGAGGAAGGCCAGTTGTACAGCTGCCCTCTTTGCTTTGTTAAATAAATGTGTTCTAGTCGTGAGGACCTAGGAGACAGTTCTTTGCAAATCAGTTCCTGGAGTTGATCTTTTGGGTCCTGGAACTGGCTGAATTTTTAAATGCTTAGGATCCATTTTGGTATTGCTGGTGTCTTGTTAGGCTAATTTAGAACACCTAATACTTCCTCCCTGTGTTACTTTGAAATGCATCATGTAATCGTGTAATATGCTTTGCTTCATTTTAATCCTTTGTATGTAGGAAAGTAGCAATAACATTTTTGTTACTTGTAGCTTTTGTAGATTGGCTCAAAATTACTCCCATATTCTCCATCTAGCAGAATGTTTTGACTTTGATAATCATGCCAAGGAAAATAAATTCTCAAGTTCTTTATTGAAAAGCTGTAAATCTCTGAAACGTCGGTTTTGTGCTGTGTGTTTGGTAGAGCTTAACATAATTACTGTGTTTCTCTCCTTACAGACCAGCTTGACAAAGTTCTCTGACACATTACAGGAAATGATCAATTATCACAACGTAAGTATTTCTTACTGAAGCATAACACTGATAGCTTACCTCCAGTTATAATTAAGAGAAGAACGCTTAAAGTTTTTCTTGTTAATAGTGTTCACAAATCCATAGTTTTAAGTAACATTTAAGACTTCTCATTTTATACTTCTAAATATTTGCTTTATTTTTTATTTATGAAGTGGGATAGGAGGTGATCCCACTGAGACCTGTAGGACTCTCTTTTACCATATGACGCTTTGCTAATATCAGGCTAAGAATAGGAATAATGCAGCATCTCCAGCAGTGGGGGAGTAGCTTTGACATCTTCAGGCAAATAGCCATGCTTTGGAGTGTGTGAAAGCTAATGTGTACATGAGACTGTAAATGTGGTCTGATTGCAGTCTGGGCACTTTTTCCCTTGTTCTTCTATGGAAAAAAAATGTGGGTATTTTTCTGCCTTGCACATTCGCCTCTTCATTACCAGGAACAGAACTACATGGCTCATATTTCTAGGAGTCCACTAGTCATTTGAGTTCCCATCTGGTTATCCTTTATTGATCTTGATTGATGCACTACTCAGGCACTGGTGAGCTTAAATGTTGGCAACAGGAGTAGTCTCAGTATGAATTCCAGCTTGTTAGGATCTTCTTTATATATTCTGGTTGTCTGTTTTTTTCTGGTTTCACAAAGTGGGGAATACAACCAGGCTCTTCCATGTGTTCCTGTTAGATATAGGACAAATTTGGTTCAGAAGAGGCCTCAGGAGATGTCTGAATCAAATGCCTGCTATAGAGGTAACTCTAAGTTTGGAGCAGATTCCTTAGAATTTTATCCCATTTGGTCTTGAAAACCTTAAAAAATGGAGGCTAAATGTAGGATATAGCACCCCTGTTAATGGGTGGCTTAGTCATATTTTTGTTCCTTCAGTGTTTCTAGAAGAGGGTTTTGCTGTCAGTACTTGACATTGCATGGCTTTTCATTCCCAAATTTTGTGAACAGGGAAACTAAGACTGGGAACATTTAAGGAAAATTTTGTATGACTTGAAACTTTTCATTCAGGACTCTTGAAATGAAATTATTAAATAACGCTTCAAGATTGTTACCTTTTGGAAGAGATTCTGTTCAGTTGGGACAGCTGCTGCTTCCTTATATTCTCTAATTCCTTTATTTTTTGTGATCATGCTGTGTATGCTTTTGTAATACAGAAGTGGATGTGTAGAGGAGTTGGAAATTATGGCATCAATTGTGATATGCACGAAGACAAGTGGCAAAAGGATTTGTTCCACAGCCATTGACCTGTTCATTAAAACTGAGAGGGCAGATGTGAGGATGCAGGAATTCGGGAATTCTATTCCTCAGAATTTCTGGGGTCATTAGAAAAAATACAAGCTGTCTAACATCCAAGTATGCTTTGCTTTTGGAAGCTTAACAGATTTCTCAATCTTTACAGTCTGAATTAAGTGGATTCCTCTCTTCCTGTCAGCCTCACCAAATTATAAGAAATTTGAGAAGCATGGCTTAGAACACTTAACTTAGAAAAAGCAGCAACCATTCTTTTAGCAGTTCATCAGTGTCTTGGTTTTTGTTTTTTACAAACACGTATAGGATATAGTATTAATTACTCACATATGTTACATTTTTCAGCATTAATTTCAGGCTGTAGTTTTTTGCTGGAAGTGGTAGGGTTTCTTTCATTATTTAATTTGTCCTTTACTTACTGGTTAAACTGTGAAAGTCTATTATCAGAATCAAAAAGAAGCTGTTACTTAAAATTGTCTCTTTAAGGCTGTTCATAAAGTGATATACTTGACTGTTTAATTATCATAATAAACATGTTTTATGTAAGTGAAAATGTCGTACCGTGTAAGTATGAGAGAGTAAGATGCCAGGATCTCTCAACTCTTGTGTTTTTTTTTTTTTATAACCACAATCCTTAAGAAAAGACCATGAAACAGTGCTGTATTTGTGTCCTTTTCCTTACATTATTCGATGTTTACTTTTATTTCAAAACTACTTGAAGGGGTTTATATTTTATTTAAGATACAATTTTAATAATAATGCTTATCTAATGCTGAATAATTACTATGTGTACTTCTAAAATGAAAACTTATAAATACTCCGAAGTTACTGACTTGCATAATGCTTTATCTTTCAGATCTTGTTTGACCAAACTCAAAGATCAATTAAAGCACAGCTTCTGACTTTTGTGAAAGAGTAAGTTAATTTGCATTTGTAATGGGATAATTATAGGTAAAAAAGAATGGAAAAAAAAAAAGGATTGTAAAACATCTTTATTGAAAATTGCCAGCCATGAATTGAGCATCTTGCATTAAAGCTTGTCAAAAATCATCCCAAATCAGTGAGGCTTTAGATCAATCTGCAGAAATGTTGAGATCTTAGTTAGTTTTTGTCACTTATCTAAGACTAGAGAGAAAAGCTTTGCTAAGCGCTTTTCCCCAGTAAGCATGAGATGCATTTATTTAATTTTTAATTTTCAATTTTGTCCTTTCCTTAGAAGGGAAAGACAGAGAAGATTCTGTCATATTTTGTATGTTTGATCCAAGCATTCATTGGAGAATGTGAAACTGAAGAAACTAGCTGCAACTGTCCTGATGATGGTCTGTCTAGTGTGTCTTTATTAACTTTTTTCATGCTTTGGAATTTATTTGTTAACCACCTTTTTTTTTTTTTGTCATTTTAGAGATATAAGGAAATTTAAAGATGCAAAAAAACAGTTTGAAAAAGTTAGTGAAGAAAAAGAGAATGCGCTAGTGAAAAATGCCCAAGTTCAAAGAAATAAGCAACATGAAGTCGAGGAAGCAACCAATATTTTGACTGCAACACGGAAATGTTTTCGACATATAGCTCTGGATTATGTACTTCAGGTAAATATAGCAGTAAGTTATTTTTCAGAACGATATGTGTTATGTGCTTCGAGATTTGTCCTTTACAAGTTCTTATTGTAAGGTTATCAGAAGCTGTGAATATTGAATGAAAAAGGAAGACATTTTCTGCAAGTTACTGCCCAGTATAATTCTGTGATTCTGTAACTTATTTTTTTAGAGGAATCTAAGCAAAATTAATTTACTTGATACATTCTGTTGCTTAATGCTTTAGTTCAGTCTAATTGCTGTAATGACACAGTTGAATTTTTATCTTGAATGTGAATCTTGGAAATACAGTATTTGCCTTGTACTTATAAAAATGTATTTGAGTTGGCCATGTCTAGTTCCTTACATATTTAAGTCAGAACTGTAACCTAGTCTAGAAAATATGAATTACCTGAATAATTCTAATTTGGGATATTGACTACAATTTGAGCTATTTGCCATGGGTTTTATTTGACATATGTTACTTACCGAGAAGCTTGAGAGTTTGGGATTGTGCCATAAGGAAAATCAAGAACAACTAATTGTTTGCTTTTTGATGCAGATCTACAGAGTGCTGAGAGATGTTCTTTGTCCTAATATTTTGAATCCTCTGAAATAATAGCACATTTTATTTTAGTACTTAAAATTAATGTTTCATAGTTACCCCCAACTATAGCGAGACAGGATTATTGCAGACCGTATGAGGGGTTTGGGGCTCCTGAATGGGTCTGATTTTTCCTATGATCAAATGTAGAACAGCTCTTTAAAATTGTTTGTTCTGCATTAGATGTTACCATCACAATTTGTGACATTGCAAAGCTGATAGTCCTGGAATTTGTACATTCAAAGTATGAGTGGTTCCTATGGTAAAGAAAAAATAAGGAAAAAATGTCAGCATCTCTTTATTAATGGAGGCAAAAGAAAATTCAGGTGTAGAAATTTTTTCTAGTTGGGTAACTCTTTTCTTCTGGAAAAATGGCTTCACAACTATGTTTTTTGTAGCTGTATTGGCTTTCAGCTGTATTTCAGAACCTTTCTTTTGCTTTTACTTTTTTATCCTCACAAGCTGAAGGTTTGTGCTGTACAAACAAATCCTAATTGTTTTTGCTGCTGAAGCTCTTCCAAAATACTGAGTATTAAGTATAGAAGTAAAGTCTGGTTTTGATTATAGCTTCAGTAAGTTTATTTCTTCTGCAGAAATTTTAAATTGACGTGGAGGTGTTAAGTTACAAAATCATATATGTTTCTGCTAAATGGGGCTCTTAGAGTAAAAATATATAGTTCTGGGTGACAACCATAAAGATTAAGGGGCAAAGGGGATGGAGAAACTAGGTGAATGTAATAAGTCAGGGGGTTTTTTTATGTATGTAAGATGAAATTCTTCAGGTTCTTGGACAATGCCATTGGCTTTCAGTTAGGTTAAAAGTGCGTGTATGTAATGTTTCTTACAGAAGCTATTATGATCTTATTTGTTATAGAGGCTGGGGCTATATCGTGGTTTTGGAGCACTTCAGACAATGTCAGCTTGAGGAGATAAACAAGCGGTGCCCATCTTTTATTTTCTCTCTGCCCTGGCAGGAGCTGGTGGCTGTGCTGAGAGCAGCTGCTGAAGCTGGTGGGCTGGGTTAGCTGTCAGAAAGGATATTTGTAGCATGATTAATTCAATGTCTGAAAATGGGTTCTAATTTTCTTTGATTCATATGTGTGTTATATTACTTTAACATGTCTTATATTTTCCATTCTAATCTAGGAAAGTTGTGACTAGCGCTGTGAAGTTCTAGCTTGGCAAACTTTTTAATGATTGCATCAGTTTAATATCTTGACAAAACTAGCATGCATTTCCTTTTAAAAGAAATGCTTTGTGAATAGTGATAATGAGTTATGTCCTTTCAGTGTTAAAAGCTTTGATGTGATTACTTGGAAGTAATTTGAATTTCACTTCTGTGGTAAAAATGTGCAACTACAATAAAAACAGAAGTTGCTTGGTTTTTTTTCCAGATCAATGTTCTTCAGTCTAAAAGGAGAGCAGAAATCCTAAAATCGGTAAGATATATTTTCTGTATAGGAGATATTTTAATGCATCTGAAATTAAAAATACAACTGCAAAACAATATAGTAAAAAATAGCCCTCTTACCCGTTAAAATATTACTGGTACATTTGGCACTTGGTCAATTTGTTTTTTGCTAAAATTTGGCATGGAAGTTGGACTAGCTTGACGATCATTTGCTTCAAATTTGAAACTTTGTTTTCACTGCTATTGACTCTTTGATGTATTTCATGGTTAAAATCAAACTTCATCTAGAATTCTGTTTAGAACTTCTGCATTAGTTTAAAAACAAGAAGCAATTAAAATGCTTTCTAAGATGGATTCAACTTTTTGTGCATAATAATGTTTTTATGTAATAACAAATTGTAATAGAGTATATACTTTAGAATGGCTTCTGATAAATAATGTACAGCTATATCTGCATGCTGGTTTTCTTCTGATTACATTCCTTTTTCTGCTTCATTATCTCTATAAAAAGCTTGAAGTAGAGAGTGCCAAATTAAATGAGGCTTTTCTTTCCATGGTCTAAAGTTGCATGCCCATAATTTCCATAATTCCTTTAAATTGCTTTAAATTCCTTTAGTTGGATCACAGCCTTATAGCTGCTTACTATCCTGCTTTGCCTCTTCCCAATTTGTTTTCTTTCTTAAGACTGGGCAGTCTTTAACAGACTTAAGTGACATGAATTAGGAGTAATTTTCTGCCCTTACATAGATTGGTTCTGTCAATGGTTTTAATCCTGTTAACCAGTTTCTGAGATGTTTGTCTTTGTTCTTTGCTGCTTCACAAATTTGGAAGCTTTGTGAGATATTGATGCAAAATCGCGAGTATGTCAGCTGAAATTATCCTGGAACTGTATTTTAAGTTTGTTCATCTGATTAAATATTTATCCTTTTACAAAATATACTTTTTTCTCTTCTAGATGTTATCATTTATGTATGCCCACCTGGCTTTTTTCCACCAAGGCTACGATCTTTTTAGTGAACTTGAGCCCTACATGAAAGATCTTGGTGCACAGGTAACAAATTACTTTTAATACCTATATACTGTGATGGATGAGAAAGCATGTGTATCAAGTACATCATAGATTGATTGATTCAAAAAGGGAATTATAGTGTGATGCAGGCAAAATCTATAAGTACCCTGAAAGTGGTTTTTATGAAAATGGAAAATGAAAGTTGTTGACTTACTAAAATTAACACTGCCTTTAAGATTCATATATTTACGTGTAGTTGTGTAATGTCATTTGAGCTATTGTATGGTATTCAGGATATTAGACTCTTTGTTTTTAAAAAATTTTGTGTACGACCCATGTTATAAAGACATTTAACAATAAAAACTAGGTAAGAGGGTTTTTTTATACTTTTCTTTGTCATTTACTGTAGAAATTATGCAGTGTGCCAAAAAATAATTGATGTTAGCAACTTTGACCATAAAACAGAAGTCTGATTTTAATAAGTTTTGCAAAGCTGGGCTCACACTTTGAATATTTCTTACTCAGTTCTGTTTAAGAACACAGGTTTGCAACTGCTGGGTTTTCAGTAAGGGACTCAGGAGAAGATTAGATGGGATGCTGCCAGCTGCACACAGAGATTCTGTAAAAGGTTATGCAAAATAGATTAAGAGCATACAGTATTTAACTGAATATTTTATTTGTGGCACAGGAAGACTCAACTGTGTCTTGACTTGTCTTCAGTACTTGTTCAATGGGCCTGAAAGTACCTGAACAAAAATGTCTGATTTTGCTTCTGTCCGAGGACTTAGAACAACGGCAAAACTTATGCAAACCCCTCTATTGCCACTTCCCAATCTGGTCCATAAGACAAAGCCAACTTAAATTCTAAGTGTCTGTCCAGATACAGAAGCAAATAAGTGACAGTAAACATTACTTGCATGTATCTCAAGTAGATGTGTCATTTGGTGTCTAAGAAATTACTTTGTTCTACACTGGTTATTCCTGCCACAGTGCTTTTGGCATCTGTGCCCCTCGTCCTGCTTCTGTCTCTGTGTAGCGAAGCAGATTGGGAATTGTAGAAAATAACTCCAACAATCAGATGTCTGAATAGTTATTTTTATACTAGACTACTCACCAATCAGGTTACCATGAGTCTTAATTACTTAAACACACATCAGAGTGCTGTGTGCATGCATGTGGTGAGCAAGTGATGGAGCTGAGAAGAGAGGCAGCTGGAGCTGGCACTGACATCAGGGACGACAATGGCTGTACAGCTGCAGCCCTCTAGTGTAATAGCAACCCTTGAAAGGTTCAGGGTCATGTGACTGTCCTTAGTTTTGCCTTTTATTCTTTTACATTCTTCCAGTTTGGTCTGTAGTTTAACTATAGTGCTTTGATAGTGTGGAATGTGTGTCCTGTGCTTCTGAGGAAGGGAGACCAAAGCTATGGAGTTGACGGTGATTCATGATTCCAGCTAGGTTTTAGTGTTTCTGTATCACTGAGATTATTTAAGCAAGGGGTAAAAAGTTGGTTTTGAATGGCTGGTCATCCTTTTGCCTCATGTGGTGAAGAGCATTGTGTAATGTTGGTTTTGGTCTTGGTATCATGGCAACAGGAGAAGTTAAATTTAGAAAATCAGAAGCTCAGAATATTTGAAGTATATTGCTATTAAAGATAGGCTGAAGATCCTAAAGTTGTACAACTTTCTGAATTATTCTTTCATAGCAAATCTTGGCATTTCAGTGCATAAATTGGAGGTAATTGCCTTAATCTGAATGTAGCTGCCTTCTGTTTCCCCTGGTAAAGAGGAAGAATTTCTTGAGGGACATGTGCAGATTCTGTAATCTGAGATGTTAGCAAGAAACTTGATTCCTGTTTAGTCCCAAACAGCCCTTGGACCAGCTCTTGACTTTACCACAAAGGAACAGGTTTTCCAGGGTTCTTTTTGTAAAAGTCTTTGAGAACAATGGCAGCTTAGTTTAGAAACTCTTCGGGAACTATAACATTGTACAGTTCCATAGTCTGGACACTTCAGCCTTTATTATGTTCATGTTCACAAATAAGTGTTAAGAGTGAAAGTGCTGGTATAGCTAAGCCAGAGAAGAAGCCAGTGAGAGAAGAGTTTAGAAAAATAAGAGTATGGAATTGGATCCAGATATGCCACTTATCTGATGGCTTCATAATTGTTGGAGACTGACTAGCACAAGGATGTAAGAACCAGTTGCCATCCCTTTTTTCTTTCATTTGTATCCTTTTGAGCAGGGGAAATACAACATGGGAGAATGACCAGAGTTGGCAGAGGTTCTCATTTGTGGTTTATGAGGATGGGTGGAGGCCATCCTATTTGTGTGTGAGTTAGAGGTTCTGTTTGTCATGCTGTGCCCTCTGCCCTGTGACTGACTCCAGCTGGAAGCTGGTGGTGTATGATGTTCCTGCCTTCTTCATTCCAGGCCTGGGGCTGGAGGAGATCTGTCCAATAGCTGTAAAGCTGTGGACTGCACTGCTGTGTTTGGTGTTGCGTCTGCAATATTACTTAGTAAGATAAAGGAAGAGTTCATCAGATTCTGTGGCATGTCACATGAGTAAAAAGATCCTGTCTTTTAGGCAGGATCTGTTCCTCCACTCCACTGTATTTTTTAAACATCGAAGTCTGAAAATGAAGAAAAAAACCATAAAAAGCCAAAAAGCCCTACATGTCTAAACACTACCCCTAAAAAACACCTCCCACCACCAAAAAACCCTCAAACAACAAGAACAAAAACCCAACCTAAAAACCTCCAAAACAAACAAGGAAATAACCCAAAACCCCCTTACTCTTTTATGGGATATCTTAAATTTCCCGCCTTTTTTTCCCCTACTGGTCTTAAAACGAAAAATTTTATTGAGTGGTGCTATACAGATACTTGTAGCAAGTGTTTGCTAGCTTTTTTATTATTAGGCTTTGTGAGGGTGCTGACTTAAATCCTCCCTGTTATGACAGCTTCTATTCTTTTCAAAATCCTATTGTTGTTATTTCTGAAAATTAGAAATAGTTTGAATGGTTCTGCTTCAGATTTCAGGGAATCTTTTGTGAGTTTAACTGAGTCCTGACCAAAACTGTCAATGAGAGAGGCTGTTTGAGAGAGAAATTTCCCCCCCCGCTTTGTGGAGGAAAATCTGTAGCATTCGCTCCTTTTGGTTTGTGCCACTGATGCCAGCGCTGCTGCATCGGCCGGGCGGCGGGAGCAGCTCGAAAGCATGAGTCATTCTCCTCAGAGCCTGAGCACCAATGCGGTATAGACTCGCAGATGCTTGGCACCATGCTGCTCTTTGAAACAGTTCTTCTAGGGCTTGGGAGAAATGTGCATCTTTGTGGAGGCTAATTCAGGATGGTAGTGCAGTGCTTTAAACGAGGCTTCAGTGGTTATTCAAGGTAAACACTTTGTGACCAGAGAAATAATTACACTGTGCAAATAACAGTCATGCTATGTCTAGACATAATATGTTATTTCTTGTCAGCATTATGAAATCTACTAAGCCAAA
The DNA here is from genome assembly GCA_013400935.1 of Turnix velox. Lineage (NCBI taxonomy): Eukaryota > Metazoa > Chordata > Aves > Charadriiformes > Turnicidae > Turnix > Turnix velox. Next base: position 144,130 of record VZTY01000392.1, on the reverse strand, counting down.
TTTCGCTTGAAATCTAAAGATCCAATTTTGTGTTTCTCTTTACAGCTGGATCAGTTGGCTGTAGATGCTGCAAGGGAGAAGAGGGACATGGAGCAAAAACACTCCACTATTCAGCAAAAGGTACTCTAGAGAATGGAAAAGGTGAACTGCACACATGCTTGGTGTGTCTCTAGCATCGCTGCTCAGCATAGCTGCATCAGAACTGTGATGGATGATATATTTAATGCAGAGAAATAGACTTACACATCACTAAGCACAGGGTTGGATTGCAGATCATCATTTCGTATTGCAGAACAGAATACTGTTTTGACTTAAATACAAAGAACAGTAGAATTTACTTGTATGCTGGCACTCTAACATTGCATCAGAACATCTTGCATTCAGTATAGCTGTAAAAACTGCTCTTCTCCTTCTGTGTGTCTGCAGAAGAAAAGCATCTACTGCATAGTCATATTTATTACTTTCTAATCTGCCAAATAGGAGAGTAGCACTCTCAGGTAGTGTGGCAGCTGCTATTGCACATAAAGTAAACTTCTGTAAAGGCTGTCTGATATATAGTGTTGTACACAAAGTGAGAACACTAAATTGCTGATTTGTATGTGCAATAATTCTTATTTTTGCTTGTTGAGAAAAATGCAGATAATTGATATTATGGAGGGAAGTTCTGTGTTTGAAGTTCTAGGCCAGAATTGGGTTTGCAGGTATAATGAATAGAAGTTTAAAATATTTCCACTGAACTTGCCACTAGTGAATTAATACTGTGGGTACTTCTGAAAGGGATTAGATACCAGTTTAAAGGTAATGCAGCACTTCTTACTCTCATTCAGATATATTCTGTATCTGTTCAAGTGTCATGAATTTAAAAAAAGCCTAATTTAATTGAGAGTAAAGAAATGAGTAAATAAATTCAGGAATGAAAGTGTGGAAAGATTTTAATTCAGGCGGACTTAGGAGGATCTAGTAATATAATATCAATGGGAAAAGGTAAAATTTTCCATTGTGGGAAATGATTTTGTAGCTTTAGCCTGTTCTTTCTGGAGTTGGTGGGAAGCGTTAGGATTGGTGGATGTGAAACTGAGCATGCACAATGATGGGTCACTGCTGATGTGCTGTTTGGAGGCAGACAGGGGTAACTACAGGCAAGGAAGGGGAAGAAGGAGGGGTCATGGGTAAGAGATTGAACCTGAAAATTAACATTGGAGTTCAAAGTTTAATTTGTTTGGGCTCAATAGGCTCACTATTGGGAGCGGGCAGTAGCTGAGGCTTTTATTGTTAAGTAACAGCATTGCTTGGTGCAGGATATAAGTTATGGACAATTATCATTTGACTATAGAAATTATTTGTTATCATGAATTACGGTGATTACTGTTTTCAGTAGTGTTCACAGTGCTTGTTTTTTCTTTAAATGCTGCTTAAGGCTGCTTTCCAGGTAAACTATTTCTAATGCTATTAATGGTTATTGGAACTTCTAAGCTTCATGAAGCTTGATTAGCTGTTACTGTGTGTAGTATAAATGTTCTTGGTTTCCAGTACAGATGGGAATCATAATGAGGTTATACACTTCCTTAGTTTAATTGAATGCCAGTGTTACGCTGTCTCTAAAATATAGTCAGAGCAGTTACCTTGTATTCTATGTTGTCCTCTAAACTTCTGTGTTTCAAGTTGTATATGGTGTGTCCTGTCAATGCATTTTTGTGGTAACTGCTAGATAAATGCACCTAGGCTTTGGAGGGCATGCTTTATTGGAGATTCCTATGATAGCTTGTTAAATCATTTCCTTGGTGTTGTTTCAGATGGTGTTGTCTGACTGCTTTTTGTCTCTTACTTGCTTTTCCCAAACTTCTCACCAAGTTTACTTCCAGCTCATCAGCATTTCAGAATCTTGACCTTCCTTAGAGCTCAAATTCTGGTTTTTGTATCATTATTTGTCATTTGGCCAACCCATAATGAATGGCAGCCTTGTTCCTTGTTCTGTTCTCATGGCTTGTCATGTTGCTTTCCAGTGGGCTGCCTTTTAGGCACATGTACCCAAATCTTCCAGTACCTAATCCTTCCTTTTTTTATTTTTTTAATAACCATTGAGACTTTTGCTTCTTATGTTAAATATTCCATGAGGTTTATATGATTTAATGTACTGAAGTTTTAATCTAATGCTTCAGAGTGATGCCATTTCTTCATTGTGTGGATAAAGAACAGTCCCTTTTCTGAAATGTATAGGTAAGTGCACATGTGCACACACCTACCAACCCACTACCTGTCTTTGCATATATGTGCATATGCATGCAGAATAATTGCACTGATTAACTCATGTCACTTTTCTTTATAATCATCATCCTATTTACTTAGGCTGTTGTCTGAGAGGGTAATGCAAAAGTCTTGAAGGATTTGGCCATCACTATAGTTTTATTTCTGTTCTAGGGGAACTAATGTCTGATTGTATTGTTTAAGTTTTTGTGTTGAGTTGACTCAGCAAATATGCAGGAAATTATCTTTTTGTGTAAGAAATACTTTTTTCAGTATTAATCTGGAGCAGCAGGTATTATGAATTTGTCTAGTCCTGGTTTTTCTGGGAACTTCTGGCTCTATGCTTTTATAGGGAAAATTCATACCAAAAGAGTGGTGTCACAGTATCAGTACAACTTAAGACTGGTAACTTGATTTCTGAGCAGTTTGCAGCTCATTGCTGTTGTAACATTTTGAATTAAGAATTAAAAAATAATTTGAATATGTAAACAGAACTTCTTGATTGTGTGATTTTTAGAGCTGTGTTTTGCTCTGAAATGAGGGAAATGACAAAGGAAAAACCTTTGCATTAAACTTCAAATAGACTTTGCTATTTTCAAGTCCCTTTTTCATTTAAAAAAATAAAAGTCTGAATCTGAAGAGCTGCTTAGGAAACAGCTGGACTGAGAAAGGCTTGAAAGTTTTTAACATCTTGAGTAAACAAGGTGATAGAAAACCAGATGCTACCAGAATCGTAAAGGAAGCATAAACCAGAGCTGCTGCTGGGAAGTGATACAGAATAATTCCTGGCTCAGAAACTAGATATATGTCAGTATTTCCAATGCCTTACATGCTGAGTGATGACTATCTTGCCTTCTTTCACTTTGTCTTGGTCTGTAAAGCTTGTTGTTTGCTGCATCTGTTGTTTTAAGCACTTTCTCAAGGGACTTTCAATTTAAGCATGACAAACGTATCCTTTTCCAATGGGATGGGAATGGAAGCAACTTTCTAAATGGAGAGGTTGCACAAGTTAGTGATTTCTGTTTTGTTTATGTTAGAGTAACTTTTCAAATTATTGTTTTATTAGTTATTTAGATTCCCCCACTTACTGCCTTTTAAAAAACTTTAAAAATTCTACTTCTCTAAATTAAAAAATGTGGAACATATATTCAGTGTTAAAATACTCCCTAGGATTTACTGATAAAATGGCTTGAATTGCTTCCATGATGTTCTAGCAGTCTTCATATTGAAAAAAACCCTGAAAATTCTTCTGCTGAAAATTATGGGATATGTTTAAGTAACAAGAAAATTACACATAGTGGAACAGAAAGCATGAAAGCCATGAAATGAAAGCAATATGTGTGATAAATTGACAGGTTTGTATGAAAGTGGTTTTACTGAATTACTGTCAAGGATACTGACAGTATTCTGTGATCCAGCAGATCAGTAATAATTGTGGAAATGGAATTTGTTTTGCTGTTGCCACCTGCTTTTCTATCCCTCCTGGACATTTAAACTAAAAAAAAAAAAAAAAGGCATGAAAGGATGGTGTATGTTTCATTTATATAAGCCACTTTCTACTTCAATAGCTTCAATATTTCTACTTCAGTAGCTGGCCAACCTGGAAACAACCAGAATGGAAGCTATAGATGTTCCTTCCTTCAAATCTGAATAAAATGTATGATGCAGCACTTTATAATAATACTTTTAGTTCTGGTTAGGTGGAATACACTTTAGTCCTAACTGACATCTAATTAGTAAATCAATTGTATTTAAAATTCAGTTTTTATCAGCTGTGTGTTTGCTTGAGGAATATGAAATTCTGGATCACATGAAGTGACTGAGTTTTCTGACATGTGATTCTCTTATGCAGGGCACTGGAAAGATAAAGATGTGTTTTTCTCCCTAATTATTTTTCATGATTCATTGAACTTTTCCATGAGCCAAGATAAAAATAAATTATAATGTGACTACTTTTCTCCTTTAATTATAAGATAGGAGGCACTGTAAGATCAATTTATCTAGCCCCTTTGTCTACTTTTGTCCTTTTAACTGAAACAAAGTGGAGCTTTTTGGTGGTTCATCTTCTTCCTGACCACAACTTTAATAACGTTTTATGGATAAAGCCTGTGGAACCTTTATTCCCTTGCCCCCAAGACTAGTAGTTTGTTACATATAGTTAGGAAAATATTAAACGTTTGTCTGTCTGCTCTTGTCTTTATTTTACAAAGGTGCAAGTCTATCAGGGAAACCATTAAAAATGACACTAAGTGCACTTCATGAGGAAGGCTCAGTGTTTTAGACCATTTAGACTGTGAGTGCAGCATGATAAATGATCCAAAGGAGTTTACCTTTCGTGCTTGTGTATGTCTTTGAAGCATTAAAAGACTAAAGACAGTTGAGCTTTCTACAACAGTTCTCCAAACGTGGAGGAAAATGTGATTGTATAGCACTTCGGGCAGAAAAAACAGAGGGACTGTGTGTTGCCTTTCACTTGAGAAGGAGTTGCAGGAATCACTGAGGCTGGAAGATGCAGATCTTTAGCAGGTTTCATTATGTTTGGGAGCTGGTAAGTTACAAGTAATTTATCAGAGTTTGAGGGAAGGGGAGAAATGTGACATCCTGTCGAAGTCTGTGTTGATAAAGATTTTTTTTTTTTTTGAGAAGTACGAAAACAGAACTCCTAACATTTTGAGAATGTTTGTATGTCAAAGTTCTGCAAAACTTAAGTTAAAATCATACTGTGATATTTGGTTGACTGTGCTTACATGAAGTCTTTAATATTCAGCTTGTTCTGATCCAGTGGACAAGCAGAAAATCAAAATCATTAAATGCTATGTAATAAATGCACAAACCTGTGATTTTTGAAAAGCTTTTACTTGCAACCTCAATGTTTATTTAGGTCTATGTAGTAGTGATTTCCTTTTGTAAATCTACTTTTTCCCTGATCTTCTGCTAGTGAATTAATATAAATCTAGACTTGATTTAATGATTAGTCTATTCTGATTGTAATAGCTGAAAAAGACGGAGCAATTTTACAGAATTTGGTGCTGTGCTCGCCTAGGAGTGTAAAGGGCCAGTGTTGTTATTTGTAACCACTTCACTCTTGTTCAATTAACCTTGGATTGGACCATGCCATCCGCATGTGAAAGAGTGAACATTGTGTAGCAGAAAAGCGTGCAGGCTGGAATAATATACAAGGCTAATGCTATTCGGTTTGAAACCATTTTTTTTTTTTGGGTTGTAGCCTCTTTCCCAATATGTATAGAGAAAGCAAAGTACAAAATGTATTTACTGAGGTACTAGTCACACAAACTTGATGACATTATTCTCACACTTTGCAAAAAGTACCTGCTGAAGGTATCAGAGGGTGACATGATGGAATGTCTTGAGTCTTCAGTATTTAAAATGTGGGGGGTTTGTCTGTCATGAAAGCTAATTTTCAGTGGTGTGCCCATCTGTTAAGGGGAAGAAGCCATATGTTGCTAGTCTACTTTGAGGTTATATTTTACTTACAATGAAATTAAATAATAGCATGAATATTATCTTGATCTCTGGTCATAGCTTATGACAAATTATATCATTCCGTGTGTGTGCTTTTTCGTGCTCCCCTAGTGGCTATTGTCCTCCCACTCACTGAATACCTGAGCTCGATAATTCTCTGGGAAGCGTCTGTGCAGTTTCAGATGAGATATGAAAGCAAATAACCATCACATGTGCCCCTACTTGGTCTGTTCTATCTTTGCTGGAAGTGTGAAGCAGTTAAACTCCCCAAAACTTCTACAGCTGCCTTTAACTGTTATGAACTGTTATTATTTGTTATTAGATTGACTGAAATACATATTACCTTATCCTGCTCTAGGTTTATATCCTAGTCAAAGATCATAAAGTAAAAATTAGTGCTTAGTTCTTGTTATCATTATTAGCAGTCCTCTGACAGCTTTAATTCAGAGAACTGATAGCATCTTAATTTGGATTATTTGTCTTCCAATTTCTGACCCAGCTTACTTGTCAAGGTGACGGTGGAAAAAAACTTGCTAAAGCACAACTGGCTTTATATTATTGTCTGCAAGCGGCTGCAATTGCACTTCAGTTCTGACTCCTAAATCCCACTGCCCTGATTCCTCTACCTTACTCTTCCCTTTGCAACCTATGTGAGTCCATTTGAATAGACAACTGAAGAATCAGATGCTGTCAGTAACACTTACTCTCTTATGGGTCATAGAGGTTTCTAATATTTGAACAAGAAGTCCTCCTTGTGTGGGTAAAGTAAAATATCTTCAGCATTCTGATCTCTCAAAAATGCTTTTTTAAAAAAGAAAACGAGCTGAGAGTCATGGCTACACTAACAAGTGTTGTGAGCAAAAGTTTTTTCTGAAATATTTGCTCTTGTTGAAGTTAAAACTGTTTGTATTTTTGTTTGAAATTGCAATGTCTTTCTTGTTCCTTTGCACTAGGATTATTCCAGTGATGATACTAAACTAGAATATAATGTAGATGCAGCCAATGGTATTGTTATGGAAGGTTATCTATTTAAGCGAGCCAGCAACGCCTTCAAGACTTGGAACAGGTAATTAACAGAATCTCTATTTACTAGCTTATTTTAGGACACTGTTTGTTAAGCTACATTCTGAACTGACTTATACCCTGTTACTGATTCCATAGGTTTGAGAGAACTTTTTGGACAGCTCTGATTAACACAGCAATGACACTCAAGCCATTTTCTATTATTTTCTATTCTAGTTGTTTGCAAGCCTTAAACTTTGCGTCTTGGTCTGAGGAAGTCTTATATATAAAGTTTGCCTTTTTGTGTCTAGTCTGACTCTGTAATTGCAGTTTGGCCTTCCTTTGACGTTGAAACAGAACAGTACTTATGCTGTATCAATAAGTTATGTGAATGTATATGTTGAGAAAATAAGACTTAAGAGGACAAAGTAAAATGGAAGTTGTGTAGCCATTGGAAGCAGGGAAATGTAATAAAGGACTGCAGCACTCAAGTTACTTTTCCTGAAAGATGAGCGCTTAACTGTTACCCCATTACTACCAGAACTCACTGTACAGGACAGGAATTGTAGTTTTGTTAGTCCTGCTGAGAATTCAAAATACATTGTTAGTCATGTCTCTTCTGCTATTGCTTAAGTATTTCTCTGCCTGAATGTGATTGCATTTTCATTTCCAGGGGTGTATTTTTTTTTCAAGAAAATATTGTATACACTGTAGCATTTACAGGGAATTGGATACAGATCTTGAATTTTAAAGTCAGTTTGTTGTGATATAGACCTTTTTTTACTATATTAGGCATGGGCAACTAGTGTAAAGGATTTTGCTTTGAACACCTCTTAGTAGGTCCTGGGATCTGATTATCCTGCATCCAAGCAGAGTTCAGAGTTTTCCAAGAAAAAGGATATTAAAGGGAGATATGCTTCAAAAGCAAGTTCCTGTTTAGAACATTAATGTAATCACACTGTGATAAATCCACAGTTACAGGCCAGAAGAGCATCATTTATTATGTTCTCAGCAGGCTGAAAGGAACTTTTTTTCAAGATGTTGTGCAGGGCTGACTGCAGCCTCTTGGTAGTTGACTGAAAGCAAAGCTCTGGCTTGCTTCTGAGTTCTTGGGGATAACATAAAGGCCTTGCTCTGTACGGAGGTGATGAGGGAGCAGGAGAGTAGTGTTGGGAGGTAACTGAGAAATTCTTCTTCCATATGGCTTCCTACCTAGTAATGCTGTACATGTAACTTATCTTAAGGTCATTAGGAAGTAGAATTCAATTAAAACTGATTTCTGTGTGCTGGAAGTATAAATGGGCACAAAATAAACATGGGGAAGTGAAAATTAAGGCATACAATGCCATTCCTTCAGGTTAACTTGCAAGTCTGAAGTGAAGATCTATATAAAAACATATCCAAGCAGTAAGTTATTCAAAAGAGCCACAGTAAACAGCTCGGTAATGAGTCAAAGCTACCTTTACTGTATAATTCATATTTGCTTGTAGGTATTAATTCTGTTTGTCACAGGAGTAGTCAATAAAGATCAACCATTAGCCTTTTAAAATCTTGAATTCTTGATAATTTCTCACTGGAATAGATTAGATGGATACTTCGTAATTAGGCAGAGAATAACACTGGATATGCTAGTGTTAAATAGTATTTAGAAGTTGAATCAGTCTAATTTCGTACTTCACATAGTCACAAACCATCACTAGTTGTTAAGCTACTGCTGCTACTAGCATACATAAAATATGTGTTAAGACATTAATGAAGACGGCTATTAGATTCTGAATCTAGCCTCATTTTGTGCTTTAGTTAGAGACATATTTTTGTCTTATTTCTGAATAAATTGTGTAATTGCTTGCTACGTTGGAGGCACTGAAGTGGTCACTGCCACTTCCCACTGCCCATTTCGAGTGATGGAATCATAGAATAGTTTAGGTTGGAAGGAACCTTAAAGATCATCTAGTTCCATCAGACTGTTCCCTGTGTAAAAATATACAGTGTGATACCAATGGAGGAAACCCATCTAGAGAATTATGGATTTTATTTGAGCTGAACTCAGAGACCCCAAATCAGACAAGATTTTTCAGTGTTCTTATCAGACAGTTGCTGCTTTAATTAGATGCCCATCTTTGAAGGAAGTAGATGGAAAATCAACCAGCTGAATAAAAATCAGAAGAATTTGCCTAAAAAGAAATACTGGAATTTCCTCATGTTCTGAACCCAAGGGCAATGGCACTAATCTTCCTGTGAGCTGAAGATTCCACTCAGTGTCATGTTTTCAAAGTAGTAGCTTCTCTTTTTCCTCTGCTAAAAATTGAAATTTTGATGATTGTAGTCCTTTTTAAGTACTGCTTTTAGACTGAATTAAAAACAGCAGAAGTAATTGCAATTATCACTATTAGTGTATACCTGCTAGGATTAAAAATGTAAGAGAATGAGATGATACACAATGGGTTTTGTCTAGATTTGGTACACATAAGTGTGATTATAGCTAACAAATTTGATAATTGTGGTGCTTCTGTATGAATGTCTTGGGCGGTAAGCCCATGGATATCACAGTGGATTATGCAGGGGGAGAAAAAAAATTAAAGCCATCTAATGCAGCCCTATGAAAAGAGGCAAATTTAATGATTTGGTTTTGTTTCCAATCCACGCTAACTCCTGGTTAGAAGGATGTAGGTTCTTTCTCATGCAGTTCACAGCTTGGGTTTAGTTGTCTTCTAACTAAAGATTTTAGTCATTTGGGCTTGTGCCTTTATTTTTTTTTGCTGTTGGGATAGTTCTTTGTGATGCTGGCTCCAGAAACAAGTGGAGTTAGAGCAGGTTACGAGACCCACAAGCTATTTGCAATCCAGTGTTAATATGTTTTGAAAGAGCTGGAGATTTTGCAATCTATTTTTGTGACTTATCAGATAGTGTGTGATATATGCAAGTGTTTCAGATAATGTCACTAGTGGAATCAAAATGTCTATTCTGCTAAGTCTTACAGTAACAGGTATGCAGACTTATTTTTTGATTGTGCCTGTAAATGAAGTATCTTACTGTGCACAGTTGTTTGGGTTTTTTTCTTAAAGCATTAAATCAGGTGCATTTACCATTGTGGGGCAGTAGGTGAAAATCTGTTTTTGTTCCTAGAAATTCAAATGAAAATAAGTCCCTGTCATGACGATGCATCTAAATAAATGTGTGTAGGGAGAAAAAGTGTTTATCAACCACTAGTGTGTTCTGAATAGCTTTTAGGTTAGATGCATTAAATGTTTTCCGTAATTCTGCAGTATTTTCAGATCACGCTAATTCTTGGCTTATTTTGCTCATTTTGCATTTTTCATTCCTTCTCCTCCTTTCCTTTATGTTTTAATCCTACCCCATTTTTTCACATGACAGGAAAAAAACAGATCACATCAGGTACCAACCAGCTTCTTTTATACCTTCCCAATGTTACTTTGGCACGCAAAAAGCTCTTAATTAACCCTGCATTTAATTTTGATTACTTGCAATGGATGTCTAATTGGCTCAGTCTAAGAAAATAACAGAAGGATTCTGCCTGAAATGCCATCATATCTGCTGCTCAGCACCTTTAAAAGAATTGGAGAGATTGAGCTAGTTTTAGCTAACAAAGAATGGAAGCAGCATTTTTGCACTCAAACTTCTGAGTGTGAGATGAGTGTTGTGACTTTCTGTGCTTGCAGCTGGTGAGATCTTTTCTTGCCATTGTGTTGGAATAGAGATGTAACTTTTAAATGTTGTGCATCCTTAATCACTCTGCTCTATTTGTGCACTGACAACAACTAGTGAATAAAACAGTTTACTCATGAGAATCAATAAGCATGATTTGTTTTTTATATAAAACAATTTAAATTTTATATTTCTTTTTAGTATTGATCCTGATTCTCATAAATTTTAAATAATTTTCAATGAGTTGTATTTTGTTTCCTATTTAACAAATTCTCTTCTGAGTTGTGTTGGTATAAGTGATGGCAAACAGTTTCCAAACCCAAAAAGCTCTATTTAAGCACTCCTGAGTGAGGCTGGGCAAATTTTCCCCTCGAGTGTTTTCTCCTTCACCCTGCTGCTCTCCTGTTTTTGACAGAATGACCCATGTAAAGAAAGGCTGATAATGAAGAGTACTTACTGCATACATATGGCCTAAAAGTTTATGAACATTCAATCTTTGAACAGGGTAGATGGATGTGCCCTACTACATACAGCACTTCTGGTTCATATGTTGCACCTCATAAGCTTCTGCCTGTTGCTGTTGTAGACCCCCAGCAACCCATTCCCTAAAGTAATCACTTTATTGGTGACATTTGGTTAATATGAAAAACTTGGAGGTTTTGTCCTGAACAGTATTGCTGTGGTGTTGTTGGAAGGGAGTTGGCCACTTCTGTTGTGCCTTTAATACAGCAAAATGTATAAGCTCTGGTTTTCAGTTGACATCTATTTCAGAAGTGTAATTTTTCATTACATTCTGAACAGTTGATCTTGTCCGGTGAAAGTTTCTTTAAAAAATACTGAAACTTGGGAAGCTTTCTTAAACTTGTTTAATTGCTCAATAAATGAAAGGGATGGAGGACTTTTGAAAGCTTCTCCACTAAATTTTAAAGATGACTCACATTTGTTTATCATTTGTGTACTCACACCCTGTTGATTGTGTTGGAGCTTATTTACTTTGTTTAACTCAGTAAATGTTCATCTGTAGAACAAATTAGGCATTGCATTAATGAAGTTAATTATACTGCCTAATGCCATTGTTAGGGATTTGCTCTGTTGCATGTTATCTTGGGACTAGGCTTCATTGTTATTTTTTTCCTTCATCACTTAGACACTGCTTTTCATGTTTTTGTATTTGGTTGTTCAAAGAAAGAACAGAAAAGTGTGAGTCTCTGTTTCTAGTCAGCTCTTTTGGTGAGTTGCCATTTAAATATTAGCAATAACCTGCTGTAAGCGCTAGTTTTGGGCTTAGTTATTGCATCTGTAGTTTTATTTTTTTATAATAGATTATTGAAGCAATACCTTATAAATAGCTGTGACCAAAAGTACTGGTATTGATTGATAAAGCAGTTAAGTATTTGCCTTACTCTGTTCAATTATCTTAACCCAAGAAGACTGTTATTATATTGGAAATCTAGTATTAAAAGAAGATCCTGTTGTTCCTTTTTAAATCAAATATATCTGCACAACATTTGAAAAGGTTGTTAAAAGGTAGAATCTCATCTGTCTACTAAGCACTAACTTTTCTAACAAATACTACGTTTTCTGATTTGAATCTAACTTTTTGATTATCTTAATATTTCCTCACAATCTTTCTGTGCCTCTTCTTATGAATGGCTTGTGTTGCTTGAAAAAAATAAATGTAGCTTTCCTTACTAATTGTAGTAAACTTTACCTGAAGTTCAGCAGCCTCTGGAGAACAAGAGATGTTGCAATACAGCATTGTGTATGTTGTTACCACTCAAGCTAATTGGCAGTGCCAAAAAAAGTTGTGGTGTGTTTAGTTGAGGAATTGTGCTGTGATAAACACAGGCTCAAGTTACAGGCCCCAATCAAACAAAACAGTGTAAATTTCACTGCAGGACAGATCTTTTTTTTCTTTTATTCCCTTCATTTTTGCAAGTGCAAAACCTATCATGATTGCTTAGCTTTTATTTTGGGCATCCTCAGAAGAGCTAGAAAGGGATGGCTGTATTTTCTGGTTTTAATATTCAGTGATACGATAAAAGAACATAATTAGAGATCTGAGACAGTCTCAGCTTTTTCCAAAACATGAATGATCTTTTCATTCCTATGAATTGTATCCTACCAGAAGAGTGACTTTGATACAATTCAGAGGAGTTTAAGTGTTATATTACCATCTGTATTTTATAGGATGTCTGCATTGTGTCTTCTGTTTGAAGTTTTTATACAAAGCTGAGGCTGATCCCATTAAAAAAAAAAATTCTTCGGTTTGCTCTGATTTTGTATGAGCTTTTTAGCATCAAAAATTTTCATAAATGTATAATTTATTTTTAAGATATATTAAACCAATTTGTGATGGCAACAGTGTAGTATTTTTAGTGCCTCAGTAAATTATTTTAGTTCTGTCTGCAAATATTTCAGTAGTTTACATAGTTGAAGTATTTTTGCTACCAAACTATCTGAATTTGTGTTACCAAACAATTACTTAAAATTGTGTATTGCTGCTAAAATACAGAAGTGTTCTTTGAAATCGAAATGTTCTGTGTGAGAGCTTAACTAATGTTGTTATAACATGGATGTGTGTGTCTAGGACTTGAATTACTCAAGCTTTTTGCTCTCTTTTCTGTTTTGTCTGTTTTCCCTTTTCTCATTATTCTCATGCCAAAACTGACTGCGACATTACTTTTGTGACCTCTTCTCTGCAGTCTCTCTGTAGACTGTGTGGAAGCATGTTTTGGTCAAATAAGCACCATAAAATCAATTATGTGTTCTCTGGGTGTCTCTCTGTTTGCTTAGGCGCTGGTTCTCAATACAAAATAACCAACTTGTGTACCAGAAGAAATTTAAGGTGAGTATCAAAAACTAGCTCGGGATATTTTAGGATGGGTGATGTTTTTTGACAGGTAAAAGGAAGGATAAACATTGCTGATGCTGTAATCTCATGTCAGTTTGTACAACCTTCTGTTTTTTTTTAAATTGTTTTCTCCCTTTGTAAAATTCGTCCAATAACTGCATTTATACATTTTGAGACCCCTGCACAGTGACTTGGAGACACAGACCTTATTTGCTTTGTTTAGTTTATGAGCAACTTCAAAAATTTGATCTCAACCTTCTGTTACTTGGTGGCAATGAAATATCCCATGCTGTTCTCTGAGCAGTCGTGTTTAACTCTTTCAGGACTTGCTCTCTCTAGTTTCTTACTTTGATTCACACACCCAGGTTAGCAGCTTAAAGGGGGAGAGAAGCATGAGAACATTCATTATGATGCTGTGTATGTGTACTTAGTACTGAAAACATGAAGTAGTTCTGCGGTCACTGTGCTCCTTCATTTACTATTATAGAGTCTGCTTTTGCATCACACAGTTGTAACTGTTCTTCTCGGGTGGGAAAATACCCAAGAGAACATTATGTAGAATGAAAAAAACGAAGGGCAGAGCTTGTGATTGTTCATTTCTCTCAAATGCTAAGAGGCCAGGCTGAGAGGCTGTTCCTTGTTAGCTGATGAAGGTTGGCAAGGAAGCAAACAGCTGAGTTTGTGTGAGCATATCTGAACTTGGCATTTCATGTTTTTGAATTCCAGTTACATTGTCTTTTTTTCCTTTAAATTCACCTTTAAAATGCTGTTTCCTCAGAATAGAATTCTTATGAATTCAGTCAAATTTTTGAAGCCACTGCATCCAGCTTTGGCTTTTTGTACTTGGAACTTACAATATGGCTGATTTAGGTGTAAACTTTGTTATTTATTTGTGAGCCAATTCGCATCTCTTGGGAGAGATCTTTGGATTCTTTCTAATATTGTTTTACAAATTTGAAATGCAAGTTATTAATTGGATTGAATTCTCAAAATGTTTGGGTTCAATTTTCAATTAATATAACCAAACATTGAAGTTTAACTTGTTAAAATATGATTCTACCTATTTACTGTTTCATTTTCAAAAAAGAAGTGTTAAAAGGCAGATAGAATTAAATGAAAAATAATCTGTGACTACTAATGACTTTCTGTCCTCTCTGTGACTTGTTTTGTTTAATTTTTGTCTCAGGATAATCCCACGGTAGTTGTTGAAGACTTGCGACTTTGCACAGTTAAACACTGTGAAGACATAGAAAGACGCTTTTGCTTTGAAGTGGTTTCTCCTACAAAGTAAGGAGAAGTGACAGAGCATGTTTATTTGAAAATATAAAAATCATTACTTTCAGTTGTTTTGAAATGCGAGATTTACGTTTCTCTTGGGACACATTGAAACAGGCAAAGTATCTGAACTATTCTGTCTTCTAGGTTTTGGCTGCAAGTGCTGCTGTGAGAAATGTTTGTAGTATTTAGCTTGCTTTTGGCATTGAAGTAAATGTGCATTCTTGTGCTTTATGCAGAAATAGCCTGTGGTTTGGAGCTGCTGTGGCTGAGCAGTAGCTGATACTACCAAGCTGCTTAAGTATATAGAAAATAGATCTCAGTTTCTCCAAATTTTAATAATTTAATGAGAGAAAAACATATTGATTAGTTCTCTCACTTCTGTTAATTTACATTTCAGAATGCACCGAATGAAGCTTCCGAATAAAATTGTTTAGCCCTAACAGTGTGGTGCATTGGTTGTGCCTGGGTAATTATGGCAGTCCTGCCTCATCCAGGGCATAGCAGGCTGATTTCTCATTAATGATTTTGATCTGTGACCACATTCAAATGTGTGATTTGAGATCAGCCTGCTTTTTGGTTGGGATGTTATCTACATGCCCCATTCCTACTAATGTTTCTCTTAATGGATTGCTGTCCTAATTGCTGTTTATATCCTCATTTCTGGTTCATTTTAGCCTGCATTTGGCTCCTGCTTCAGCCCATGAGCATAGGATCAGTTTTATATCTCATGACCTGCTTTCTTTCACCATTAGTGTGAAAAGTAACTTGTACATTATCTGCCTTAATAATTTAAGAGAATAATTTTGTCTTGATCTGTATGAGTGAACTGTGATCAAGGGCTGATACCTGTGTCTTGTGCAGTTGTCATGGAGGTGCATTGCATGTGGGGACACAAAAATGAGGAATTTGGACTAGGAAGCTAAGCCATTGTAGTTTAGCTCTATGTAATTTGAAGAGTCATATCTATGTTTTACCACTATGAACAAAGAGTTTGCAATTCATAAAGGACCATCTGCTTTATTACCTGAAAATCTATGGGTTTATTAAATGATGCCTACTAAATGATATACTGGTGGTGATAGCAAGAAACTTTGTCTTGCTGAACAATGTGGTGCTTGATATTGCTGCCTGCTCAGTCTCTGAAGCTGTGCACACGTTTGCCACAGGAGCTGCATGCTTCAGGCTGACTCGGAGAAGCTGCGACAGGCATGGATTAAGGCTGTTCAGACCAGTATTGCTACAGCATATAGAGAGAAAGGGGATGAAACTGAGGTGAGTTTAAAATTCAAGCAAGCAACAACCGCCTCCTAGACCTTGAAAATTAAAAGTAGAAAAAACATCTTTTTGAGATGAGAAGAAAAAAAACCCAATCTTGTGTGTCTGTACAGGGGAAATGCAATAGTATTTTGTAGGCTGTGATTTATATTTGCTTTTCCTTCTGTATTACTTATTACTTTGACCCATATGTTTATAAAGAGATTTTTCTCTGATGTGATTAAAATTCATGGGATTATTGGATACTCCTATATTCAGTTCTGTATTTCTTCTAATGAGCTAAATATTTTTTCTGTTCTATGGCTTCTATTGGCCTTAAATGCAGAAGGTACTTTCCTAGGATTCTAGTGCACTCTAGTACCTTGTTCATTTAGTTGTTTTTGTTTCTCATCTGTTGTCTAGAAACAAGAGAAGAAATCATCCCCTTCTACTGGAAGCCTAGAATCTGGCAGTGAGACAAAAGAGAAACTGTTAAAGGGAGAAAGTGCTCTCCAGCGAGTGCAGTGTATTCCGGGCAATGCTGCCTGCTGTGACTGTGGCTTGGCAGATCCTCGCTGGGCCAGTATCAACCTGGGGATCACGCTGTGCATTGAGTGCTCGGGGATACACAGGTTGGAGAACTCATCAGAACTGTTTGGTCCATGCATGGACTTAATTAGAAAGGGTGTTATTAGCCTCTTTGAAGATACATTGAAGCAAGATTAGAGACCTCTGTTCATTCACAGAATTGAAGTTCATGCTTTATTCTTTGAGTTCATGGCAAAGCTGTCTGAGAGAAGATAAGGCATGCTGTTACAGGTTAATATTTTTTTCACTGTTTAGGAGCCTGGGAGTCCATTTTTCAAAAGTAAGATCTTTAACACTGGATTCATGGGAACCTGAACTACTAAAGGTATGATTGTTTTTATTACAAATTTCTGGTTTTGATTAGGTTTTTGTTTTAGAGCTACTACATCAGAAAGTTCAATGAAGGAAACACATGCATTTGTACCCAGGATGTGTGTTAAAGCATATTTGAATATACAGTTTTTGTGGTGTTTTTGTTTTATTTTAATTCATGTTTTCCTCTAATGTGTGCAATAGCAGTGGACATTCTTGACAGACTTGGAAGTCTGAACAACTTATGAACTTTCAGGTTCATAAGTGCACTTTTAGTATTAAGTTTCATCAGGTACTTTCAACATATAAAAATGGAAATCTGTTTACAGGCTGTTTTTTCAGTGAGCTGGAAAAATCTGGAGTCACTGTAGCAGTGAAAGCATAAGGATAATTGAAAATTCAGATGCAGTGGGATCTTGATTTTGTGTTCAAGCTGGCTTACGGGAGCGCATTCATGCAACTGCTTTTGTGGTGCTTGTGTGCCAAAATTATAGCTTGAAACATGGTTATGGAAGTAGTGATATTAAAGTACTGCAATAGGGATGCACACATGGATGCTTGAATGCAGCTCCATAGCAGATGCAAAGCATTTGTTTCTAGCTGTGATGTTTTGGCACTCAAGTGTTGCTTCTCTGTCAAAAGACAACAACATGGCAGTAGGGGTCTTTCTCTTGGGATTTGATCTTAAATAATTCTAATATCAATGTGTTTACGCTGAGGAAACAAATCCCAGAACTATACTCCTGTTTACGTTAATCCCAGAGATGGCATTAGAACCAACAAGTCTGTTTGATTCTGTCAGTCGGACTTCATGGTTCAAATTCTACTTAAAGTAGTCTCCATGAGCTGGTTTTTGTGATTGTTCTTTTTTCTATAGACATAACAAATTACAGTTTAGCAAAAATGCCTGTTGGACAAGATGGAATAGAATTGAGTTGTCTCTTGCCAATGAGATAACAATAGCTACTGGCAAAGCTGGAAGGAACACGTATCTTTGCTAATGAGGCTGCAGGTATCATTCTGATTGCACAGAAAAGATTCTTGAATGGCAGATGGTCATTTTTGCAATCCTTTTTCAGAAGGGAATGGTACTTGAGAAGAATGACTATTCAATACCTTACTTAGAATTAGGTTTCTCTAACCACTGATTTATATAATTGTAATGATACAAACCCATGCTTGTATCAGTGAAAATACTGAGCTGAAAAATAGGCTGAATGAGGTTGAAAGCAAAATAGGTAGAAAAAGCCTCTTGCAACTGTATTTGAATTTATTTATTTTCCTTCATAGCTTATGTGTGAATTGGGAAATGATGTTATAAATAGAATATATGAAGCAAAGTTGGAAAAAGTTGGAGTAAAGAAACCACAACCTGGAAGTCAAAGGTAGTAATTTACTAGCTGTGCCTCATACTTCCTTTTCTTGTTTATTTACTCTTCATTTGTCCCTATCACCTGCATGTTTTGCTCTCTCTTTTCTCGCTCAGTTGGACATTCTTCTTGTTGGTCCCCTTCTAGTCCCTCATTCAGTTGCTCTTTTCCTATACTCTCATTTTGATGCTGACTCTCTTAACAACCTGTTCTCTCTCATCAATGAGGGCACGTTGATTTTGTTTCCTGTCTACCTTGTGCTATCTCAGCTGCAGCGATTGGTCTGTGAGTGCTCCTGGGAGGAGCCTGCAGCTGTGCCTTATCTTTACAGTGACTTTGTTCTTGAGTTTAACTTTTGGTCCCTGATGCCCAGAATGCGCTTTCTGCCCCCATTATACCTGAGCTCTGCAGCCTTATAATGACTATACTGTTGTATAGCCCCTCTATTAGCTTGATACGACTGTTCTATGTGTCTTAAGATAATTTTTCTTGTAACTCCAGGGTGCATTATGGAGCTGGTGATCTGAGGCTTACAGTTATGATGCTCTTGTGCAATCTGGATGTGGCTTTAACAGACATTGCAGTTTATATTTACTGAAGAAACTAAATATATGCTGCATTAACACATGGAAAGGGTTAATATCAAGAAGTGGTAATTGAACTATATGATTGCTGGAGCTAAAATAGTCTATTCTAAGTAATATACAGTGGCAAATGCCATTTCTTTCCCTTACTTACCACTTTCTAAAGTCTCTTCCTTTGTAGACTTTGTTAGGTCTAATATATGGACCTAACAAAATCACTTTCTTTTGATCCTTTTGCAAAATTTAATCAAGAATCCAGAAAGAGTTAGATACCATGCCCTTAGTCTTTCTGAAACTGTGTCATAAGTGTGTTTAATGTGCAACCTCAAACTACAGCTGTGATTACTGGTTTTGGTATGAAATGTATTAAAATATACATGAAAGTATTAAAATATTAGCTTGCTAACTCCAGGGATTTTGTCTATGACAGGCAGGAGAGGGAAGCATACATCAGAGCAAAATATGTGGAAAGAAAGTTTGTAGACAAAGAGTCTGCATCAGTATCTCTGCTTGAATCTGGAACAAAAGTTTTGCCGCAAAGTCAACAACAGAAAAGGCACAGTGGGCCTGAAAAATCCCTTTTGGCAGGGGAGCAAAGTACAACATCCCAGAAAGGTATTTACTCATTTCTCTCCTTACGCATGTTCTTTTTAAAGTAACATCATTCTGTCTTAATTGATTTCCTGCCTCATGCAGAGAAGTTGGATCTTGTCTTTGGGCTGTAACCTAGTTCAGAAGGGGAGAAAAAGCTCGTTGAGAGATGTGCAATTTTAGTTGGGGAAGTATTAAGCTTGGGGAGGCTTATCATTCAGAAACATACTAACTACCTTCTTCCCTCCGTGTTTTCATCCTTTTTAATTTTTCCAATAACGTTCTTTCCTGCCCTATCCCTTCCTTACTGCCTGCTTTGTGCTTTGCTAACCTGCATGTCCCAGCGGTTGCTGTAAGTAGCGACGAGGCGAGGCGAGAGTCTCTCTTCTGTCCTGATGAACTAGATTCACTCTTCTCCTACTTTGATACCTCTTCAAAACTACGTAGTAGTAAGTACTACAGCTGTGGCGTGTTTAGTGTTTGCACATTGTGTATTGTGGCCATCTCCCTGCCTTCAATCCATTGTCAAGCTTCTGCATTGCTTAGTGTTTTCATGAAATAATTTAAGCTTTTTTACTTACCCTGATCTTTTCTAATGGTTTTTGGTGTTATTATTCTAATGAATGTTATTATTACAATATATATATTACTTCATATTTTTCTATGGGTATGTTAAGAAGATCGAATAATTACTTTTAAAAAAAAGTAATTATACTTCAGGAACAAGTATAAGAGCTTGCTTTATTATCATGGTATCTGTGATGAGTAGGTGGCTCATAGTCTCTATAGTAATTGCAGTTTGTCTCCAAAACAGTACAGAGCAGTGACAGTGGGATCCAGCAGAGTGCTGATGACAGCAGAGAACATCTTCCCTCTACGACATCAGCTAACAGTTTGTATGAGCCAGGTGTGTCACGCTTTGTTCTTTAAGATGAAAATTTAATCACTGTTTCTTGGTGACATGCTGTTATAAGAGAGATACAATTAATGTCTTTTCTATCCTGGTGGGCTGAGATATTTTTAACAAGGGTAATTACTGCTTGAGTGACCTTTCTCTTCTCCAGGCTTGGTAGCAAGAATGACACTGAATCCAGAGTATTATGGGTTTTTTTCCAGTCTGATGATGCTGAGTCAGAACTTTATTTTTTATCAGAGTGCAGTGCTCCCTTTTGATACAGACAAGTCTCCATAGAAATGTATAATCCATTTATAACAAATCCTTGGAGATGGAATTCCTTTTAAGTCACATGTAATAGGCTTTTATGTGTTACTTAAGCATTCTTGCTTGATTTTTATTTTCTACTTGTATGGAATTGACCATGTCTTTAAACATTGCTCTCTCTTTTCTCAAAATTTTAAGTGATTGAAATTATTTGCTGTCTAATATTAGCATCCTGGGTTCACATATATCTTGGGTTTCACCTGGCAGAATATTCAAAACATTTATCTAAAAAACAAACTTGTTCTTCTGGGTTAAAGGGTACCTCTGAGGTATGCTTTAAATCCCTTAGTTGAGCTGTGGTTTGTAGGCAAGCAGCACGTGGCTTTGAGCCTTTCTCTTGCTGCACTGTAAGGGCGTAATGCTGCAACTCACAAAAGCTCATGTAGAACAATGTCTTTATCTGCCAGACTACACTCTTTATAACTTTTATTGAGATGAAGAGAAAGATTAAGCTTTTCTCCAAAAGACTATAGCCACATTGAGTAATTGGTAAATGACAGTGGTATCTTTTGACAAAGATGAGGTCAGAATGTATTGGCCTTGTGTTGAGATTTATTGAGCTGTTATAGAGAAGGATGTATTTGTATGACTGCATCCCTGCAGGAAATTAATCTTATTCAATACTTGCAGCAGATAAAATGCACTTGTAACCCACAATAATTTATTTGAAATTACATTGGAATAGTTAGATTAAAGGGTATTCACACATGCCAGTAATGTGGATAGAATGTTTTCTGGGCAGTAACAATGCTGTGCTTTGGCAGTGACTGAGTGCTGGAACAAACTCAAGGCAGTTGTAACTTCTCCAGCCCAAGCAGGGCAACAGCAGACAGCATTCTGCAAAACCTGCGCTACCTTATGCCTGAGAAATTAACCACTTTAGTCACCATTCAAAAAGGTACCTTTGTGAAAACAAGGATTATAGGTAAGGAGTTTTGTTTTTTCTTTTCAGAAGGAGAAAAGCAGGAGTCTTCTGTCTTCTGTGACTCTGGGCAGCCTAGCCCGGGGTTGCAGCTGTATCGAGCTGCCTTTGAGAAGAATCTTCCCAATATGGCAGAAGCATTGGCCCATGGAGCTGAAGTAAACTGGGTCAACGTAGAGGAAAACAAAGCAACACCCCTCATTCAGGCAGTGCGAGGGGTATGTCATACACAGCAGCAACTGACAGGACAAGGGGAAGGGTAAAACAGGGCTGTTTCTGTGTCACTGTCATTTTGAGCTGATTGCTTCACTAATGAATGCTAATGGGATGCTAAAGTTGTCTTCACAGTGTTCTCTCAAAGATGTTTCTGAATTATTATTCTTTTTCCTCTTAACACACTGTTTGGAATCATATAATCCATTAGTGTTTAAATTTAATATGGAAGCAAATCCCTTTTATTTCTTTTGCCATGTCACTAAGCGATGAGAAGGCAGAACAAGTTTGGCTCTTACAGAGGTCTGGTGCTGAATTGCTTCTTCGCTTTCACTCTGTAGGGTTCACTGGTTACTTGTGAATTCTTGCTGCAGAATGGAGCCAACGTGAACATCAGGGACATGAAAGGAAGAGGGCCACTGCACCATGCCACCGTGCTGGGACACACTGGGTAACTTGCTGATTCAGAGTCTGTAAATGTTTGGACTTTGCTACAGATGTTCATGTGAAGCCGCTTCATTTTTCCTCCCAGATATTCTGGCATTTCAGTGTATTTCAGGCAGTCTGGGTTTATCTTAAACGGTAGTGGTGTTTGAGGAAATAGCAATACAAATTGGTATGCAAGGGCCAAGGCTTTTTCTGACTCATCGTACTTGTGTGTTGCTTTGAGTGTGTCTCACTTCAGATTGTATTGCATCACATCTTGCATTTAACTGAGACCCCTGCACCAGCTCAGATCAGCTGAAGACATTAAAATTCTTGGTGCCCAAGAATTATAATAGCAGGAAAAGATCAGATCGATTTCTTTTGAGTAGATTGGCCACCTGTGTCTGTCGCTGTATTGATTTATTCTGCTTGCTGGGTCTTGCCTGTTGTAGCAAAAGTAACTGGGTTTGCTGTTTCTCTGCCCTAAGGTGATACAGGAAGGTAGTCTCACTTCCAAAGAGTTCAGCTTCTTGCTGCTGTAATTTTGGTTAAGCTATCTTGCTGATGTGGATTAATTCAAGGTTTTGCTTACTCCTGTGTTAATGTCTTAATTGTTCTAGGTGATAGTACTGTTTTGGTATGTTTAAGAGACTTTAAGCCAAATACGTTGCATCTAACTTGAATTTGCTTGCCTTTTCTTACTGCTGTGAAAATGATTCTTAAATGCTTTTTTCAAACAGACAAGTGTGTTTATTCCTAAAACGAGGAGCAAACCAGCATGCCACTGATGAAGATGGGAAAGATCCACTGAGTATAGCAATAGAAGCTGCAAATGCAGATATTGTAACATTGTAAGTTGGAATTCTGTTATCGATGAGGTAACTAGCCTCTATTCTGCTTTGGGCTTAACATAAAAAGGCATGTCAGAATTCAGTTTATGTAAAAAAAGGGAGCAAAAATCAGTGTGGAATCCATAGATGACCTTGCTGATGTGAGATTCAGGGGTGCAGTTTAAGTTTTTAATTACTGTCTTTATTAGCACTTTAAAGGTGACATTCTTCTTCTTGTTTCCTAAATCCAGGTTGCGTCTAGCACGGATGAATGAAGAAATGCGTGAATCAGAAGGACTCTATGGACAGCCAGGTCAATACTCTACTAATAACCACACTGAAATGCAGTATAAAAAGTGTATTCAGGAATTTATCAGTTTACAATTAGATTCTTAGGACTGAGATTTGTACTAAAGTGCGTTTTATAAAACAACTGACATATGTTCCAGTTTCACTGAAATTCGCTGGTGTGACTTTGACAGATTATTTAGGGGAGCTAAACAGAGATTGTTATTATAGCAGTGTAAGTTACTACAGCCATTGCAACCTGTTTTGCTGGTCGTTGTCCACAATTTTCTCCTTTTGTTTGGTGTTCCATTGAAATTCATGCCCTGTTGGGATTTACCTGACATTATTTAATAGCTGCCGCCTGACCTGGGCTGCTCAGAGACAGTTGGGGAGTTCAGCTTATTGCAGGATACTGTTCTCCTTCCTGTGGAATGGTCCTATTTTCTTTTGTAAGAAGAAAAAATGCTCACACACCAATGTAAAAGTGTACATCAGTTATTTGAAAATAATGCCGTACAGAAGTAGGAAAGTATTGTTTCCTCAAAGTTTATCTTAAAATATTTTTATTTAAGATGCAAATAGGAAACCAGTCATTCTTAAGTATGTATTTTTGTATGTATAGTATCTTAACATTTGAATGTGGGAAAATAACTTTTTGAGCTGAGTGGTATAAGAAAGTCACAAATTATATTTAATTAATATGTACAACATTATTCTTGGGCGCTCAGTCCAAATTTACACTATGTTCTGATGTGATGTTTATGCAAGCCATTTCTTCTATTATGGTGTGTTTCTATGGGAATTTAACAAATTCCTATTCAAGTATCTGTAATGAAGGCACAATTGATTGTCAAGTTACCCAGCTAAAAACCCACCCAATACCTGGCAGTAGTGAAAGACAAACCTTATTTTTCAGGTTGGGTGCTGAGGTCTCTTGGCTCACTGCTGTAGAGCCTGGTGTATTTTCCACTAATGCATAAGCTTGCACTTGGGTCTTCTACCAGTTCAGGGAACATGCTCAATGGGCTACATTGAGACTTATATCAATATACCAAATGAGATGTGTTAAATAAACCAAATTAACTTAATTCATAACATTTCTCCTTCCAAATAGATGCTTTTCAAATTTGTTTTTTAAACAAATCTAGGAAATTCAAGTTAATATAAGTATTGTAGACTTTAAGGAATTCAAATGCTTACTTTTTGTCAGAGGAACAGGTAATTTAAAAGTATGTGCTTGGCTATAAGCTTAAATGTAGAAGAGTTACCCTTCAGAAGAGGCTGCAGGTATCCTGTATGGAAAAGCCTATTGCCAGTTTGGGCATTCTGAATGTAAAGCTGTTTTCTAGTATAATGCATAGTATTTCACTGACAGGCAGAGGGTAGCAGGTGCTGAAGTATTTTTGAGTTGCCTCATTTATTTTTGAGAAGTAAAAATAATAACTTTTGGCTTCTAGTAGTAAAATGCCCTTGTCTTAAGGCAATAGGTGTTTTGATTCAAAAGCTCCATAAATAAGTCAGTATTTTTTGGTCATGTAATGGACCTGTCATTCAAAATTACTGTGTTTCTGTAGTTTATAAAAAAAGCCTTAGTTGATTACTGAGCATTACAAATGTTTAGTAAAATGTTCTGTTCATTACAAACAGGCACTATATATCAAAATGAATGTGTTTAAAATGGAGATGGAAGACTTTCCCAGCATCTTGTTTCAAATATTTTTTTAGGAAGATAGTTCAGTTGGGAAGGTGAAATGAAAAGCTGTTGAATTCTTTATTTGGAAATTTCCTTATGTTTTTTATCAGTTTATATTACAGTACAATCTAGAGAGTGCAGTTGATACAACCTGATGCAGATATTTTACAAATGGTGTCTGGTCCCTGTGAATAGGTAAGGCTGACAAGGGGAAGTAGAGCTGCCACAAAGGATAGAGCTTGCCCAAAACTTTTTTGACGTTCAGACCACAGCACAGAATCTTGGCAAGGAGATCCTGCTGCTTCTTGGGGCAGCATAGCTCTGTTCTCCCCAGCAATTTACTTGCCAAAATGGCTTTTAAAAGTGAAATATTTGAGGGTTTCAAATGTCTGCTAGCCAGCTAGAAGGGTTGTGTAACTGTACAGGTAAGCACAAAACTCTCTCTGCTGTCACACGGTATGGTAACTTTACATGGTCATAGAGGAGGCAGGCGTTTTACCTTTTTCCCTGTATATACATGTACTGCCATTACTTTAGATCTCCTCTTTTTCAAAAATTATGATCCTAGAAGAAAATATGGATTTTCAAGAAAATTGTACATATGTTAGGAGCTATGTGAGGGTAAATATTGATGTATGAATTTGTTGTCACCAGAGTGAAGCCAACTGCCTTTTCCTTCACTTTATTAAAGCAGTTGATAAACCATGAATAATGTAGCTAATGACATCAACATTTATCATTTAAATATACTTGGCTAGTTTGAGCTCCTGAGGGAATGTATATATTGCTTTGCAAAGTGTACAGTTGGTCTTCCAAAATATTTCTAGGATGTGAACTAGCTGAAACCAGCTGGTTCCACTAAAAGGTGGTTGCTGGTGGCAGAAGGCGTATGCACCATTGTGCTGTATCTTGTGGAATACTTGAGTGCTCATCTTCTGGTGCTACAGTGTGTATGCTAACCTTCAATATCAGTATTGCTACTTCTTCCTATCTTTTCCTGAATGTATGACTTGTGCCTTTTGAGTTACTCTGGTGTTCAGTGGTAAAGCACTGTTACAGTATTTTTGTATGTAAAATTTGCACTTTAGTGAAAACATTGCTTGCTAAGGGAATTTCCAGAATTCAGTTTTTAAGTAGGATTTTGAAATAATTATCAAGTTTACACTATTAAGTATTTTAATGCAGCATACAGGCTAAAGGGGCACCTTATTTTAGTCTATTTTTGTATGTGATATTTTTGTTACATATAATAGAGCTAAAACCAGAGCCACAGTGTATCTTGCAAAATAGCTGTTTATTTTCTTTCAAATAATTTGAAAGTACCAAATATGGCAACCTGAGCTACAGCAGTAGCTGTGTGATGGAACCTGCCTCTGTATTGAAAGCATCACTGCTTTTCTATACAAGCTTGATTCCTCTTTGTGCTCTTTGTAGCTGCTCTTTTGGTGAGTGCTCTCGCTCCCTCCATTCTGTGCTTATCCTCCAGAGCAGGCAGTTATAGGAAGCTGTTAGAATGAAATGTGTCCTGTGCCTGCTAAATCTCTAGAACATACTTGAAAACAAATGTGAAAACCCAAAGGGAATTTCCCTGGAACCGATTTTTCCCAGTAGAACAGCATTGCATGTGTTTATTTTTCGTTGTCTGGGAAGAATGTTGTCCATTACATCTTAATTTAAACCCTCACGCCACACATGGTAAATATTTCTGGAGGATCAGCAATCAATCCTGGAAGTGTTTTAAAGCTTTCAAGTGAAAGCAGTCTCATCTCAAAAAAAAAAAAAATTAATATTGGAAATCTGTACCAAGAGTTGGAGAAAGCAAACAGTGTAACCTTTCACTGTGCTGCTAACTTTTAAATGTAAAAAAAAAAAAATTTTGAAACTGCCCTTTGGAAGCAAATGGTGGAGAAATTATATTGGAGACAAAAAATCTAGCTGTTCAGCAAACACAATGTGAGA
Organism: Turnix velox; assembly: GCA_013400935.1. Lineage (NCBI taxonomy): Eukaryota > Metazoa > Chordata > Aves > Charadriiformes > Turnicidae > Turnix > Turnix velox. The sequence continues at coordinate 117,351 of VZTY01000392.1, read as the reverse complement.
CACTTTGTGTTGATTTCTTTGTCATGCTATCAGCAAGGAACAGTAGTACTGGGATCTCATCCTGTTGGGAAGACAAAATTTGGATGGCTGCAAGGTTCCTGACCATACCAAATGGCTTCTGTATGTAGTTCCCTTTGAAGGCAATTGGGTACTGTTAATGTTACCAAGTGCAACCTGGACTTGTGCAGCAGATGAAAGAATGTGAAAATGTCCATTTTGTAGTGTCAGAAGAATTAGTTGGTGGGGACTCAAGAAGTAATAATTCCTGAATAACACTTCCTGTGTAGACAGGGAGGGAGACAGGTTGCTGTGATTGCTCACTTCTGCCTGAGTACTTGGATTGTGTTTAAGTACAAACAAGTGACGATAAAAAAGGCAAATTAAAGGTATTTAAGGAAAGTATCCATATGTTTCTATGTAAAACTAAAAGGTACAATGAATGTTCAGTAATGCGTGTCAGAATTATATTTTTTAAGAAATACCAAAAGATTTATGAACTTATGAAATTTATGAATAATTTCTTTATTTAGGATTGCTTTTGGGTTTTTAATACTATTGCTTGCTGATCGTTTCTTTCATGGAGAGTTCTCTCTGGCTGTAAGATTTTTGACCTCTGCTTCCAAGTAAATCTTCCTTTATGCCAATTCTGCTTTTCTGGAGAGAATCTTGGTTCTCCCCTCTTTGCAAAAACTGGTATTTTATTCTTTAATAGCTAATAAACATTTTTCTTTTTACATTGCTTTAAAATGCTTTTCTTTCCTTTCTAACTCTCACCTTTCCTCTGTGTGGCTGCCTGTGAGGTTCTATTTAAGGTATAGTTTGGCTTTGTTGTAACTTGCATGCATGTTCCATAGAAGCAAATTAACGGTCCCAAAAGAGTCGCATCAGTGTCATTCCATCTATAGGTGATCTTTATATGTAAATAAGTGTTACACCATAATTGGTAGTGTTGTAGGGCATTTGTGTGATGGTAATTGATAACTACTATAAATTGTTTAAAACTTGCCCTTTTCTTTTCTACCTAGGAGACGAAATTTATCAGGACATTTTTCGTGACTTTTCTCAAATGGCATCAAATAATCCAGAGAAGCTAAACCGTTTCCAGCAGTCAGATTCCCAGAAGTCTTAAGCGTTATGAAGGAAAAGAACCTGATCTTTATAGTGCAGGTTTTCTTTTTTTTTTACTTAAGCAGAATGAAATATATGCATCTTGTTAGATAGCTTGGATAAAGTGACCACTCCAATGTAGCTTTAGATTGCGGTAGCTGGGAAAATACAAGTATTGTTTTATGTTCTACAGTATGTATACCTCAGCAGCTGAAGAAAATGTTTATAAAGAAAAATCAATGCCTAGCTCAGTATAAAGACAGTACCTGTTAGCAAGCACGGAGTTTGTCTGCAGCTGGTGCATAAAGTTAGCTGTGTAGCTGTGTGTATTGCAGACTGTAGACAGCAGAAGGGTCAGACCAGCTTTGCTATTTAGTGTCCCTGTCTGTCATCTGTCTCCCTGTTGCCATGAAGAATGTGCCTCTGACAAGAAGGTCTGGGTTGCATTTTCTGGGACTGTTGGTAAGGAAAATCAGGTAGTAATTTACTGAGTTGCCATTCTATTCTTGGACCTATAACTTAAGAGATTCTCTTGTTCCTTTGACTCTGGTTAGAGGTAAGCTGTTAATAACCAGACATGGCAACTCCTGCTCTTTCACTCACCAGGCTGGCCTTTATGCCAGTGACTGCGGGTCAGTCACAGTAGGTGTATCTCCTGGAGGACCAAACTTCAAAGAGCAGTCTATTTTTATTTTTCTCCTGTTAAGTTAAACTTTCTGTTCAGCAAGTATAGTTTTTAAATGAGGATGTGGAACCTTTCATGAAAAATAAACTTAATCCTTCTGGACACAATGTGGGGTTTGTTTGTAGTATTTTCACATAAAGACTTGAAATTTGAGGTATGAAAGTAAACACTGAGCCAATGGGGGTTTTATAGAACAGTCATATGAAGGCTGTTTGTTACTTTTTCTTCTTGCTGGTCTCACTACTAGTCCTAAGCTGAATATATAAAATCTCATGTAATGCAGCCATTGTAAATTTGGGGCTATCAGGAAGCAGTATCCTTTATGTAATCCAAAAGATGCTTATGTATGTGTTGTCTAAGCTAAGGAAAACCTGGAATTACAGTCATTTGTTACTTCGCAAAAATGTACAGTGTAGTCTCCAGCAGTATTCTGAGGGCAGCAACATAGATTGCTTTATTTAACAGTGACGTGTGCTCTGCTGATGAGTGTGTATAAATGGTGTCTGTAGATAGGTGCTTATACACCAGGTTTTTTAATACCTAGATGGTAATCACCTGAAGCTGTAACCCAGCAGGAGCAATTCTTTACCCTTTATTTGTTTGCCCTACGGAAAGGAGAATATATGGTAAAACAGTATCCATCTAACTTTCTGACAGTCCGAATAGCCACAGTATTATGCTAACCTGCTGTTTAAATATGTTTAGAAAATAAATAAGCTTTTCTCCAAGCTGGCAAATATAAGCAAAATCTGCTTTAAAATTTCTGTATAAAGTATGGTTAAGATGAATTTTCTGGCATGTTAAATTTGAATAAGGTGTTTAATATACTTATTTTGCATCAAATGTATAATAATGCACAGAATCTGGTTGATTATTTCTGCAAAACTAATAGCGTTTTTAAAATCTCCAATGGTTTCATTTTCCAAGCAGAAAAATCTTACAAAACAGTTCTTGCTTTGTGAGTGCTCTGATTATGCTAGGAAAAGCTGATTCTGACCATTTAAAAAGTGTGTTTAGTCTGCATAATAAGAAACTTATAAATATCACTTGTAAGCAATAGTTTCTAGTAAATTGTTCTTCAAATAGCTGTTTATGAAATGATAATGTGCTTCCTAGCCTGCAGTATGCAACAGCAGTGGATATTTTAGTAGATCTCAGAAAACATATAATTCAGTATACAGATGAGACAATGTAAGATATTGCTATGTATAATACACACTTTAGACACAGGTTTTTCCAAAGAGTTAGCTTTCACAGCCTGCTTGTCAGGCAGTATATATAGTGTGATTGTCTGTAATGTAAAGCTGCTTAATTGCATAATCCCTGTCTCTGTCCATGCTGCTGAAAAAATGTCTAAGTGACTTACTTTAGTTTTGGCTAGTAATTTCCTTACAAGCCATAAAAACCTCTTTGACAGAGTTTGCAGGACAAGTTCATGTACACAAAGTTTCTTCCCAGTACCTCTGCAGATCCATTCTGTTTTCCCGATTCTCATCTGTTTGGGAAGAAGTTATCAGTGTGTTTATGTTATCAGTCATTCTAATAACATACCTGATCTAGAGGCTGTATTGCTCTTTTCAGGAGCTTTCAATGATTCAAGGAGTCAGTGAATTATTTCTGACTCTGCAGCCTCTTTCTCCAGTCCTTTTAGGTATGCTGGGAAGTCCAGTGTAAACTGCACTCAGTTAAAGCTTTTTTCAGGTCAGGTGCAATATGTGTGTTAACATGTTGCTCATCAGCAAAAATGAATATGCTGATAAGCTGCATGAAATGCATCGAGGGCTTAGTCTACTAAATGCTGTCAGGCTCAGTGTTCTAGTGCCTCCGTAGCTCATAGGATTCAGCCCTTGCTGAATATTCAGTCCTATGGATATCTGGATTTCTGTATCAAGTTCTAACTCAAGAGCAAATCTTCTGCTCAGTAATAATAAGAAACTTCAGTTTTTCTTGTAATACAAATCTAACTAGACTGACAGTAAGGCTTCATTGGGTGTTAACATCTTGTTCTCTGTGCCAGGTAATGGAGAGCTTCAATTCCAGATGTTTCTTTGGAGGTATGAAGTATAGTGGGTTTTAGTTGGTGAGGTAAGAAGCAGTAGATAACTAGCACAATTCAAAATCAGATTTCACATGAATTTTTACTAATTTCTAGGTAGCACATTGAAAGTTGTTTTATTTTTCATAGCCAAAGTTCGATCATGCGTTCAATAGCCACCTTTGAAATACAAATGTTGATCAGCTCCATGTGTATTTTAATGCATCTTGACTTCAGAGGTATCTAACTTTGCTTTCATTGCACATTGTAGAATGGTGTCTTTGGTTTTTTAGTGGTCTGTATTGTTTTGATTGTTTGTAAAGTTTCATCCTTTATGTCAGTACTCTGCATATCAAATATAATTTTTTAAAAACTATTATACTGAATTTTGCTATACAATCATATCTAATGTGCTGAAATTTGTTCCCATAAATTTGGGTGCAAGTGGTAGATGATAGAAGTTGTTCTCTATTTTCACAAGCTGTACATAACTGTAGCCTGAACTTGTTTCACTTTTGATTTAGTACTTTGCAAACTTCATCCTTCTTACCAGTTAGGACCTCGTCCAAGAACTTGTTGAAATTGTTGTCAGCTTTTCCACTGGTTTCAGAAGCTTTGGACTGTATCCTTCCGGGTTTCTAATGTTAGTGTGTTTAAAGGGTCCTGTATCAATACTGAATTTTTCACTCTGGGTTTTTGTATTTTAACTGTTTATATACTGAGCTAAAATAGTCTTAGAAAATGCAACCAGACCTTCCAAATGTTGTCAGTAGGTCCTTGTATAAGAGGAAATTCCTTCTGTTTTTTAGTGTGACATCAGTATACACATGTTGTCCAAATGATTACTTTAGGATGGAGTAAATATTTTGCAGTACTGAAGAGAGGGGAAAAAAGAGAAGTGGAATAAGCACAGGGTTAGCTGTGATGTGGCCATGACCTTGGTGCTTCTCTACATCCATCTGTTTTAAAGTGTGGATTTTAACTCTACATTTTGATTATGAGAGTCTCAAATGACACTGAACATAAAAGGACCATTTGCTAGCACTACAGTGTGTAAGTCCCAAGGATGTGATATTTTAACACCATGAAAACTGACCTGATTATTCTGAATATCTCATACACTGAAAGTATATTGGTAGTCAGTTTTGCAAACTGCCATTTCGGCCCACTTTTTCACACATTGGAGTTTGTCAAAAACATTGGAGGTAGCCAAAAAACCTTGCTGTCTGCACAAGAGCACATTTTTCAAGTCCAGGTGGCTCCAGGAAGGCAGTGCTGGGGAAAGGGATAGCTGTGCCACTTTGGTACATAGCCTTTCTTACGTTTGCTTTAGCTTTCTTCATCCAGTATCTTCTTCTTCCTCTTCCCATGGAAGGAGATGCTAGAGGAAAAAATCCCACTTACTTTTCTGTTAGGATTTGGGTTTCCATGTTTTGATATAAATCACTGAGAAATTATTTCCTCAAGTAGATGTGTTGCTCTGAAGCCATGAACTCTTTTTCTTTTTCCATGTGTCCCTTCATATTTGGTGGGGTTTTTTAAGCATTCTGACAGTAAAAGGCTCCTGTGAACCCTTTTCCCTCTGGAGGTGTAACTGTAAAAGAATGTATAACCAGCCCTAGTTTCCATTTATCAAGTCTGTAGACTTTGTATCCAAAACTTGAGTGTAGCTTTTTCTGTAGCTTTCCATTGTAAATGAGAGAAATTCATTATTATCTGTGAAGTTAATCGACTGTACATGCTGTAAGGATTGTAAATACTGTACTTGATTAAACCTTTGTATGCTGTCTGTGGCTCTGTCTGTGGGCCGGGCCGAGGGAGGGAGGCCGCCCCGCCCCGCAGCTGCGGCGGGCTGAGG
>VZTY01000392.1:75200-111641 GCA_013400935.1 Turnix velox | reverse complement strand
TCGCAGCCCTGCGCCCTGGCGCTGGCCGCCGCCTTGGCCGTCTGCGCCTTCTACTACCTGGGGGGCGGCAGCGAGACCTTTTCCAGCGCCACCCGCCGACTCCGCGCCACGCCGCCCGCCCCGGCGCACCGCCACCCCCAACGCGCTGGCGGGGAGGCGGTAGCGGCGGCGGCGGGAGGCCGCGACCTGCACCTCCTGCTGGTGTTCACCAAGGCGGATCGGAACCCGGCGCTGCGCGGCAAGGCGCAGGCGGCCCTGCGCTCCCTGCTGCGGCACGGGCAGCTGGGCGGCGGCGAGGCGCTGCACCTCCACCTGGTCACCGAGGGCGCCAGCAGGGAAATCGGCCTGGGCCTGCTGCGGGAGCTGCTGCGCGGAGCCGCTTTCCGGTACCAGGTGAGAGGCGAATCGGTGCGGTGGAACCTGCCTTGGCCACGCGCTGAGAACTTTCGGCTGGTGGGCGGGTCCTTGCAGGAGCGTTCTCTGGGGTTATGCCAGATGGGATGGAGTGTGGGAAAGTGGCTCAGATGAATCTATACCCAAGACAACGAGAAATGCTCTTTAGGGGTAAAAAACTTTCTCAACTGCCAGCCCTTGTCTAGCTCCCTCCAGGAGAGTGTTTCTTCCCCATCTCTCTGGAATAGGCTTTATCTCTCCCCGGTCTCACAAATCATTTTACATGCTCATTCTGTGTGAGCCAAGACCCCTCCCGTCCCCGTTGTGGCCTGTGGGGAGACATGTAGCTGAGCGGTGGTCTGGCCCAGGGCTGGGGACTGCAAAGAGCAGCTGCTCTGGGCAGTGCTGGGCCTCTTTGAGAGACCTTGTTGGCCATGGTTCCATGTTCCAGCTGAAGGACCATGCCTGTTTGTGTGTACATCATTTCTTGAGCTCCTGTCAGGCATTTCTTAAACGAGTGTCTGAAAATTGGGGGAGTGTTAAGTTCAGAGGCCCCAGATAATTCTGGTCTGAGGCACCGCTGTGGAGTGTTGCTTGAAAGTGCTCTGTGCTTCTTGTGTAGCTTTTAGTCAGTCATCTTCCAGGTAATTGATATTGGCTGAATACTTGATATAAGTATAAACTTGATGTTGTTAGCACAGAAGATTTGTTGGTAAATAATCATAGAATGGTTTGGGCTGGAAGAGACCTTAAAGATGATCTAGTTGCAACCCCCCTGCCATAGGCAGGGGCATCTCCCGCTAGACCAGGATGCTCAGTATCTCATCCACCCTGGCCTTAAACACCTCCACGGAGGGGACATGCACAACCTCTCTGGGCAGCAACCTATTCCAGTGTCTTACCACCCTCACAGTAAAGAATTTCTTTTATCCAGTCTAAATCTATCCTCTTCCAGTTTGCATCCATAACTCCTAGTCCTGCATCCTGCACCCTATTAAAGTGTGCTACCCTAGCCTTTCTGTAGGCCCCATTCAGGTGTTATTAAGCTACTATGAGAGCTGAACAACTTTGCTAATGCTGAAACTGGGTCATCCATGGTGGATGACTTCACTGCACCGTAGTGCTCTGGACGGGTTGTCCCAGCTGCAGTGTTGTCCCCCAAGAGTGTGGTGAGATAATGGAGATTAGTTTTGTGGTACCTTGTCCTCTGAAGTGAGAGGACACCCAGGCCACCACAGCATGCAGATCCCTTGCAGACAGACACCCCTCTCTGTGTGGCTGCTGTTTACTGTCTGCTCTTCTAAGAAACCAAATTCCTCTGTGGTCAACCTGGCCAGCAGTGCTGGTCCAGGGGAGCACAGCCTTGTGAGTGGAGAGTTATGGGAGGTTGGGGCATGCAGTGATGTGTATTGTGAGATGGGTCTCTGTGGGTGCTTGTGGGGCTCAGCTTATTGAGGAGGTCATGCCCCAGAAATGATCCCTGTAGTGTGAGAGAGAATGGTGTGGTCTGGAAGGCTCAGGTGAAATGTCACTGGAGCCTTTTCAGTGGGGCAGCTTTTTCCCTCTCTCTTGGCAGATCTAGACATATCCTGGTTTCATTAGGTAGCCTGTGGTTGGCACTACACTTTCACCTGTTCTCTTAACCTCTTCTTGGGTGGAGTTCCTAATGCAGAGTTGTAGTGGGCTTCTAAAGCGCACAGTCTTACTCTTAATACTGTGCCAGTTTCTGGTAGGCCAGCAGGTGACAGCACTTCTTTGTTCTTGCAGTGTCCAGCCCCATTCCTGTTTCGTCACCCTAACTTGGACCTTTGCTGCTGAGATGTTGAAGATCCAGATGCTATAGATAACTCCCATTAGTAATTCATCTCTGGTCTGAGACTTCTTTCCTGATTCTCTTGGTGTCCCCAGTACACTTTCCTGGTTCTTACGCTCTTATATAGATTTGGAGACAAGGCTTTGATAAAGTGCTCAGGGGCACCTTGAGCTGAAGGTTACATAAGAACTCTGAACTTTACTTTTTTTTCATGGGGGTGTGATTTGGGCTCTGGTTTTGGAGCTGTTCTTGCCCTCTCTTCCTGGCATCAGTCATATCCTCTGTTAGTGAAACACAGGAATCAGACTTGGATTCCATTCCCTGGGAGAGATAAGGGACCATATTTTGTTTCTCTCTCAGAAAATTCAGGAGCTTCTGAGACTTGGAGAGAGAAGTATCTGGTCTCAGCCTGCCCGGGCAGAATACAGAGGGTGCATTGTGGTGGGGTGCTTGGCAGAAGTTTGGGCAGAAGACCTGACCCAGCAGAGCTGGGCAGTCTCACCTGGGGCAGATGTGTCCCAGATGTGGAAATGGAAGTGCAGTATGCCAGCGGCAAGCAGCAGATGGAGCTGGTGCTCTGCGATGTGCTTCGTGGCTTTTTGATTTTGAGAGGAGAGCAGCAGTGACAGAGGAAATTGTCCAGCAAGCGTCCGTGTTGGAGGAAGGACTTGGTGTTACCAGTATCCAGCCAGGACCTTGCCTTCCTGCCCATGCCTTGTCAGAGGCCCAGCTTGTGGAGTTTCTGCTGGGCTTTCACCAGGGCTTTTATGCTCCCAGTTGGAGAGACCATGTTATGTGGGTTGGAAGGTGATGTCCGCAGCCTCTCCCGCTTCCTGCTGAGTGGGAAATGCCTGGGAGTAAGCCTGGGCATGTGTCAGCAAATAGCCCCGACTCATCCCATTTCCTGCAGCTCTGGGCTCCTTGTGCTGATTCCTATCGCTTATTTTTTCCGTTTTCCTCCAAAAATAAAAGTAACTGCTTGCTCTCTGCTGGTTGCTCATTTATATCAGCCCCAGAAAGGATGCTGCCACGTGCTGGTCTGGTGCTGTGTGAGCACATGCCAGGGTGAATGTAATTGAGCTGTTGTGACCCCATGCTTAAAAGAAAGCTGCAAAGATACTCAGATTGAGGAGAAGGGAAAGTTAAGGAAAAATGAAATCTGAGTTCCTAGTGGATCAATTGGTGTGAGATGTGTTTATGAAACTGTGCTTACACAGGAAACCCCTAGAAGTTACTTTTCTTAGTGTCCTCAGCAAATGTGGTTGGATTTAGCGATGAGGATTTACTGAAAGCTGCTACACAAATAAATAATGAAGTACAAAATTAGCATCAGATCAACAAGCTGTGCTAAAGTCAGCAGTGGGCAAGGAGAAGCCCTTACATTCCTGGAGAGGCTGGCAGGCCTGTGGGTGTGGGAGGAAGATGCAGCTGCTGAGGAGTTAGCTTTGCAGAAGTGCCTAACCAAAGGCTGGGCAAAAGACATGACTTTTCCTGTTGTCTTTGGCAGACGAGAGAAGGCAGATGATGCTGTGTCTGGACTCTTAAGAGTATTTTTCCCATGATTTTTGCCTACTGGTGCTTGGCACTCTGGTAATTTCGGAGGTGGTTGAAATTGTTTTGCCTTTTTTTCCCCTCTGTTAAGCTGTTTCGTGCATGCTGTGCAGATCTCAGGCTGCTTTTGCTGAATGCAAAACAGTGGTTACAGGTGTTGTGTTTGTCCTCCCAGCTTCTTCAGTCTGGACAGACTCCAAAGCTGCCTATCAAACTGGAATGGGAGTAGACCTGGTGCTCGTGGTACTCGGCTCTGCGCACAGGCAGTTTGGTACCTTTGCACTTGTGAGTCTAGCTGTGTGTGGTCGCCTGGGGTCATTGCTGGCAGCAGCACTTGGTGCTGATGGCCTGCTCCAGGCCTCTGTGCCACTCTCCTGCCTGTTCCTGCAGTACTGCTAGTGCCAACTGTGATGGTGAAGCTGCAGGGCCAGGGTGAGGTGCTGCCCTGATAGTACTCATAACAGAGCTTCCTCTCCTGTGGTGTCTTGGGGAATATACTATGCTATCCAAAGCCAGGTGTGGCTGCTGATGAGCTCTCACAATGCTCTTTCCTGGTACGTGTTGTTCTGTGTTTTTCCTGCTGTCCTGCTGCAGGCGCTTGGCCCTGAGCCCAGCAGCCGGGACGCCAGCAGTGTGGCCGCCCAGCTGAGGGATGCGCTGGCCATGGAGTCTGCATGAGGGCTCTCCCCAGCACTCGTACCTGTGTTTGAGATGCCCTCCGCAGGGGACTCAGTCGTTACTGTCCTGTGGCTGCCCACCATGGGTTCAGCCATCATACCCGGGGTCAAGATCACCTTCCCATCACCTTCCCTTGTTTGATGTACTGTAGGTCCTTGGAGTGGCTCCCAGCCTCCTCTGAGCTTTGCTTTACCATGAGAGCACTTTGATCTGGGTGAAGTTTTCTGCAAGAAAATGGAGGAGGAAGAAGCTACAGATCACTCACTGCCTCTGTGTCAGTCTTGCTGGGCATCAAAACAGCCCCTTGTGCATCCCACAGAGATGATAGCCACTCACCAGCTCAGGCTCTAGAGCTGCCTTTTCCACTGATATACTTGACTATGTTTAGGTTTTGAGAAAACAAATGTTCTGTCTTGTATGCTTAGGTGCACAATGCAGGGCTCCTTGCTTTTTAAGCAGATGGTGTTTTTGTAGAAGGGAGTGAACTTGAATAGTTTCATTTGGAAGGGATCTGTGGAGATTGTGGGGCTGAATTTCCCACTCAAAGCTTAAGGAGGTGATGGAGCGTTTCTGTATCCCTCAAACAAAGGTTATAGTCTCCCCTTTCCAAAATTCATGCACTGTTGCAAAGTTGCATCCTTGCTGGCCTTCAGCTCCTGCTGTGCTCTTTCTGCAATCCCCAGCAGAAAGAAGGCAGCATGATCTCAAGTCTCCACACTTGAGTTCCTGCACTCCCCCTTATCCACACTGGGGTCGTGTCCCTCGTCTCTCTTAATTATCCTGAAAATTCCTCCTGTTATCTTGCATGATTCTGTGACCTGCATCCTTCTGTGTGTGTAATGAGCCTCAGGCTGCTTTGTTGGACTATGACCGAAATGAATTGTAAGCTTGTGAAATTTCAGTAGCTAATGAGGTACATTTGCAGCTGCTCCTGTTTCTGGCCTATAGTGAGGATCTGTGGAGGCATCCCAGGGCCAGGACTGGTGCTGATGCAGAGCTGCAGAGCACTGCTGGCTGAGTGCGAGCAAATCTTTCTAGAGCTGAGATCTTTCTAGAGAAGATGCTTAGCTCTGCTATAACTCCTGATATTTGTATTTCATGCTGTAGCCCATCCTCCCTTTCCCCCTCCAGCCCCAGTGGGACGTGCTGTAGATCTTGCCTCCATGCTGGGCTGAGGTTCAGGAAATCCAGGCAGTGTCCCTGGCGCTGTCACAGCCTGCCTCAGTAGCAGGGAACAATTCTTGGTCCTCAGGGTAAGTGACATGGTCTGGCTTGCCTCAGAACAGCAAGATGCCAGAGCTTAGAGCAAACCATCACCTCTTCTGATGGACTCCATATGGGAGACCAGATATGGGGTCACATTAAGCAGTAGGAACAGAATGGGGAGGAAAAAAAAAAACAAAAAAACCACACATTGAACAGTCTTGATTGTATGACTGGTTTGAGTCTCTCTCTGCCCATCTCACATGTATGAAACGGTTGTAAAAACCCTCCCCTCCTTTCCTGATGCCTTAGCTGCCTCCCGTGAGAGGGGTAGTACAGAGGCCAGGGCAGTTTGGCCCCTTTGTACAGCTGAGGTGCCACTGGCAATGTTTGTGCTTAAACACCCATCCTCCACTTTGGCTCTGTGCTGGGACAGGATGAGCGAAATCTGCCTGCACTGGGCCAGTCCCCAGGAGTGGCAGCTGAGTGGTGTTTCTGGTGTCTTTCCCAGGTAATAGTCCATGATGTGAATGAGCTGACAGAAAAGCTGTTTCCAATCGTCGAGGCCATGCAGAAACACTTCAGCGCTGGATCAGGGACCTACTACAGTGATGCGATCTTCTTCTTGTCGGTTGCAATGCATCGAATCATGCCCAAAGGTAAGCCTGTGCTGAGCTGTCACAGCAGCTGCCTCTAGGAGCACAGACTCACTTTCTTCTGCATGGAGATGTTATCCAGTGCTGTTTGAAACACAAAGAAAGTTAATATGTTTTTGAGGTGGACTTCTAGGGTTCTGCTCCTTCCTGTGAATTCTGGACCATTTAGTGCAAGACTACCCCACATGCAGGTCTCCACTGGTGTGAGCGGTGGATCCTGAGGTGGTAGGAGAGGTAAGATGGGAGCAAGTGTGTTTGCCTTGCGTGTGCTTACAGCTCCCTCCCTTGTGGGGTGGCAGCAGAAAGAGGTGCCGTATGCCTGTGGTGTGGCTGTGTACAAAGAGCAGTAGCCAGCATCAGCAGAGAGCAGTTGTTGAGCCTTTCATCTTGCCTTTGGGGAGCTCTTAGAAAACTTTGCTGATTAGCAGTCACCTATCACTTAAGTTTCCTTATTGTGCCTCTGCTCTGCTGTGATTGAGTGAGGGAACAACAATAAATCTGCAGCAGAACAAGGCAGTTGGCAGAAGGGGCTTGGCTCAGTTGATGCCTTCCTTCCCCAGCTATACATTGGTGCTTCTCCTGAATCCAGTATGCTCTCTCACTTGGACCAGTTGCACGAGGAGGAGATTGCATCCCTGAACTCCAAACCCCTTTCCTGGAGCTCCCTCTGACTTGCTGTCCTTTCTTTGTGCTGGTCCCCATGTTTACCCTCCCATTGCCCTCCTGGCCTGGCAAACTAATAGGGGCCATATCCTCTCCTGGCCCAGCTGCTGGCCATGTGCTCTCTCTGTACCGTGGCAGAGAGCCTCTGGGTGTGGGCTCTTGAAGCTACTTGAGGAAGGCATATGGTGGTGGCATGTTCCCACGTGTATGTGTTGCTGAAATAGCCGTTTCCATGGCTAGTACCCCTGGCAGCTTCTTTGACATCTGCAGCCTTTGCTCAGCCATAATGTTCCCTGCAGGTTTTCTACAATGGATCCCAGACACTGCATTGCTCTTGCTTGGACCTAGGTGGATGTGACCCTGTGCCCCTGCTGAGCTCTGTCCTAGTTTGGGTCTGCTATTGCCTGTACAGTGGCTCTTGAGACATCCTCTGCATGTATGCCAATCTGAGGGGCACAACCATCCCATACTAGCTCACTAAGTGGTTGGGCAGTGGTTAATTTTGTGCAATCAGGGGTTAAGGAAGAGCATGCAGGGAGGTGGCCTGCTCCATCCTTCTCAGGGTCTGTGGAACCGGGCAACCTAAAGGGTCCCATCCAGCCCCTGCTTGTGGTCTCTAACAAACATGCTGCACTTGGGTCTCTATTAGACTTGGGTAATTTTTTCTTTCTGTCTGGTGGTGTCTGCATTGCTGGTGCTTTGAAGCACACTGAATACAAACGACGGTATTAATGCTGGCTAATTTACTCCTCCTGAATCCCTACCCTGTCTTTACTGTATGCTAAAGATATCCATGTCGTGCTGCCTGCCAGCAAGAAGCTGCTCAGTCTGAAATGCCTTTACTCAGTTTGTCAACCCACAAGTTGTCTCATCTCTTGAAAAGCTTGTTTGCTCTCACTCAGCCTGACGGGGCTTTCAGTGGTCTGTTCAGGGCACAGGATGTTTAAAGAGGCATTTTTACAGTTTTGTGAGCTTAGTTTTTGTTTCAGAAGCTGCTAGTGAATATGATTATATTTTCCTTTCAAGGGAGATGAGATTTACTGTGCTGGGTGTATGGTGTTTTTATGGGGCTGGCAGGGCTTCCTGGCACCTTCTCTTCTTCTTGATGCCCAGCCGGCACAGGGTGGGAGGCAGCAGGGAGGGCTACAGCTCCACTGCCTGCTTGAAGGCAGCATGGGAATGGCACTGGGTTTCTGCTCTGACAGACCAGCTTCTACTGGCATGAGGCAGCTACTTGGCTGAGGTGAAAGGACTGAGCCTTCCTTTTCAGGCTGTGGTAGTATTTTTCCTGGTGTATTTCTATGCCACTTCATCTGCCCCCAATGCATCATCTTTTCATTCTTTGCAGGCACATCTGGCTCCATAGTGTTAGTGCCATGTTTTTTTGGTAGCCAGATGAAATCAGAAACTTAAGCAGAAATGAAGACCCAGATCTGAAAATTAATCTGTCTTGTATTCACTAGCATTTTCCTTAGGCAGTCTACAATTTATTTTCAATTGTTAGTGACTTTTGCCTCAAAGTTGCCTAGATTTATTTTCCCAAATTTATAATTTTTTGAAGGGAGGCATTTCCCTAGTATCATGACTTAGTGATTTGTGTGGAGCCTTGGGGTTGTGACAGGACACTGACTTTGCGGAGCAGTGGCACTCAGAACTGAATACTAGGGTTGGTTTGTTGTTTGTTTAAATATTTTTGTGGCACATGCACTGGCTACATGTGTGTTGTACTGAGAATAAATGGATTTTGCTAATCAGCTGCTCTGTCTTCCACTGCTGCTTGGGCTACTTGCCCAGAAAACTTCAGATGTAAAACCTGCAGCTGCCAAACTATAATATAACAGCTTCTTAGCTGGTGTAAATCATGGAACTCTCTCGCCTTAAATGCCTTACATCAGCAGAGTTAATCTGATTTAAACCAGCTGGGGACTTGGTATGCAGCATGCAGAAGTGCAGACTGCATAACTCTTGTCTGTCCTCAGGCTCATAAATCCTGTTTCAATGTGGCGTGGCCAGGCCTGAGGAGCTGGAGGGAGGCTTGATGCATCTCAATAGTTTTGTAAGGGAGAAAGAGATAGGAAAGTCACACAGGAGGAGGATGAGCAGGGTTCAGGCTTGGAAGGACTTGCTAGGATGAGCACAATGCCAGCATGAAATGGTTGTGGGATTTGCAGAGCAGTGTGAGTAGGGCAAAAGACAACAAGGACTTGGATGTTTTTACTTTCCTTTTCAGTATGTCCATCCAGAGGTGGCCTCTCACTTCCCAGGTGACTCAAATCCCTCTAATCACTTGCCATTAACTTAAAGGGACTTGGCAAGCTTTTTATCACTCTCCTTACAGACTCCTGAAGGAGCAATGTCTGGGCAGATCTGCCTGGCAGGCAAGACCTTCTGTGTGGCAGGCAAGGGGAGGAAGAGTTGGGGTGGCATAGGGGTAGGTGGGGATGCTTTGGGCTCCTCAAGGAATTCTTATACCAAATCAAGTAGTTTTCAGGGAGAATTAGTGTAGCCACTGGGTGTCCTCAGCAGCTGGAGGGAGGGTCATCATCTGTGTGTGGTGTGGAGAAACATGGCTGGATGTTGCAGATGGATAAGGAACACCGACACCATGTCCAGGGAAGCAGCCACTGGCAAGGAGCCATGCCATCAGCTTCATAGCAGGTGTCTGAACTTAACATCTGTGACATACTGTGATTAAATGGGAAGTCCAGTGGTCCCCCTGGCCACATGCTCTGAATGGAGCCATTTTTCCAGTTCATTATCAATGGCTGTAGTGATTATTAAGCATAGATCAGATTATAATGATGTTTAAGCTGTCTGTTAATGACTGAGCCACTTGGGGATTGGTGCTGCTCACAGCAGCCTCCAGCTGCTGTCTCCAGTGTAATCTCCTATGAAACTGATAGGAGCCTTGGCTTGCTCTGGGAGTCCCATCCCAGAGACAGCAAACTCTGTGAGCATCAGCTTATGCCTTTTCAGTCCAATGGACCTGGAGGGAGGGCAAAGGCCGGGGAGGAGATGTGTCAGTAGGAGTGATAAGCTGTGCTGCCTTCTTGGGAACATTGCTGTGCCAAGGGCAGGCACCTGGAGCACTCCTGCTGCTAGCTGTGGGATAGAAACCGTGGGAGCTGTTACAACAAGTGAAGCAGAGGTACCAAGAAAATAGTGTGCTTGCTGGAACAGTGCCTTTGCAAGTAGCTATATTCTGTAAGAAGCAGGCAAGCAACATCCTGAAAAACAGGAAAACAGGAATTCGTAGGTTTGTGCTCGTGACAGCGTGCCACTGTGGCTGCAGTGTTCAAATCCATAATGTGAAATTGCTGAGGTCAGGCTTTGTTTGTGCCAGGTGACTGCACGCAATGTTTCCCCTCGATAGCATCCGTGTGCTGTGAGTTACGGTGCATTGATCCTGTATCACACCATGAAAAAAGAATTATGCATCAGAGGTCTGTGAGGTGGAGCCTGGCAGAGAGAGATGGGACAGCACCACCTCCCCTTCGTCCTCTCGTTAGCTGCTGAGCAGTTCCCGGTGCAGCTACCCACAAAATTCAGCTACTCACACTGTAATAAATGAGCATTTTGGGACTGTGTCACTCCTGATTCTTTCCTGGCTGGCTGAATTGTCACTGAGCCCCATCAAATCAGTGCTACGCAGGGTTGCAGTGGGCTTGGGGGGTACTTATGGAAAACGCCTCTGCCCTAAATGCTCCAGGCCCAATCATGTGATTTTGAAGTTGTGATGTTGTGAAGAGACGTAGAGAATTTGGGTCTGTGGTGAAGTTGTGGGAGATGGTCCCAGAGCTGCATGCTCCTAAGCCACTGTTCACATGGGATGCTGCAGTAGCTGAAGGGGTTTTCTTCTGGCAGAAGTGTCTCTATCTTTACTATGTTGGAGAGAGTGTTAATAGTTTCTGATGTGCTCTCATAACCTCCCTCCCTGCTTCGTGCTGCAGCCATGTGAAAAACAACTGGATTCCTTCCCCAGCCTGCCTCTGGGCTGCACTTACATCAGGTTCTACAAGGAGAAGAGGCTGGAGTGATGGATTTCTGAGCAATAGGTAGAGCAGTGCCAGCCATTGTTTCTTGCTGGGTGAGCCTGTTGTGCCATGGGAGTAATTTTCATGGTGTTTTTTGGCATTTGGCAACAGCTCAGTAGCAACTGCCCGTCCCAGGAAAATGCTGGAGGCTGTGAGCTTGCGCGGGTCCTCACCTGCTGAAATGAGATGCTAAACCCATGCTAAACCAAGTACATTGTTGCTTGTGGCAAGCAGAGCCCGTTGGCCCCAGATATTGCTGCTGAGGAGCTGTGGGGAATGGTTGTGAATGTGGATGCTGCTCACCAGTCCCTTGGGAAGATTTGGCACAGCAGAAGCCAGTTCCCCATGGCACCACTGCCTTTGGGAGCCAGCACAATCCACAGCCCTGAGGGTGGTGTCGTTTCTCATTGTTTCCACTGGCCATCCCTTGGTGTGGTGCCACCATTGATTATTTTTGGATGTCCTAGATCTGTCAGGCTGGGGCAAGCACATGTGTCTGTTTCCCCCCTCCCCACAGAGTGGTGGGGTCTCAGTGCCTGGTGGTGCAGCGGGTGCTACCCTCCTCCCTCCCCAGCCAGGGCTTCCCCATCTCCAAAGACGGGAAGCTGCTGGGGGTGACCCAGCACTATTGCTGGAGCTGCTCTCTCCCACTGCTTTGCTTCCCACTCTGCTGTAGCTCATTAGAGCTTAGCAAGAAAAAATAAGGACAAAATTTGCCTGCAGCCCTGGAGCTCCTTCCCCCGCCATGTGCAGATAATCGGGATGTGAGCTCATCTACCTTAATGCATTTATTTTCCTCTATCTCTTTTTTGGATTCCCCCTCCATCTCACCCGCTCATTGCTTCACAGTATTCCATCTGTACTGCTTTGTAATTTATGGCAGCCTGGAATTAAACCTTATTTTGTCTGATTATGGGGCTTTCTGCTACTCTTCCTCCAGCTCCAAAAAGTATCTTCGCACTCCTCCCCCAGCGGCACTGTGTATAAAATACATAGCAAGCAGCACTTACAGCTCCATCTTGAAAAGTGTTGTGTGTTCAGTGATCTCTGCTTTAGAGTCCGGATAAGAGCCAAGGTGTCAAGCACTGCTGAATATAGTCACTCAGACCTTGATGGATTACAAGGAGACACTTGGATGCACAGGCAAAATTAATTTCCTGAAACAAATTGCATCCCTCTCCTGTTGAGTCTTCCCCATCCCTCTGGAGGTGGCTGCAGGGCATGGAGCAAGGCAAGCAGAGTGATGCTGCCATCAGCACCCGGGGCCATCACTGCTTCACCAGACCCCTGGGCTCATCCAGGTTCCTGCCCTGTGTGGGTAGAGGTGATAATTTGTCATCTGTCTCTGGCAGGAAGCCTAATTTTTCAATTAGCTGATAGGCTGGAATTGCAGAAGCCGCTCTGCTGCTCTGCTGAGTGCCTAATTGGTACTGCAGAAACCTGTCACAGTGTGGTTAGAGGCCACAGCACTTGGTCATGTCCCCCCTTACCTCCTCCCCTGGCCTACCAGCCTACTTGCGGGGAAGGGAAGCTGTTTGATGGGGAAGGGGAATGCTAGGCTGCCTCAGAGGAGATGACAGGCATTTAAGTGAGGAGCTAGCAGGTAAGCTGTCTGCACCTTGGCAAGCCCAGCTGGTGCAGGACTTTGTTGGATTGTCCTCTCTTGGAAGGGTGGGCAGCACTAAGTCCTGGGGAGGGGGATTGCAGCCGCCCCCCAGTTTCTGATGTGCTGGCAGCAAGCAATGTAGAGTGCTTGTGTGCCCTTGCCTCAGCTGCCTTCATCTGGGTGAGGCTCTGCAGCAGCACTGGCAGTGGTGATTAATCCTGAAAGCGGGGTGGGGAGGGGAGTCTTTATCTGTGGGCAGAGGGAGTGCATAGCCAGAGAGGAAGCTGCTCACAGCCCTGTTGACAGCAGAAGGGAGAGCAGCTGGGGGCAGCCATCAGCGAAGGGGCTGAGCCAAACAGAGTGAGCCCATAACTTAAGAGCAAGGTGGAAAACCCAGTGTGTTTGTGTGAATAAACCACACATATCCACTGGGCTGGGCTTGTGCTGGCATCACTACTGGCATCACAACTGCCTGCTGCAGCTGAGGCTTTTGAGGACAGCTGGCTGCTTCATCTGGGCAACACCCCCTCCAGGCACTGCAGGAACCCCCCAGAGCCTTTCACCAGCCCTGCATCCATGCCTGGCCTTGGTGCTGGCCATGGGCGTTTCGTTTTTCTTGGCCATTGTCCCCGAGCCGGTGAGGGTGGAGGATCCTGGTTTCACAGCCAGCACAGGTGGCTTTGCAGAGCCACGTGCTGCTGCCGCCCTGCTCCAGAAGCTGTATTACCCAGGGTGGTGATACAAAACCCACTACTAGTCCTTCACAGCTTCTGGTTTCCTTGATATTTCCCTCTGTTCTGATGAGGACAGCTAAAAAAATTCATCAGTGGTTAGACCCAAAACTATGGAGAAATGTTTAAGGGAAATTGTCCCAGTGTGCCTAGCGTTTACACACCAATAGAGCTGAGGACTGGAGGAAAGCAAATGTCACTCCAGTCTTCAAAAAGGGCAAGAGGGAGGATCTGGTTAACTATAGACTAGACTGGTCAGCCTCACCTCCATCGGAAAGGTGATGGAGCAGCTTATCCGTGGTACTGTCTCTAGGCACATCAAGGACAAGCAGGTCATTAGGGGCAGTGAACATGGATTCACCATGGGGAAGTCATGCTTGACCAACCTGATAACCTTCTATGAACACATAACCAAGTGGGTAGATGGTGGTAAAGCACTGGATGTGGTCTGTCTTGATTTCAGTTAAGCATGTGATGCTGTCTTCATAGCATCCTCACAGCTAAACTGAGGAAATGTGGTCTGGACAATGAAGTAGTGAGGGGGACTGTGGACTGGCTGAAGGAAAGAAGCCAGAGAGTTGTGGTCAATGGGACAGAGTCTAGCTGGAGGCCTGTGTCTAGGGGAGTCCCTCAAGAATCAATACTGGGACCAGTGCTGTTCAATATATTCATCAATTACTTGGATGAGGGACTAGAGTGCACTGTCAGAAAGTTTTCCCTTGTGCCCAAGAAGGCCAGTGGCATCCTGGGGTGTCTTAGAAGGGGCATAGCCAGTAGGTCAAGAGAGGTTCTCCTCCCCCTCTACTCTGCCCTGGTGAGACTGGCCTGGAGTACTGTGTCCAGTTTTGGGGCCCTTGGTTCAAGAAGGACAGGGAACTGCTTGAGAGAGTTCAGCACAAGCCACAAAGATTGTGAAGGGATTGGACAATCTCCCTTATGAGGAGTGGCTGATGGAGCTGGGTCTCTAGCTTGGAGGAGACTGAGGTGTGACCTCATTAATGTTTGTAAATACGTGTCAGGAGGATAGAGCCAGGCTCTTCTCAGTGATCTCCAATAATAGGATAAGGGGCAGTGGGTGCAAGCTGGAACACAGAAGGTTCTACATAAATACAAGAAAAATCATTTTCACAGTGAGGGTGGCAGAACACTGGAGCAGGCTGCCCAGAGAGGTTGTGGAGTCTCCTTCTCTGGAGACATTCAGACCTCATCTGGATGCATTCTTATGTGACGTGGTCTATGCATTCCTGCTCTTGCAGGAAGATTGGACTAGGTGGTTTCTTGAGGGCCCCTCCAATCCCTGGTATTCTGTGATTCTGTGAGAGCTGAGCCCACCAGCACTGCTAACCCCAACTTCAAGGGCCTGGCTACCTGGCCTTCTTCCTCCTCGTGGTTCAAATCAAATGGCAAAATATTTAGCCACTACCTGTCTCATCCTAAGACCCTCAGCCACTGCCTCGGCCACCCACTATCCTCAGAGCCGCAGCCAGCAGGGGACACTCCCATCCCTTTTCTGGGGACGTCTCTTGTTATGGCTGCTGCTGTTGCTATCCCTGCAGAGGGTCGCTGAGCCTTTCAGCATGTGGCAGCTGTCAGTCCCTCCCTTTGTGAGGCTATTTCCCGCAGTGAAGTCTCCAGAAAGATGAAGAAGGCTGCTGCATCCTTGTGTAGCAGGTCTCGTGGCTGCTGGCTCCATGGGAAAAGGCGGAGTGGTATGCCCGGGTCACACAGCGTTCAAGGCATAGTCAGCAATCCCAGTAGTGTCCTCCTTGGACTTGTTTTATTCTGCTCTATGTAGGCCCTAGAAATCACTGCTGGAATGCAGGGCAGGGCATGGATATTGAGGTGCCCCCATCTAATGTATGTTGGAGAAGTCTCTCCTCATTGGCATGATGCACCAGGGTGCTTAAATACAAGTTTGCTGAGACAGGTTGCAGGAGCAGAGCCAAACCACCAACAGCGTTGGTGATAGGCATTCTATCACAGGAGTCTGTCTGAGGTTTGGGCCCAATGCAGCCTGGCAAGTTTGTGGCCTGTCCTGTTCTGCCACCCCACTCCTCCCTGCAGCAGCTCTGTTGCCAGATCCAGCTGGAGGCAGGATTTTATACTTTAAAGAGGGAGCTGAGTTTGTGCCACCACAAGCCTGTCGATGGGTTGGGGAGGTGCACCACCTCCAGGAGGTTTCAGCTCACTCTTCTGCTCTAAAGCTGTTTAAACCACTGCTCAATTAATAGTAATTAAGACTGTGCTATTTTTTTACTGCTTTTGCCATCTGAATGGTGGTAGCAGCTCTGTGTTTCACTGTTTGATCCTTGAAATGAGCAATTGCTGGTGGTAGCATCCCCCCTACCCCAGATCTAGCATGGTTTGCATGGAAGAAGTGGCTTTAGAGTCAAGGCCAGTGCTTATACCTAAGCTTGGTGTCTGCCCTTTGAGCTCAGCTTTGTCATTGTTAGGGCAGTCACTCTTGTACAGAGAAAGTTGTTGGGATGAGCACAAATGAGTTTGCCTGCAGAACAGCCTGTGCAGAGGCCAGGCTGTAGGGCTGAGGGGATGTAGGGTCTTGCTTTTCTCCCCAGAACATAGTTGGTGTACCACCTTAGGTTCTCCACACCTGTGGCCAAGGCTTTCTGGTATTCAGGAGATTTGTGGCTTATGTAGGAGGTTCTCAGATCACGTGTTATACTTTAGAGGCTAGTTTTAGCCATCACTGGGTGACCTGTGGGTGTCCTGACTACACGTTGGCTTTGTCTGTGCATGAGGAGTATGCATTGCTGTCTGCCTCTGTCCTGACTGCCCGCAGCAGTGGAGAGGTAGCAACTCACTGGTGACGAGGCCTACAGAGCAGGAAAAGGCAAGTAGCCAAGAAGGAGATCTCCTTTGTTCCCATCCAGTTTTCCTTCTGGCAGCTGGCATTCCCAGAGCAGCCAAGGGAGTCGTGCCCATTGGCTTATGTGCTTGGCAGCCTCCCACAGGCTCTGTGCCTGGTGGGAGGTGTTAGCATCTCCCATTACTCTGACCCTCCATCCATCCCCTTTCCCATAGTTTTGCATCCACTGTTTAAATCTCTTGCAGGCCATCCTCTCAACTTAGGCTAGGGGAGAATAATCCTAGCCTATGGCCATCAGCTGTTACTCTTCCAGCCTTTCTTAATGTGTAGCCTACCCATGGGCAGGGTTGCTTGCCGTACAGCATCTTCAGAGATCAGGGTGGGTTGGACAAAGTGGAGCTTCTACTCCCTGAGCCTCTCTGCTCCTGTATGACTCTTCTGAGAAGAGTGATTTGTTCCAAGGCTCACACTAGATGTCACTGGGCTGATCCAGTGTGCTGTATGCCTACCTGGTCCATCTCTGTCCCTGCTCTGCCATGGGGCAGGCCATGGTGTTGGGACCTTGAGAGGAGAGCCATCACACTTGCTTCAGATGCTGCCTTCTGCCAGAGAGACTCCTGGTCACTGCTCAGAGCATCCATACAACCCACCAGGCCCCTTGGCAGGGTCCCTGCCCGCATGCTGAAATTACTCTGTCAGCAAGTCCCAGCAGAGGATGCTGGGCAGCAGGGGATCTCTACCTGCCTGTGCCTTCTTGCTGAGATGAGACTCATGGGAGAAGGAGGAAGCATCCACATAAAATGGGATCTGCTCTGGAGTCATGCTCTGGGATAACTTTGATTCTCCTTCTCTTCAGCAGCTGAGACCCCTGTGCAAGGTGACAAGTACTGGTGCTGGCTTTTTCTCCTGGTTTTTCTCCTGGTTTCTAGCACCACAAACCCTGCTGTAGGATCACACATCCTTTAATCTGGCCTTTCTCCTCTAATCGAATCTAGAGGGAGGGTTGGAGCCTAGCTCAGAGGGCAGCCCTGCTACAGCTGCTGGTATGAGGCTGCAGTAAAACATTATGAGCGTCAAATGGGGCCAGCCTGTGCTGTAAAACTGTCACTGCTAATGGAGGTCATCTCCGCTTTGAGTGGTGTAACTCCCCTTTAGACACGTGGCTGAAAGAGCAGGAGCTGAACAAAGCAGAGGGCAGAGTTGGAAAACTCACTGTCAGCCTTTTCCTGCATTTCCAGCTGGACCCCTCTAAGCAGTTTGTGCCTAAGAGAGCATGAGATTCCTTCACCACTTTGTCCTGGCAGCCAGGACAAAGCTCTTGGTAAATGGGCAAGAGAGCGTGATACATCATAAATATTACTGTCTGGCCTCTTGCCAGCCC
Organism: Turnix velox; assembly: GCA_013400935.1. Classification (NCBI taxonomy): domain Eukaryota; kingdom Metazoa; phylum Chordata; class Aves; order Charadriiformes; family Turnicidae; genus Turnix; species Turnix velox. Next base: position 94,105 of record VZTY01000392.1, on the reverse strand, counting down.
TAGGCAGAGAAAATGTCTTGACTATAAATCTATCTGTGCAAGCTGCATCTGGCAAAGTGGCATTTAATGTCGCCCGTACTCATTTTTGTCTCAGTGTTGCAGTTCATACTTCCTTAAAAAAAAAGGAAAAAGAAAAGTACTTTGCGCTCTCTCTGTCTAATTTGTTAGTTTTTCCTGGGGGGTGTCCCCAGCACAGCATGAGACTCATGCACACTGCTGGTGTTTGGGCAGGCAGGACTTGGATTAGAGCTTCCCCCAAGCTCAGCTTTCATTCTCCACTGTGATTAATTGTAGTTAATACTTATCTGTAATTTTAGAGAACAATTGGATGACGTGCCTTGTGGTTGATTTAATTGAAACCTTATAAGGTGTCAGAAGGTTGCTGTGCAGTGGGGTGAGCTGTCTCACACCCCTCCCCAGTTTCTCTTGGGCTGAGCTTCTGCTGATCTGGGGTTTCCTCACCTTGGAGATCTGGTTTGCCTTGCCTTTGAGTTTTCTCATTGATCTGGATATTCTCATGTGCAGTAGTGCTAAGGATTTGGGAGTTTTACACAGCTGTGGTACAGACCACTGGGGAAGTCTTTGGATTACATATCTCCTTCCGAGTTGCTGAAATCCTCAGCACTGCCTGTTCATCTGCTTGAGTTGCACTAGTGATTTCTGAGGCCTTTAGTAAGGCTGAAGGAAATTGCTTTCAGGTCAGGACCTGCTTTAGCCTGTAGTGAATTACTATGCCTGGGTTTTAAATCTTTGCAAACAGAGGATTATGGTGGTGGTAAATACTAGGTAGGCCTGGGGACTGCCATTCTGCCAGATGGAGGGAGTATGGCCTTTCCCTTTAGCAAATAGAGAGGATGGATGTTAAAAAAATAAATAGAGATACAGCCTGGGTTGTGGCTTAGATACAGTTTCTCCTTGATTTATATTTCTGCTTGGATGCTTCACAGAGTAAGCAGTATATTTCTTGCTGAACCTCACAGGGCTTTTTCCTGCTTAAATGAGGACAGTGTGGTAGATATGACCAATGGCTAAGAGCATGGGATTGGTGCAGGATCTGCAAAAAATTTAGAATTGCTTTGAGCCCAGCATCTGTTTGAAACACAAACACCAAGTGATGAATGTATTTGAAATGGCAAAGTTGTGTTCCTGTGCTGGAGGATTGCTGCCTGTGCCTGGATGCTCTCAGTGTCCTCAGGTGCCTAGTCCCTGTCGTGGCTTTGGGGACAAAAAACAGAACAATTGTCACCTACTCTCAGCAGACTGGGGGCAGCCAGCAGCCTATCTGAAGTACCATGGGGCAATGGGGCAAGGAGCCATGATGGCATGAAGCATGGGCAGTGCCACAGAAATGCTGGCCTGAGGGGAAGCCCTGTAATAGGAGAGGGCAGGCTGGGGTCATCCTCCTGTCTGTCAGTAGTGACAGGCACATCAAGCCTGCAGGTAACTGTAATAGCACCTCTGCATGGTGACCAGGGCTGAAATAGGGTGACACAGTCTTTATAATCCAATTAGTGCCAAGTGATAAGGAACCTGGACGATTTGCACTTGGCTTTTGTTACACATGTAAATAGGGATGGCATTACAAAATGCTGTCTGGAGTGGCTCTACTCTGCTCTCAGTCCCCATGTAGGGCTGAGCTTGGCTGTCCAGAAGGTGACTAAGGCTTTGATAGAGTTTGGAGGAACCCATCCGATGGTCCAATCTCTTTGTAGTATTTATTGCATTCCACTTGGCCTGCTGCAATCTATACAACATCCTCAGATCCATTTGGGGCAACCAGTCTTGTTGAGGCACATCTTCTGCACCTTTCCTCAAGTAACCTTTCCATCTGTCTCGTGCTGTAGGTGTAACAGTGACCAATGCAGGCAGTGGCTTAATGCTGTTAATAAGCTTTGGCCTGGCCTTGATAAGCCATTGCTCCTTAACTTTACTACTATAAGTGGAAGATGCTTCCATGTCTGCACGACCTTCCATGTCTCCAATAGCGTACCACTGGCAATAATAAAGTTTTCCAAACTGCTGCAGACCACCAACAGTTCTGTGCAGGCAGGGGACTATCATCCGTGCCCTCAGGGAAGCTACTTCAGGCTGCTGGCAGCTATTAAGCTTGTGGAGGTGTTACGGTGTTACTGAAGGGGTCAGGTGGCTCACTGAATCATGGATGCTGTCCATGATGGGAATTGCTCTCATACTTTGAGCCAGAGGTGGATCCTCTGTGGGCTGGAGCTTGGAAATGTCTGCAGTAGCTTCTCTCAGAAGTAAGTAGCAGTGAGTGAGCATGGGGGGCTTTTGTGGCTGCTCCTGCAGAAGCACTTCCAGGAAGGGAGAGCCTGGGTTGAAGCCACCTCTTACTTTCGTTGCTTGTGTGGAAAACCAGTTTTCTGGAAAGAAGGTGTTCATGGATAGAAGCAGGAGGTCACCAGAAAGGGTTTCTGAGGTAAACATTGCTTAACATATGCAGTAGTGAATGCTGCTGCAATGATTTAAAGTTGTAGCTTTATGTAGAGGTTGTGGTTCGATTGTCTTTAACCTGAGTTTGCCAAGTATTGCCCATGGTGCTGATTGCACCAAATCCTCATCAAGTGTAATTGGTCAAGTAGTCTTTGGTAATCAATTTTGTCTTATATATCTGACTTTTCCTCTTTGTGCTTTCAGAAATAACACAGATCATCCAGGTAGACTTGGATCTCAAGTACAAGACCAACATCCGAGACCTGTTTGATGAGTTTGACAGTTTCCCAGAGGGAGCAGTCATTGGGATTGCCAGAGAAATGCAGCCAGTGTACAGGTACAGTCCCCTCCCTGTGGGGAGCTGGGGGTGGGCAGTGAGTGGCTGGCATGTCTTTTCTTCAACTCAGGTTGATCTTTGAAAGAAATTCAAGGGGGATCAGCGTTCCTGCTTTAATCCCTGCAGGGGGACTTAATCTGAAACTTGTATGTTAGTATGAACAATGAATACAGGGTAGCTGTGGTTTCCTTGTTCTCAAGGACCAAGTATTCCAGAGCCAAGTTCATGGTCATTGGTGCCAGAATATATGCCTAGATTATAGCATATCTGCTAGAGGTGTGTTTGCTCAGCTCTGCTGTGGTTGCATTCTGGAGCATTAGTTTGTATGTGAGGGGCTCAGAGGTTTTGTCTGTGAATAGTGTGAAGAGAAGGGTTGGGTTTGGACAACAGTAAGGTTCTGAGTCTCTGGAGGATCCATGCACCTTTTGCTGAAGAAATATTTCTCTGGAAAATACTGAGTGGGGAGGTCTGTTAGTGACCTGGGCTTGCAAGCTAGAAGATAGCCCCATGTCATGTGCACTTCAGACTCTTAGTCCACTAGGGTCTGAAGGGGTGGCTGAATCTTTTCCAACTCACAGGCTCACCAGTGGACTTCAGGGACATAGACATTCCCAGGCTGGTTGTTAAAGAAATTAGTTTAGCCTTCACTGTTGCAAGGATGAACCTCAGGTTTTATTTTAATCCAGAGTGAATCACAATGCCTTACTGGCATCTCAGCTGAGCAGAGTCTGAGATGGCTTGGATAGACTGGCTAATCTTAATGTAAATATTCTTGGAGAACAGATGAAAAAGCCTAAGAGCTCTCTATTACTGGAGACCTTAATAGTGAGATCAGTAAGATTTCAAGTAATTACATATCCAACAACACCCTTGGGCAAAGGCAAAGCTGCAACAATCTAGACCAGCTGTTCCTACTACCTGTGTTTCTGGATTGGATGAAAGTGGAAACTTGGAGACTGGACGAGAGAAGTTCACCAAAAGGAGGCTGATGGGCATTAGTCATCACCAGCTGTTTCACCGTGTTCAAGCCAGCTAAGAACATGCTTATTATGAGAGCATTTCTGTTTGCTCAAACTGTAGAAGTCACCACTGTGACTACTACAACCTTCAACCGTCTCATGTCTCTGCCCATGGTAGAAGTGTTATCTGCCCTCCTGGCTCGTTGTCTTAGCAGCAAGGGGATGATGAGGTCCTGTCTCCATAGGCAGCACTATGCTTGGAACAGGGAAGGCTCCTGGATCTGCTTTGGGTGTCCTGACAGGATTTTAGCGTCCAGAATGGTAAATCCAGCCTCTGTGAGTAATATCCATGTGTTAGACTTTTAAGTGGGATGCAGTGACATCTGAGGAGTGACAGCTGAGCACAGCCACAGAGCTGTGTCGCACTGTCAGCCTCAGCTCCACTCAGCAGGACAGATCCCGTTTGCTGGTGCTGCAGCCTCTAATGGGATAAATTAATTGTCTGTTTGCCTGCAATTAGTCTACAGTGGAATTGCTCTGTGTTTCTGTTCCTGCAGAGATCCATTCTGCATTATTTCCACGCGTAGCTAGAGAGCCAGGCATGATGTTCTGGTGGCTAGATGTTGTTTGTGGGACAGGGCATGCCTGAGGGGACTGAATTAAGCTTTAGGGTGCTCTGCTGGAAGAAGAGGTCTCTGGCAAAGCAGGGGATAAGGCAGGGGACTATGGGGCTGAGCACTGAATATCTGACCTGAGATGAAGCCGTGTTCTGCCCTCCTGCTGCCCGCAGTGGTGACAAACAAGCCAAGCAATAACAGCCCTCACGGGCTGCATTTTTGGACTGAACTCTCTGTTGTTGCAGTTTGGATGGACTGGGTCACCTTGGGCTATGTTGTGCTTTTCTTCTTGTACTGTTTTGCTCTTCATGTGAAAACAAGTTCCTGATTCTTCTTGTCGCCAGATCACCCGGTGCGTAGTGAGCTGTGTAAATGCCCTCCCACCAAGCCCTCTCCCCCATGGGGCTTGTACCTCACTGCTAAAAGGGTTTTCAGACAAAAATGCAGAATGATGAAGCCTGAGAGTCTTAATTCAGAAAAGAAAAAAAAAATTTAAACCTTTGCTATTTTTATACTCTTAGCAAGATAAAAACGCATTCTAGGTGCGATATGAGAGATGCCAGCTCCAATTGTGTGACTGCCACATGCACAGGTTTGAAGCATCAGTTGAGAAGTGGTTATGGGGATGCAGGAAGGTTACAGGGTGCTGGTGGACTCTTTCCATTGCCACTGTGTTCTGCTCTCTACTGTACCAGCACTGCCCAGAGTCATCTATCCCAGCATTGCTCTTTTGTGCTCAAAGCCTTCCCAGCAAAAGTTTGAAGTGATGTGGTTGGATTTGAGGCTGAGGAAATGCCTTCATCCTGGTACTTGTTCTCATAGCAGGCTACTGGGTGTTTTCCAAGGAGGACTGGTTCTTGGGGCTGTGACTCTGCAGCAGTGTGGGTGCCCCTTTGCTAGTTAATTGTGTGTGTGTGAACCATGGCTTCGACATCACATGTTCAGCTTTGAGGCCTTAAAAGCAGAATCACCAACATGGGGCTAAATGTCAGAGAGTTTGAGGAGAGTCAGCAGGCCTTTCCTGAGGCTTGCTTATGGAGATGTGGACCAGCACAGCCTACACAGGTCAGTGTAGGCTGGTCTGGCTGGGAAAGGTCTGGGTGCCATCTTCCCATCTCTGCAGTGATGAGGAAGATGGATGGAGATCATTCCACTTGTGTTGGGTCTTTATTTTACTCCCTTATCCTGTCAGAGGAGGTAAATGAGTGGAGACAAGCACATTTTGTAGATGATGCATGGTTTTCTGAGGGGCAGTTCTGTTCTCATTGGCTGTCCAACTGGAGGGTGCATTTCCAAGGCATGGGCTGCGACCACACAAGGCTGGGACTGCTGTGCTGGTGCTCTGGGCAGTTCTGGGCACAGGCACTCATGGGAAACAGAGGGATAAGAGAACAGCAAATAGGAAATGTCTTGGAGCCTGCTTGCACATCCTGAAAGTAGGGGGAAACCTCCAGACAGCAAAACAGGATGGCAGGGGAGCATTTCCACTCATTTGACTCATGCTCAAACAATGCCCAGCTGCTGTTTGTCTTGGACAGATGCATTTCTCTGAGCAACAGGATCTCCTGTCCCTCCTGCAAAGCAAGTACTGGAGTTTAACTGTTGCACAGCCTGGGGCTGGCTTTGAGATGGCTTAGGGTGGGTTGGAGTGATCTGTGGAGAGTGGTAGCTCCTGCTGAAGCTGTAGATGGATTTCCTTAGCAGATCCACCTCTACCATGCCTTGCAGGGCAGGCTCTGTCAGGGGGTTCTGAGTGCAGAGGGAGAGCTTGCAGGAGCCCATATTGGATGTCAGAGTTGATCTGGGCTCCAAAGCTATCATTGCCAAGTTTATGTCTCTCCAGCCTCAGCAGGGAAAATGGCACTCTCTGTGGGTCAAGTGTTTTGTCATTCCTGTGGCTTTGGACCCAGTGTGTGACATAGGGCATGGTCAGCACCTCTGGATGGGAATCACAGGCAGAGCTTTGCCCCACAGGGGATTTCTTGTACTGTGAGTGTTGCTGGGAACACTGGTGTTGGTATTATGCACAAGGTTTGTAGATAGATGCTTGTGGACTTGCCATGGCAGCACTGGCAGCCTCTTGCTAATAAAAGCTGGAGGTGTCTTGGGAACCCACAGTGATGGAAATAATAAAAGTTTGTCCTGCAGGAAAGGATATCTACATCAAAGGGACAGCTACAGACTACAAAGGACAGCCATGTGAGTCTCCTTGTATGTCAGCAAGGCCATTTGTCTTTATTTCTGCCTAAAACCTAGGTAGAGCTTGAACAGGACATTAGTCTGTGGAAAGAAAAAGCTTTGTTTCTGCTTGTGATCATGTGGGAGCTGCTGGAGGCGTGCTGTGTGCTGCTTGTGTTTTGTTTGCTTAGGAGCTGGTAAAATAACCCTGAGAATCACATTAGAGAGTGGAAGCAAGCCTTTGCTGCCTCCAGAGCCAGTGGCACAGTGCTTGCAGTGCTTGATGTTTGCTGAGAACTCATCAGCAGTGGTGCTAAGTCAGATTGTCAGATGTTTGGAAGTAGAATGGAGTTCTCCTAGACCATGAGCTGGCTAATGCTGAATCCATAGCCAGGCCAGGCTATTGGTGTGTCTGATCTGAGGCAGCACATCCTGTACCTTCTCCTGGGATCTAAAAAAAAAAACCCCAAAATACTGCTGACAACTTCTAGCAAGGAGGAGCAGATGGATTCCCTGAACAGCAGCTTAGGCAGTGGTACTGGTTGAACATGTAGCAGTGCAGGTTGCTGCCTATGATGGAATTTTCCAGAGTTGAAGATAACCATCTGCAGCAGGCAGGTCCTCCTCTCTGAGTTTGCCTGGTTTAGTGGGTTCCTCGTGCAGGCAGGTTGCCCTGATCTGGAAACTTCACTCTTTTCCAAGTGCTTTTGCCCTGGGGGAGCTGTCTGCTACCATGGGCTCTGTGTTTCCCCAGCCCCTCAGTCAGCAGAGGCAGGAGAATTCGCCTTACCCGTGCCCTACCAGCATGGTGCTGGCAGTAGTGCATGCCCACAGTCTGTGAACAGGACAGCCAGACTCTGCACATTTGGGATTTTAAAATGTTTTTAGGTTCTGACTTGATAAGCAGTCAAATTATGGAACAGGCAGTACCTGCAAGGAACTGGCAGTAGAATTGATTTCAGAAATTCAGCATTACTTGCTGATCTTAAAAAATGTCCAAGAAGGGAATGGCTTTCATGTTTACATCTGCACACTTCATTATTACATAGGACCGGTTGCACTTACTCCTATTACCAAGGGGAATTGAAATGTCATTGAAAAACAATGAATAAAACGATCAAGTTCTGACAACCACAACTGTGCTAACTGTACAACAGTTAGCATGAATGCTATTGATAATGGTAATTCTATTGATTGTCCCCTTTGAGATGTTGAATATTACAGACATAATTTTTTCCAACAGCCAGGACCCTTGGCTAAAGCAGTTGCAACTTACCAAGCCTGGGTTCAAGCTTTCCCTTCACAGACTTTGCTGGCTGCAGAGAACATGTGGATGGTGGCTCTTGTTTGTAAGGACTGACTGAGAAGTTTGCCAAGATAACTACAGGGCTTTTCTTGTTGCCAGTGGCACACAAATCCTGTGTGTGTCAGATGAGCACATATCGTTACCATACTTGCATGTGTCTTCAAGTCCTGAACTTTCCATTTCATCTCCTGAATATCTTCACCAGCACTTCGTGGAGAAGGAGTTTCCAAGAGCCAAAGCCCTTTGATGGAGGAACAAATAAATAAATAAATAAACAACAGGAAATTGAGAGATTTTGCTTCATAGCTGGGATGCTTTCTGGAGCAATGAAATGCTGGAGCTGTTCAGGGAAGTTCCAAACAATCTCTCCTGCTCTTTGAACCTCAGTGGCAGTTCCCTTCATGCCAGGACTCCACCATGGCAGCACAACAACCCATGGTCAGGACTCCTGAGCAGGGATTGAGGGACGGAGGTCTTTTATTTCTCCTCCCCCAAGCAGCAGGTGGGCATCTGTGAAGAGAAACCATCTCCCCTGTTCCTGACAACTCCACCACTGGGCAAGGGATTCCCAGGGCAGGCAGCAGAGTAGTATCACTGCTAGAGACATGAGTGTTTGATCTGTACAGGGAAGGAAACCCCCAGACAGGGATTTATGCTCACACTTCTATACAGAGGGTGATGTTAGCTTCAGTGTGGGCTGCAAAAGTTTTAGATGATAAAGAGGGACAGCCTTGAAAACCCATGTCCCAAGGAAATGTTTTGCTTGTGAGCTCCATTCACAAGGTACTACTAATCATCTATTTAAGTGCCCCCAGTTTTGGCCTGTTAAGTCCATGCAGCAATATAATAATCGAAAATCAATTTGCTGCTCCAAATATAGCCCTTTTAAAAGTTTGGCATGCAGACTGTAGTCTGTATGTACTAGAGACATAGTAGAGACAAGACGTAATTTGTGCTTTACATGAAAAGTATATTAAAGAATTACGGTTGTCTTCAATGAAGGGCTCAGTCTGGTAGTTTGACAGCGTTTTCCAGTGGAAGGCTGGAAGTCCTGCTTGAACTGGATCCTCACACTGAACCCATCTTGGTCTGGAGTGCACATCAGCACATCCTGCCCTTTGTCCCCATATGGAAACTGGGATTGCTTTGTCTCAGGGTGACATTTTCCCCTTTAGAGGGGGGAGTGGTGCTGTGTTGGCAATGCCATTTGCATTTTGCTGGGATCTTGGTGCTCCTGAGAAGTGTGGAGCCAGGATTTCCTGGGTTACACAAGCTGCTCAGCCGCACTAAGGCGCTCTGGGCCAGGATGGTACTAAACCTGCCACCCCAGCTCCTTAAGGGATTTAGTGTTTGCACATGAGAAATGAGCAATTAGCAACAAGGGCTGCTTTGTCACAAAGCATCAGTCTGCAGCAAGGCTGAGCTCACCCAGCCAAGGTCTGGCAGTGCCAGGGTGGGAAGGGAGAGCCTGGGTCAAATCCTGCTCTGGATGAAGCTCTGTGGCAGCTGACTCCCTCCAGCTGCAGCAGAAACTCAGAAAGGCCCATCTTCACTGCAGTGATGCCTTTTGGTGGTGGAGAGCTGAGGCAAGGGCAGATGGCCTTTTCCCAGGGGTTAATCTTGGTCAGAGCGGAGGTAAGGGGCAGGAAGCTGTCTGCCACAGTGAATGCTTGCCAAGAGGACCAGAATGGTGTAGGAAGATTTCTTGGCTCTGCTCTCCCTTTTTGCTGAGGATTAGGGAGGGAAGCCACTGTTGTCCTCATGCCATCACTGTTTCCTCCCCACCACCCACACCCTCTCCTATAGAGGGGCCAGAAGCTGCTGTAAAGAGGTTCCCTAGGCTCTGAAAGCCAGGTTGCTTTTAAGCCTGTATCTGTTGTCCCCAGAAGCCTTTGTAATTATTTACCTTCTCTCTTTTCTTTCCCCCCTATCCCCATCAGGATGCTGCATGCTTTCCACTGGGGCTCCCAGCCTGTCTGCTGATTTGCTGGGACCCCATGGGTACTGACACTGAGCAGGTGGGCAGCTTGGTTGGGGATTGCTCATCTTGACTGCAGCCACATGTCCTCCTGTCTGCCCCAGGGGAGTGCTGGCAGCAGCATGGAATGGAGGAGTGTGGTGCAGACATACCTCACATCTTATTGCGTAAGAACACCAGTGTTTGCCAGCAACTGCAACTGGGGATAATGCCAACAGCCCTCTTGTTTTCTGACTCAGGAACCAAAAAGTGCGTCGTTTAGAGGTAGTGTGAGTGTGCACTTGTTTTAGTTAGTATTTGGGCTGGTAGGACTGCTGCCAGAGTAGCACAGAGAGAGATGGCCAGCAGCCTGTGATTCTCTTCTGCACCAGGAGCCTCATCCAGCTAGGGATGGGGTGTGAGGTTCCCCCAGCTCCTCACCCCCAGGGCAGAGACTCAGTGATAAAGCAGGTCTTTGAGGTGCTGCCCCATCCCAGCTATCTGCCCTACCCTCCCAAGCAGCTAGCCCAAACTGCCAGTTGCTGGCAAGAGGTGGGAGCAAACCAATGAGCTCCAGCAAAGAATTTACTGGTCCAAGGATGTTTATTGTATCCGGAATCTTGCAGGCACCTTTTTTTTGTGAGTTTTTCTTATGTTGTTGGCTTAGCTTCCCACTTTGGTAAGGGAGAGGCTGTGTGTCTTTTCCTCCCTTGGTACCGTGCTGCCCAGAATCATGCAGTGCGAATGCACAGCGGAGTTCAGAGCCTTCCAGGAACATCCTCTGACCACAGTTGCTCTGGGGCTCTGATTTCACTTAACTTCTTTCTGACCCAGCTCCTCAGTTCTCCAGCTGCAGTGCCTGAAAGGGATCCCACAGGCTGTCCATGTTTCTGGAGATGTGGTCTCATGGAGAGGATTCACATCCTCATTAGCAAGGCTAGTTGGTGCTGCACATCTGGTGTGTCATTGTTGTAGCCTTTTGAGCATCTCAGGTGGGTACAGGCACACAAGTCCATTTTGCTGTCTGTGGAGCCAGTACTCTGGGCTTGCTGCTGGTTACCCAGCTGGCAGTAACTGCTCCACCCTGCCTTTCCTGCTGGCAGGGGCACCCCACTGCTTTACCAGCAGTTTCCAGCTTATTCCTTGAGGTTGTCCCATAACCCAGAGCTGAAGTAAATGAGTGGAAGTTCACAGGTTTGGACAAAGGCTTCTCCCTTTTTTGCCCTCACTGTGCAAAAAAGCAGGAGGAGGAACGACAAATTACAGCTGATAGGTGGAGCGGTCCCTTCTTACCCTGGCAGCTGTCCCCAGGGAGGCACTTTAAAGCATGTAATGGCAGGTCTGCAAGCCAGGGCTTGTGGCCACTGGCCTTCGAGGCAGGGAAGGTGCTGCCAGAGTGCCCTGTGCTGGGCCAGTAAGGGAAGTCCTGGTGGAAGCAAGACTTTTTTTATCTGGGTTGCCTAGGCCTGGCGTTTGAATGCTTGGAAATGCTCTTCTCCAGATGTTTCCTAGCACACGCCGCCTCTGTTTATAAACAGCTCCTCAAAGCAAAGCCCATCCGGGTTATGGGTGGGTGCTCGTGGCAGCAGCCCTGTATGGCTTCCCCGCACCCTGCTATGGGGTCGGGGGCCCAGGGTCATCTCTTTCCCCTCCTGTGTAGAAGGGCCAGGGTAGTTAACAAAAGCCTGAAATTCCTCCTCTTCCTTTCTCCTCCCCTCCTCCCAGCCAACAGCTTCCTGCCCCGTTGCATCCTGGTGACCAGCATCTCCTGGATGCTGACCTGCCTTGGCTTTTGCTGCTGGGGGAGCAGGCACCCCAGAGCTGTGGCCAGGAGGCACACTATCCTGCCTGAAGTGCATGCTCCGAGGGAGACCCCAGCTGCTGCAAGGGCTTAGGATGGGGAAATATTTGCATTGCGTTCATCCAGAGTTTCCTTAATGGAAAATAGTTGTCTGGGGGAAACTGCAGCCTTGGTAGCCCCACCACCCCTGGATCTAGGCAGCACGCTCATTAAGCCCTTGTGATTTCCCCTCCTGTGTTGTGCCAAAATTTAATTCAGGTGCCAATGGGTGATGAATAGAGGAGCACAGGGTGCAGGCTGAGTTAATTCTTTTGCTGGTTTTTGTGCTTCCCCAGACTTTTCTCCTCCAAAGAAGGTGATGCTCTCTTGTCTGCTACTCCTTCCTCTTCCAGCTGGGTGGAGGTGCCTTTACCACACTTTTCTCTGTCCTTGACCCTCCAGGAGTGAGACAAAAGTCTCTGTTACAAGGACAAACGCCGAGCAAAATGCAGGCTAAACAGATGCTGCCAGAGGCCCTGTTAAAATGCCTTTCCTTTGGTACCGGAAAGTCTGTGGTGCTGCGAGCAGGTTCCTGAGCTGCCCGCACTGTGGAGCCAACACAGCTCATCGAATCCTGGATCTCACCCCAGCATTGCTCCCCGGGGATGGGCCATCTTCCTGCCTCCAGCCCTTGCTCCTCTATGGTCCCTGTGCGTGGTATGGGGAGGGTGGCCCTGTCACGCCAGCACAGGGAGGAAGGGCTGAATGATTACTTTGTCAGTCTGTCTCCTCTTCCTGCAGAAAAAGGCACATTGCTCCCTTCTGGTTACCAACCACCACCAAGTAATCAGCTGGGGAACGCGTTGCTCAAAACTTGAGGCGTTTGGTACAGATGTGCTTTCTCCATACTCACGGCAGGTTGAGCTTCTCTTTAATGTTGTGTGGAAAGTGCTTTGCCTTCCTTTTCTCATGCTCATCCACAAGTCATCTTTGTAGTGGCCTGGTGCCTGTCCTCAGGACATAACTGCTCTTTGTATAGGCAGAGCCCTTTTATCCCTTCCCTGCCTTTTAGATCAAATGAGCGTTGCGGCCTGGGGGCTCTGATGAGGGAGACGGTCTTCCTTCCTCTTCCCCAGGTGGTATGGAGATGGCTGCTCAAAGACTGAGCCCTCCTTCCATGAAAAACCAGCAATTGGAAAAAACCCTTTCATCCTGAACCAGAGAAAAGGGAGTGACATAAGGACTCTTAATGAAGTGAGAAATACCATAGGTTTGAACCTAAAGCATTTAAATGAAAGGTTGGAAGGAAGTGATGGTTCCCCGGATCAGGAAAATAAAAAGGTGCTTACAGTTGACATCATTCATAGATCTACGTTTTCTGTTGAACCTGGCTCTCGCCTTGGCCAGTCTTGCAGTGCTGTGCTGGGGATCTAGAGAACAGGCCAGAGTGGATTTAATAGTCTGATCTCTGTAGAAGCTGTAGGATTCCCTGAGCAAATGCCTGTTGGAGCTCAACACGGCTTCTTAGAAGAGAAAATTAAATTGAAATGTTTCCATTAGAGGAGTACCTGATGCTGCTCTGGAGCTGTCCTGGGGCCAATATCTCTGCATCTTCTTACATCTGAATTAGCCCAAGCATGGGCCACTTTAAACCTTTGTGTGCTAAATCCACACTGCCTAGCAACAAATTATTGTGTCCTATAGGTGCATCGAGACTTTGGTCAGTGTCTGACAGTTTGGGATAGCAGCCAGTGGCAGACTTGGCTTACTCTTTCTAGCATTACAGCAAGGTGCAAAAAGCCTCCTGTTGTTGCTTTACCTCAAGTGTTAGGGCTGGAACGAGAGCACAGTGTTGGCACCCTTGGGCTGTCAGATGGTGGGGTGGGGGCTGTGGGTCCCCCCTGCCCTCTAAGCCTGTTCTCAGTTGCCCAGATTTGCAGCAGAGAGTGCCGCTTGGGAGCAGAAGTCTTTCAGTCTGAATAGAAGCGATTTTTAGGGGCAGATCGAACCTCAGTTGCCCAGATGTCAGCATAGGATGAAATTTGGTTCCTGCATATGGGAGGAGCCAGTATGGTGGAGTGCTCGCTGCCCCAGGACAAAGGAAGAAACCAAAAAAGTTTTAGAGTTGCTTGGTTAGATAGCGTTACTTTTTTTCCCATTTGAATCATTCACTGGAGTAAGTTTTGTAGATTGCCAGACTTGCACTACTCTCTTCTTGGCAGCTGGAAGATTATCTGGTGAAGACTGAGTCCACTGGAGCTGCTACAACTGAACCTCCCTGGGGCTGCAAATGGTGAAGGTGGAGCTTGTTTAGCTGATGAGATGTTGCCGATGGATTTTCTTTTTTTATTTTTGTTTTGAAGAACTAGTTCTGACACTCAAATTCATTTCAAACCACCTTTTTTCACAGCCTCCAACTGGTGCTCATCTTTAATCTGGAACTTCTCCGTAATCAAATAATAATAATGATGCTGGGAGCTCTGCTGCAGAAATCCCATTAATTGCTTGACATTTTCCTAGCATGGGGACACTTTTGGTGTTTCCCCCCAGGCACCAGGGATGTGGTTTTGTCTTCTGCGCAGCCATGTGAGCAGTCACACAGTCATGTCCTCTTGGCCCAACAGAGTGATGCTGGTAGAAACAGAAGGAGCTTGAGGAGAAAGCAAGAAGAGTGGTTTAAGGTCTGGGCAATATCTTGTGCAGGAGGATGGAGATATTCACAGCCTAGAAGGATGGGCTTCCAGCCAGCAGAAGACAAGCACTATGGGATCCCTTGAGTGGGTGGTGGATCTTGTGCTGTGATCCAGACCTGCCCAGACTTGAGGTGGCTGCTCTTCAGGCTGCACTTCCTGACTCCTCTGTTCCTGTTTTTCCCCTCTTTGCAGGCACACCTTCTGGCAGTATCGCCGTGAGAAGCCCCAAACCAAAGTGGGGGACCCCCCTCCTGATGGGCTGCCTGGCTTCAACAGCGGTGTCCTGCTGCTGAATCTTGAAGCCATGAGACAGTCCAAGCTCTACAACCAGCTGCTAGATCCTGCCATGGTGCAGAAGCTGACAGAGAAGTACCACTTCAGGGGCCACCTCGGGGACCAGGATTTCTTCACCTTGGTGGGGATGGAGCACCCAGAGCTCTTCTACGTGCTTGACTGCACATGGAACCTGCAGCTTTGCACATGGTGGAAGGACCATGGATACAGCGACGTGTTTGACCAGTACTTCCAGTGCAAGGGTGAGGTCAAAATTTACCACGGGAACTGCAACACCCCAATACCTGAAGACTAGGGCACCCACCAACCCCAGAAGCAGCTCTGGTTGCAGCATGCCTTACAAAGCCCCAGTGGCTGCACCAACATTTCTTCAAGAAGAAGATCTTGAAGCCCCGATCTCTTGCATTCCAGGGGGATCCCTAGGGATCCCAGAAGCATTCAGTATCCTTCTTGTAGCCTCAACATCTCTAGAAGGAAGCACAGTCTGATAGTTGGAGCAGACAGTTCACAGTCACTGTGCCTGGGACTCAGCTCCCTATCTCTGCTTGGGGTAAGTCCATGGTGGCCCGCTATGACACAACCACCAGGACACAGGGACAGCCAAAGGTCAATTGGGTGACTATTGTATTTGTACATGACAGGGTGCTGCTCCCTGGGTGCTGTGCAGCTTTGGCTTGTCTCATGATCAGCAGGAGTTGATGTCTGGGCAGTTGGGTTTCGTTTTGGCAGTGTTGATGGCCCATTTCTGCACCTCACAGAGTATCTGTCTGATCCTTCTGGAGAGCAGACACCATTCTCAGGTCATCTTCTTTTTGAAGCATTCCAGAAAGGCGAGGTTTTAAAGACTAAAATGCTGCTTTAAAGTGGGTTACTTACAAACAAAAATTGAATGCCAGATGAGCTTTGAAGCTTCTCATTGGTTCTTCCTAGCAATAAAAGCTTTACTGTTCTATCTTGTCTTAAAAGTGTTCACTGAGCGTGGACCAATAGGGTCATTTTTCTAGCTTTGCCTTTAACCTTTTGTATGAGAATAAAGCAGCAGATGTAGAACACTCTCGCGTGTTTTTCTGTGTCACAGCAGAGGTCCTGTGCAATAGAAGGTTTTGTGCTCTTCCTATCATGATTAAAAAATAGTTGCTATTTATGTGTTGGGTGGTTGAATGTGATGCCCTCGTAGCTTATCTCTCTGATTATCCCACGTCTCTCCCAAGTGAGTGATGCAAATAAAAGGGCCGGCACACAAACTGGATTTTAAAAAATTATCATCATCACTGCAGTCAGGGCTGGTTTGGAAGGAGCCAGGAAT
This sequence comes from Turnix velox, assembly GCA_013400935.1. Classification (NCBI taxonomy): domain Eukaryota; kingdom Metazoa; phylum Chordata; class Aves; order Charadriiformes; family Turnicidae; genus Turnix; species Turnix velox. The sequence continues at coordinate 78,227 of VZTY01000392.1, read as the reverse complement.
CACTATACTGTGAATGAGCTGGCTCCAGGCATAAGCACTCTGCTCCCTGAATAAATCCTGTCTGTCTTGGCTAGCCCAGCGAGCGTGTGCCAGGTCCTGCACGGGTCTCTGTCTGAGAAGGTGCACAAGTGCATTAATCCACCTTCAGCCCTGCTTCTTTCATGCTGAGCTGGCATGTATGTGTGGGTGTGTGTGTGTGCATCTGTGGACATTCATGTGCAAGAGAGAGGGATGGGGACCTAATTATGGCTTAACCTAATAACAGCCCACGCAGCGTGTGGCAGGAGTGTCAAGTGTCCATGAATTAGTGTTTATCTTTTCTAAAGGAGAGGCTCTCCTCCCTCCAACTGATGTAAGGGGAACACCAGGCTTCGATGTGGACTGCAGCCCTAACCCAACCATCTTTGTTTTGCTGAAAGATCCTTTTCCAAATAGTGCAAAAGCTGAGCTTTTATATTTTCACATCCCCAGGGAAGGAACAGCAAAGTAGTGATTAAAGGCATGAGGAAGAAGCAAAAGCCTGCTGTATTAGACACACATTTTCACCAAAAAATGAAGTTTTGAGGCCTTGCTGTGCCCGCTGTCCCCGCAAGGTAAGGAGCTGGAATGCCAGAGGCTACAGCAGGGTAAGATTTGGGGCAGATGATGCACCCTGAAGGATAAGGGGTTTGCATTGGCTTGGCTGAGCACTCCACTAAGAGAGCACATGCCCTCCCAGGGACTCCAGAAAATGACTTTGCTTGGTTGGTGACTGTTGTTTAAGTGTGATCTGGGTAGGGATGTCTCTGCATTGCCTGGCCGGAAGTCCCAGGAGCCACCCTCCTCACCCCTGCCTGGGCAGTGCCAGGCTGGTTTACCAGGTTTACCAGGCAAAACAGAGCAAGGGTGGGGATTTCTGGTGCAGTGTCACAGTCCCATCGTTGGCATCAGTGCTTCTTAAATAACAGATCCAGAGACCCTTGCAGTTGTCTCAAGTGGTCCCAGCAGTGCCCCATGTGTGCAGCCCTTGCTGTGCCGAGGATGCTGCTGTGCCCCCCGCTCATCAGCTGGGTCACACTGGTGGCCCCAGTGACACAATGGGAATTGCGTGCCAAGGCAGGACTTTGCTGTTGGTTTGGAAATGGCTGTGCTGGAAGTGCAGGCCAGGCAGCTCATGTCACTGGCCCTGGGGAGTGGCCAGCAATGAGCAAACACAACTTCTCCCCAGGGCTGAGCAGCTCTGGCATAGCTATGAATATTGGGGCTGGCCCAAAAGTACCATGATGGGTTGGGGATGGCACTTCCACAGGGTGGTACCAACCTTGGCAGCCAGGAAAGTGTGCCTGAGGGACAGGTGCCCTCAGCTGCCCCCAGAACTAGGCCAGGCATTGGGCATCTCCTACCTGCAGACAGGGTTTGCTCTCCACAGGGTTGGAAGCACCTTTCTCTCTCTCTGGGATCCTCGGGGCTGTGAAAAGGGTACCCCTCCATGTGGCTATCCTGGCCCCAGGCTGAAACCTTTTGCTTAGGTATTTTGCAAAGAAAAGATTTTCCTTTTTTTTTCAATGTAAAATGGCAGTCCACAGGGAAACTCACTGCTTTTTTTGCAGCTGGGAAGAATGTAGTAAGTGAAACATTTAATTAATCTCAAAATGGTTTTCCTGCAATAGGCCAGTGTCATAGCTCCACACTAAGCAGTCTTTGCACCCCCTGGCCCCCGCGGTCCCCACAGCTGTGACTAAGCACCACAGGCAGCATGGATCCACATGGTGCTATATATAGACCCTGCATGCAGTCAAGGTTGTGTAATTAGCTCCCTTCATGCCCTGCTGATTGCAGGCACTAATGAGCTCAGCTGCAGAAGCTGCAGCAGCAGCCAGGCCCCCCCAGTGTGGGGCTGCCAGCTCAGCTTTTTGGACAGGTGCTGCTGCTAGCGTTGCTCTGGGGCAGAAACAGAGCTTGCTATGCTCAGCCTGGGTGGCAGCACCCTTATGGACACTCCACAGCCTGTTCCTGTGCTTGGTGTTCGGTTTGCTGATGGCTGCCATGTCATCCCCTGCCCTTCCTTTAGTGATAACTCCCAGAAGAATGGGAGTTTTCCATCCCTGTCCTTTTTTGCCCTCTAACACCCTTCTGCTGCAGAGCCCAGCCTGGGTAGATACTGCTCCAAGGCACACCAGGTTGAACCTGAGCATCCCCTCCTGGATCCCAGGCCAACTTGAATGTCTCCTCCTGGTTCCCATGACACTGCCACTGGGCCATCACAACTGGACCTAGCAACTGGTGGCACGAGCACTGTAAAAGATGCTTGAAAAGCAGTCCTGGTTTGCTGCTGGACACCAGCAGTAGATTCGGTAGAACCCACTGGCCTGGGATTTACACTAAGGTTCCTCAGCCCAGAACTCCTCCATCATTCCTGTGGGCTTCCTGCTCTTTGTCTTCTCACAGCAAAGTGCAGCTCATGCTGAGGGCACCCAGCTTTTGCCGTATAGAGGAGACAGCAAAGCAGAAGGGTCTCCTTATAGAAGATGTGTCTGTGAAAAGTAGGTTTGTAGCTTGAACTGAAGGAGAAAATTCAATTTCTTTCATTGTGCAGTTCAGCACTGATGGGAATTTGTGCATAAAAGCAAACAGTACCCCCTGCTCTCTGGCCAGCTTTGCCTTCAGCCCCGCGCTTTAGCAGCGTGGGGTTTCTTTGCTCTCCTCTCTCTGCGTTTCGTAACACTGTCAGTGTTTATTCTCTTACTCATTTGTACTTCTTTCCCATCTGAAGCGATCAATTGTCGGTACAAACGCACCTAGGGAGCAATTACTGTAAGGCGAACCCAAACAGGCGCTGGGGGTGCTCCATTAAGCAATATCCCCGCCCTCCCCTCCCGCCTACTCCCGGAGGAGACGGTATTTACTTTGCAGCTCTCTGCTCTCCGAGCGGAGCGCGCTCCGGCCGGGGTGCCAAGAATAACACAAACCATAACAACGGGCTCAAGTGCTAGGATTGAGTTCCTGACTTTGCAAAACAAAAAATAAAAACAAATGCAGCAAAAAAAA
>VZTY01000392.1:29059-75185 GCA_013400935.1 Turnix velox | reverse complement strand
AAAAAAGAAGAAAAAAGAAAGCGCCAACCTATTGTTTTGCCTCCCCTAAGAAATGCAGTCAGAATGAAATTTGCCTCAGTGGAATGCAGAAAGAGGCAAAAAATCCAGCGCTAAGCCTTGGACGCAGGTTGGCAATTGCTATTTTTTCCTTTCAATGGAGATTTTTATTTGTTTGGTGCATTGTTTTGTGAGCTTTTCCTCAAATGCTTTGCAGAGCTGGGGATGAACACGTTCCCCAGCACTTCTCCTGTGAATATTTCAGGCCAGGTTTTAAGTACCTCAGTCTCTGGAGCCTCTGTGGCTTAATTACTAATTGCTAAGAAATTGCTGCCCATTCCTGTCAGTCTTTTCAGTGCTGATGGAGTTCGGCCTGTGCAGTTTCCCTCTGGAAATTATTTGTTCACTAACCAGCTGCTAACGGGAGAGTTGTTGGAGCACATTACCTCAAAGAGAGATTTCACAGGAATTAGCTGTATTGTACCTAAGGTCTCAAGGAATTAGCTGTATTGTACCTAAGGTCTCAACCTTAATTTAGGTAATTTGCGTGTCAGAAGAAAAAGCTGAAACAAACCTGAATCTGGAGCTGCCAGAATAGACCTTGGGTTGGCCCTGGTCTGGGAGGGTTTGACACTGCCCACCCGGGGAAGGGAGTGCTCAGATTTCAGGGGGCTCCTGGGAGCCAGGCGGGTTTTTCCCGGGGCAAATGTTGCTGGCATTGCTGCTGGGGCAGGTGGGGACCGTGTCCTGGGGCTCCAGCCTCACTTCGAACAGACAAGCACCTTCAAATGCTTTCTCTTGGCTTGCTCAGGATGGGTTTGTCAGAAAGCAAAGGTATATTTTCTTTTCCTGCATGCTTTTTACTTTCAAACTCATCTCTTTTATATGCCAGAGGACTTCCCTGTCTGCCTGAGGAACACAGCAAAGCTGTACCCTTCTAGAAAGATCTGCCATGGTCAGAAAAGAGGGAAGTTTTAAATGGAGTGATTAAAACCACCACTAGCAGCAGGGAAATAATGAATAGGGATGTGAGACTGAGCCCCTTGGCCAGGGAATGGGACATGGAGAGCTGCCTAGGTAAGGGGTGCTCAGGTGAACTGACAGCCCCTACGGTCATACAGTAAAAACAGTCAAATCCATTGTCTGGGAAATGGGGGATAATGGTAGACACTGCAAAACCTGCTGCTGATGCTGAGATGGAAATGCAGAACTGATGTGAAGAGCTACAGAGAGTATGGGTGATGCAGAGCAGATACAGGCACCATGGGCAAAGCCCCTCAGTCTCTGTCTCTGCTCTCTTGTCACACCGACTGCAGTTCCTTCTGCAGCAGTCACCAATTGAGCCTGCAGTGAGAAAATCTTCATTTGTGGGGGAAAGTCACGGGCTTTCAGCAGAGACTCGGGGAAAAAATGACCGGAGTGACTCGTGATACACCTGCTGGTCTCCCAGCAAGGATCCCGCTGGGTTAGAGACCGGCAGCAAGATTCTCCAGGGATTAAAACAGCCTCCAGGTTATGGACAGGGATGGTGCAATTGAGGCAAATCAGCAACATTCACTCCTTCACCTGGGAACAAACAAAATTTTTCTCTGCTCAGTGGTTTGGAAAGCTCTTAGTGCTATAGAAAAGGCAGAAGTGTCCAGCAGCAATTTTTGCCCAGTAATTGGAAAAGATGTCCTGGTGCTGTAGAGCACTGCATGCAGCAGAAGCAAAACAGCAGTGACTGGAGTCCAGCAGGGTTGGGGCATACTCCATTTAAATTACGGGAATAGACTAACTCCTATGCAGAAGGAAAGAAGGATGCTAGTCCTGTGCTGGTGCTCAAAGGAGGAGGCTGGCAACTCTGAGCTAGCAGCTTGACTCCCAGATTGGGAAAAAGAAAAGCTGCTGTAAGATTCAATCAGTATTAAATTTTTCAGGTCAAAAAGTTCTGACCTGCAGCAAGAGAACAGTGAGTAGAGCTTTGGACGCCACATTTTTTTTAAACGCTGTAACTGAGCTGAAGGAAATAGCACACAGAAAATAGCACAGGAGCTGGGGCCAGCACGCAGTGCCCGTGCTGACACACTAGTGTCTCACATTTTCAAAGCAGCAGACGCTGCAAAAATAGGAAATGGAAGAAGTCAGCACTACTAAAACAAATGCTATGAAATACCCTATCATGCATCATTTACTTGTAAACCTCAAAAAAAATTTTCAGCAGATGCCACTGGATTTCTTTTGCCAATCATTGCTTCAGTGAAACTTTCCCAGCAAAGAATGAGGGTATAAAATGCAGTGTTTCATCTTCTTCATCCCTCGAGAGCTGTGTGTAACAGGATGCATTATCTAATAATAGAGGAAGCATTTAAATAATGCTGGGCTGAGTGGGAAGTGCCAGGGCAGTCATACACCCATCATAAAAATGGAGTACCGGCTTCTTTAAATGAATTGGTGTGTCAGCTGAATTTGGGCAGGAGCACCAGGCTTAGTGGATGCCAGCAGCATCACATACCAAGCCTGACAAAGACAGTGTGGGCTCTGGTGGGACATTACTGCTGTTTGGAATTCTGAAGCTCCTCATCCCTGTGGGTTTCTTCAGCCTGGGCTTGGCCAAGCCTCTCTGTGAAGGGACAGACCATCTTGTCCTGATTTTAGAGAGAAGAAAGAAGCAGAAGCTGAGAAGCCACTGTCTGTCATGGAGATGAGAGGGGAATTTCTAGGCTTTCTGTCCATTCTTTCAGCTGCCAGTGACAAATGTCCTGGACTAGAGGGGGCAGGATGCTGACCTGGAAACTGGGATGATGTGGGTCCTTTTCCCTGTTTCATTTTCATATCCCTCCCAGAGCAGTGATGCCCACCTTGATCTTGTAGAATGGACAGATTCAGCAGGTACTGAGAGTATCACATGCATGGTGGGAGGGAAGTCATGCAGGTTACTGGGGACATGCCTGTAAAACACTGGGACTATGGCAGAGTGCCAGTGGGCACTCAGAGTGGCACAGAAGGGTGACAGAACACGCTTCTGGAGACCTCCTGCTGTTGGAAGTCTTACTAGTGAAGCAGAGGTGCTGAAAAGCAGAACCTCCTGTCCCAAAGTCATGTCTGGAATAGGACATGGAGTTCAAAGTGCTGCCATGCTCAGCAGAGCAGGAATGCTGTGGGCAGACATTAATTATATATAATGGTCTCAGCTACTTTTATCCTTCTAGAAATAACTTCTCTTTTTGTGGATCGGTTGTCTGAAAACCATAATTGACACTCTCTGATTCCTTTATAGTCACTTGTAGATCAGTGACCTTCTGGTAGGGCAAAAGAAGGGTGGACCTGCTCAGAGCTAAATCAGTGCTGAGGCCATCAGTGGGGATGGAGGACATTTCTGGCTGTCCCACTCCTGCCCAAGGTCGATCTCTGTCAGATGGAACCCACTCTGCAGACATGCTCCGTGGCTGTAAGCTGCAGGGAGGGCATTGGGATGTCAGTGATGTTCTGAGGGTCCCAGCACCACTGCAGGGTCTGCCCACTCATACACCTCGCATAACCTGCACAGACTCTGGAGGTCTCAAGGTTCCTCCCACAGACCATCTGCATTTGGATGGAGTCAAATTTCAGCATGCATGTTCCTCCAAATTCCAGGTGTGAGGAGCACAGGTGATCCCATTCATTTTACTGGCAGTGCCACCACAGAAGGTGCCCTGGCAGAGGAGGGTGCCCCACAGCTGTCTGCTGTTAGTGAAGAGCCAAGCTCGTTTGCTTTTTTATAATTTCTCCTTCAGAGAACAGATGTTGCAGTTTTTCCCATACATAAGATCAAGCTGTGTTATTTTTATCCGCCCTTGTAAAAAAGAAAAAAAAAAGTACATAGTACTGTGGAAGAAATTAAGAGTCACATAAAGCCAAGGGAGGGCCAGGATGCTTGGCTTGGCAGGGCGGGGGCAGGCAGCTGCTCCAAAAGAGGAAAGATCTTGCTCTGGGACGCCTGCCTGGGTTGGTAGAAATGTAGAAATTGTGCTGAAAATGATAGTGAGGTTTGCAGCACAGCAGTACCTCATTGCTTCAGGCAGTGCTTCAGTGGCAGGGCCTACCATCAGGAGATGACCTTTGCCTGCATGAGATGCTCTGGACCAAGGTGCAGTGAGAACATCCTTCATCTCGAGATGGTCAGAGATGGCAAAGATAACTTGCTTGTCTCTGCATTTCCAGAGCTGAAGAAATGAAATCTCCTCTGTAATCCCAGAATTGTCTTGATGATGAGAAAAGGCAATTGAAGAGTTTTGTTGCACAACCTTCAAGATCAAATGATAGTTTACCAAGACTCTGGCATTACATGGCGCACAGACCCAGCAATTGGCTGGAAGCAAACATTCCTCCTCAATTTCCTCATGTGTGTCATTGGGATGGTGTCTTACCAGTTAAACGTTGCCATTATAATCGCAAAATATTGTTGCAGTTCAAACCATTTCCTTGTACTTTACTTCTTACGTTTTCAAATGTTGTTAATTCAGTTTCATTGCTACCTTGGAAATAGTCAGACAAGGGTTTCTTTTCCTTTCAAGCTGCCATTAACATACAACTGTTGGAAAAATAATGATATCTCTACAGCTAGAAGTATCAACAGCAATCAGAGAAAATGCCCCTTTGAAGCAAATCTTCCATAGTTTCTTCTCCAGATGAAAGAAGAATGAATGTATTGTGTCCAATGCATGTAGCTGCAGTCTGCTACTTATCTCCAGTGTCTCCTGCAAACTTCACAGCAGCTCAGAGACCAATACTGTGACAAACCCTGGTCTGCTAATGCCTTCCAGCCCTTTAATAAACTTCTGCAATAAAAGGGAAGAGGGATCTTGGGGGGCAGATGCATTCTTTTTCCATAGTTATGAATAAATATAAATGTTTGATGTGCCATTTCCTGGATTGTGAAGAACATAAACCTATGGTATCCTCACTGGAGAAGCCCAATCCCATTGTTTTGGTGTGGGATCTGCCTGTGGAGAGCAGGTCAAGATGGTGGTAGGACAAGGCAGAAGAACAGCTTGTGCCAGGGTTTGTGTGCAAGAGTTTTGGTTTTTCATCCTGACTCTCATGCTGAGCACAAGGTACTCTCTCCCCGGTGTCTGGGATTGCTCTCTGCTTGTTCCTCTGCTTGTGCCAGCTTGTTCCTTGTTCAAACAAAACAAATTGTATTTTTAGGATATTTGTAGGAAAGTGTTGCCTCGCTTTTCAGCTTGTTGCACATGGCCAGCACGGTGTGGGAAAGGCTGTGGAGTTGCTTCCTTTCATAGTGTCCCACTGTGGGGTAGAGAGGTGAGTCCCTTTCCCCTTGCAAATGAGCAATCGGTGTTTTGCTGATCTCACCACTTCTGGCTCATTCTTATCCCTCTGGCCCCAGTGCCAAGCCTGTGGGACCTCTTCTTAGTGCCACTGTTAGAAAAGGGGGCAAGTAGGCTCCTGGTGTGAAAGAGCATTTCCCGAGAAGGTACACAATGTACTCCTGACCCATGGGGAAGCTCTTGCTGGGGACCATTGCCAACCCAAGCTGAGATAATCCCTGAGATCCTTCTGGAACTGGTCTGCTCTGGCCTTTGCACAGGAGCATTGAGGCATCACCTCTCATTGCTCCTGCGTTCTCCCCTTGCTTCAGCCTCCCTTTGGGGAAAAGCAGGTCTTACCCCACAGAAAGTACTGGGCCAGCAAAGCTCCTCACGCAATGAATCTGGATTCTGTGATTTTGGGGCAAGATGAAATGGGTGTGCATGAGGAAGTGCCACACAATCTGTGTTTGATGGGGAAGAAATGCTTTCAGATAGGGCACAGATCTTTAGTCACAGGCATTTGATAGAAATAAAGATTGCTGAGAGCCATGTGAATGGCGATAAATGCTTCTCACAGAAAGGGCAGCTAATCCCTGAGGCCTCAGCTATTTTCCCTCTTTCAGATCGATGCTGGGTGAAAATACCTGCCAAGAGTCTTGTCTTTAAAACCCTGAGAGCTCGAGAGGAAACAAAAAAACATTCCTTGCTCCCTGACCATGCTGCAGTCAGGGCTTCTGTCCTCCACAACATATTGTGCATCAGGAGAGCATCAACTGGTCTTTCTGCATGGATTTGTGTTCACACCTTGCAAAACCATGCCTCCAGAGTGAAAAATTATCACACAAAACAAAATATCTGCTGGCAGCTTTCACACCCGCCAGGGGGAGGCATGAATTATCTCTAGTCATAACTGGTCACACTTATGATGCAAGAGACTTCTTTCAAGATGTGGTGGGACATGGGCTTTTTGCACATTAAATGTTAAAAGGCAGTCTTGGCTTTCACAGTAATTTAAGGTTGGTGCTTCTTCCTGCCTCATTCTTGCTTCCAAAGTGCACCAAAGGGCATCTTTCATCTTCAGAAGAGGCTTATCATTGTTAGACATCATGAGCAAAAAGGCTTTAAGCAGACTCACTGTCTCTCTTGGTCTGGGTTCCTTCAGCCCCTCCAAATGCAGGTCATCCCTTTCCTCTGGTCTGTGGGACATTTGACCAAGGGATATGAGTGCTGGAAGGACGGATGGCTAGCCCACATGGATATGTGACATTTCCCATGTCATCCTTTCCAGGCAGCATCCTGCTGGAGACTGGGATGGACAGTGCCTCTCTGGGCCTTCAGGCAGGGTTGCTGAACGGGAGGGTGGGTGTTTGCCTATGTGCACAGGTGTTCTGCGGGGGGAAGCTGAGGCAGGAGCCCCAGGGCAGAGCTGCAAATGATTCTGAGGGGAAGAATTTATAAAAATTAAAAACTAAACTGAGGAGGGAGCTGCCAGTTGCTGATAAACACGGGGGCAAGCAGTAGCTCACTGTGCTGTTGTAGCCCTGTGCTTTCAGTGCACCTTGGAGTAATTGTTTTGGATATTGTGGGTCTTGCCTCTTTTTCTGTCTACATGTGAGATGCAGATGTGAGACATGGATGGGAATTTTGAAGCGTTTGTCTGTGTTTTTTCAAAACCAGTGCCAACCCATGGACTTTAAATGTGAACACCCATCCAGCAGCAGGGCTTTCCCAGCCCTGGTACTGGTGGGACCCCTTCTTCCAAGAAAAAGCGACCTTTTCTCCCCTTCTTTCCCATTTAACCAAGTTGGTCCTGTACAGAGGCTGCCTTGACCTCCCTCTTCCTGGAGAGCAGCCGCCCTGACCTCTATGCTAGGCTCTTCCTGGCAATTAGCAATGAGCCAAGCTAATCAACACCTCCCGGCAGAGCACCACCACAGCCAGGAAAATGGACTGTGTGCTTGATCCAGTGCTGGGAAGCCCCACAAGCTCCAGCCAAGTTGGCACTTTGCAGAGCAGGCCCATCCTGACAAATGTGGGTGGAGGACTGAGGGAAAGAGAGGAGTGTGAATTAAATGATTGCTGGGTAATTAATTTCTGAGCAGTACCTCTGCTGCCACGTGTGCTGGGCTGAGGGACTCGCATTCCAGTCCCCAGACTGGATGCAGGCAGCAGAGCCCTGCTCAGCTGTGGCCATGGTGCATGATGGCAATGGCATGGAACTGTCTTGCTTCCAACACCTGGAGGTGTTGAAGGCCACCTCCTTCGACAACAGACTCAGGTACTTCAGAGTGATTTACAAGGAGCTGCCACATTGGCAGAGAGAGAAACAACCTGACACTATGTTCTACCATGCTTCTTAGGGTGAGCTCTGAGTAATTACTCCAATTACATGCTGGATCACAGAGAAGCCAGTGGCCTTCACATGGGGACAGATAGCAGGATCCATCTTTAATCATGGCTCAGGAACTGCACTCTGCTGCCTCCTATTTGGAGTACATGTTCATTTCTCCTTGTGGGTCTCTAATCATGCTGATTATTATCACCTTCTCACCCACTCCTCTCTTTCTAGCATGCATGTCAAAGGAAACAGTGCATTAATCAGCCAGGTTTTCTTTATTGCTTGTCAGCAGCAAGCTGTCTTCTAAAGAGGAGCAACCAGATGTGTTCACCTAGATTTCCCTACGAGAGGCATTCATCAGAACCTGGCAAGTGGCAAGCCCATGGGACCATGATTTGTTGCTCCAGTTAAACAATGAAGGATGGGAGTCAACCAGGCAGGGAGAGGCCAGCTGTAAGTCCAGATCCCTCCCTGAGACTGTTTATGCCAATATTTATGAAAGCACATCTACAGCTTCTCATACTTTCCACAGCCCTGGAGCACCCTGCTGGGCTTGGCTGGCAGGTAGGTGAGCCCCATGGCAGGGGGACAGCCTGTAGCCACAAGGTTTGACCATAGCAGAGCTGTGAAGCCATGTCCTTGCCTACCTGGAACATGTCTGTCCCAGACACCAGTCATAGTGGAGGTCACCACGATACAGTGATGGGGGCCCACGTCACCCAGGAGCTCATCACCATGTGTGTCTAGTGAGGCACCATGACCTTCCCAGTGTGATCAGCTGTTGGCAGCTGCACTCACTTTGGCCACAGTTCTGCCTCTGGCCACGTGCTCTCTGTCACCTGGCATGTGGAAGTCATGTTTCCACATCTGTAAGGAAGCAGCTGTGTTCCCAGCAGGAAAACAATGGACTAGACTTCTTGCACAAGTTGCAGTGCCTGAGTGTGACCAAGTGGGACATTTTCTGAGGGCTGGGGCTGCTCAGGCACTGCAGGCTTCCATCTGGGATGAAAACAGACCTGGTCCTGATCTCCCCATAGCACCTCTCTGATGAAGGTCATGTGCATGGACCGTGTGCTGCTTTGGAGACAGGCCTGAAGGACATCCAGGTCCAGAGCACACAAGCTGAACCCACACAGTCCTCAGAGTGGAGAGCTCACCACAGGCTTTGGCAGAGCATTTCAGGGGGCAGCTATCCTCACCCATGGACATTCATGCCTTATTTCCAACTGCTGCCTTCTTTCATTCTGGTCTGTCAAGCAGAGGTACTACCAAAGAGTTAGTTGCATCAGAAAGAGCTTTAATAAGCTGGAGTTAACTTAGCCCTTTTACCTTTTTTTCTGACCCAAGTGGATTCTGTCCCAGGAATTTCTGTCCATGAAAAGTCTGTCTTCCCACTCCTCCATCACTTCCTCTGGCTCCCTGCCTCCTCCTGAAACACTGACCCTGTGCTGGGCAGGGCTCTGTGGGTGACTCCAAAGTCCTCCCAGGCAGCTGTGTTCAGTCTCTTCCCTTGAGAGGCAACTTTCCAGGTGCAATAAGTCCCCAGCTTCCCTGGATGCATTCCCTCCTCACCCAGGTGCTGTGCCTGGCTTAATCTGTTCCCAGGGCTGTGTGGGCATCTTTTGCCTTTGCTGAGAAACTGAGATGTTACATAACGGAGGGACAAGAATTAATCCCCACCAGGGGCCCCTGGAAACACTTGTCAGAGCAGCAGTGCCATGTGTGCAGCCAGGCTCCAGGACCTCTGGAGTGTCTGGACATTCAGTGCACTCACTCCCTGTGCTTGCTCCAAGCAGCTGGAAGTGCCAAAAAGACCTTATGCAAGCTTCTTACATCAGCAGCGTCACGAGTTTGATCGATATGGGCAGTTTCAAGAAGAGAGACATGCCAAACATCTCCATAAAATGGTGTTAATTGTCACTAATGATATTTCCCCACTTCAAACCTTTATTGATAGAGGCTGGTGGTGGCCATTTCACCCCCAGCACAGGACTGATGTCAGCTGGGACATCCTGTTTACTCCATGGAGGTACAGGCTGGGCGCCAACACTGGGACCCTGGGGGAAGTCCCAGGGACTCAGGCACTAATTAGATGGCTCCTTACCCTGCTCCTTTATACTCACTGATGTGTCAGACCTGCTGGTTGAAAAATCCAACCTCAGTGGCTATTGTTTGACATTTTCCTGAAGCCTCCATAGGATGGAAAGTGTTTTATAACTGTGGTGTTTTATTTTGTAACACACTGTATTGTTTGGCTTTTGCCTCCCAAATGCTGAAGTGAAATATTTATCAAATGCTTCTCCATCTCTGGGTTGCTGCCCACATAATTTGTCACTCTGCCTCTTTGGGCCATGCAGAGATTTTCCCTTGCTTTCACTGCTTCTTTCATCAATCCTGGGAACTCCTGATGTACGTGCAGTTTGTTGTAAACTTGTGGTTTTTATTCTAGTCTCTATTTTTGCAATTACCTGCACCTCTTGCAAAACTCATGACCTGGAGTTCTGCAGACCTGTGCTTTCTCCTGGCTGCATATTTGGAGACCCAGCCAGCAAGTGCTGGGGATCAGCCACCATAATGAAATTTCTATTTGCACACCTCATCGCTGGGAGATTACTTCCAAATTTCATGGGGGGTTTCAACCTACCAACTGCTCTGCTGAACTGGGGTACCAATGGTGCCATCCTGCTCCCTGTCCCCTCTGTGCAGGTACTGACCCTTGGGTGCTACTCCCCTTGGGATCTCCAGCCATGGCTCTCAGGCAGTGCCCGGTAAAGCAAAGCTGGAGGTGGGTGGTTGGGCAGGTTCCTGCTTGATGGAAGTAATGGTTGCCTTTCATTCCCAGGAGAGGCAGATAAGCCTTTCATGCTACCCCTACATGAGCTTAAAAGCAGAGAAGCCAACACCCAAAATCCACCTGCATGCAAAGCACAGGGAGGGGGCTCCTCTAGGAGCAGGAATGTGGGCACCCTGTGAGCTGATGCTCCAAAGAACCAGTCCCACAAGGAGTTCAGTGGCTCCTTACCACTGTGCTGGGCAGGGATGGGATCCCAGTATGTCCCTGCCTGCAGAGCACAGCTGCTGGTTTGCCAGGACTTTGCACAGATGACATGTTTTGCTTCCATTAGCAGTAAGAAAATACAAAGAAATGTGCTGTAAAAAGTGTATCATGGCAGCCTGAAGAGCTGAGACCTCCACACTGTGCTGGGACTTGATCCGGCTCCTCTTGCCCCAAAAGAGAGCACAGCTGGACCAGGCTGGTAGTTCCCCAGTGGGGGCTGTGACAGAAGATGGGGGTCTCCCATCTAGGAAGGGTCCCACCCCTGCTCCAGGGAATGGGCACTGTAGCCTGGACATCTCTGGTGTACCCAATGCACATGTCTGTGCGGCTACGGCTGAGGACACAGGGCAAGCAGCTTCTCTCATTGCCACATGGGCCTTCTGTGGCTCCCTCAACAAGTAATTACCCTCCTGACCAGGAGTGTGTGCCAGTCCTCACAGGTAGCAATTAATTTCTTCTCTACAAGTTATCAAATTTCAAACTTCCTTTTTAATTGCACACTCTTTGAAGGAGGCCACTGTGTGGCTAGGATGTATTCTTGCCTGTGAATCATTGAAGGGCTGTGTAGCAGCTATTTTTGGTGGCTGGTGAATGCTGAGCTCTCCAGTCAAGCTGGACATTATACTTGAGCTGCCACCCTGCCCTGCCTTTCTCTTCTACCTTGGCCACCTTCACAACAACAAATGCTTTGCTCTGCATCCCATCTCCTGGAGCAGAGCCTCATGCCAAAGTGGAGCTGGATGCAGGGTATGGGCAGACCACCCACAGAGTGGAGACCAAATTGGGCGGCAGCCACTGGGCTGTATGTCCAGCATCATTTGTTCCCCAGCTTGCTCACCTGCACCCCAAAAAGCCAAGGCACCCATCCCAGGCTCTGGGCACTTCCCACAGGACTGTGGGGCTGCAGGTTCTGTGCAAGAGCTGGCGTTGCTAGTTTGCTGTCGGTGTGCCAGGACTGACTCAGTGGTAGGAAGGGGGAAGGAAATAGGGAAATGCCCATGGGATGGGCAGAATCCCAGAGCACAGGGCGCTGCTTCCTGGACACTGCCCCACACACCCACACCTGAGGAAGCTGTGATGACAAATGCCTGTAGGTATGAGCAGGTTGAAAAGACTTACAGAGGTATCATAGAATGTGTTGAGTTGGAAGAGACCTTTAAAGGTCATCTAGTTCAACTCCCCTGCAATAAGAATGAACATCTTTAACTAGGTCAGGTTGCTCAGAGCCCTCCTCAAGCCTGGCCTTGAATGTCTCCAGGGATGGGTCCTCCACCACCTTTCTGGGCAACCAGTTCCAGTGTCTCACCAGCCTCATGGTGAAGAACTATTCCTAATGTCCAACCTAAACTTGCCTTGCACTAGTTTGAAATCATTGTCTCTCATCCTTGCAAACAGTCCCTCCCCAGCTTTCTTTTAGGCCCCCTTCAGGTACTGGAAGACCACTATAAAGTATCCTTGAGAACATTGTCTTTTCCATATGAATATGGTGGAAGGCTGATTAAGCTGGCACAGGGAATTCTTACAACTGTACATCAGTAGATATAGCAATGTACATTAGTAGGGGCTCCTGGCAGCTGTGCCAGGCTGACAGCTCTCCTGGCACCCAACCCATCCTGCAGCACAACACTCCTGTACCTTATCCTCAATTATTTGTTCTATTGGCCACCCATCGGTTTCATGTATCCCATCTGGTCCTCATCAGGCTATTTAGGCCATGCAAGGAGGCACTAGCTCATCTTGTGCCTGGAGGAGAGTTTGCTCTTCTTCATGCTCAAGACTAACAGTAGTAGTTGGCTCCCCAGCTGCTGGTAAACTGATTAGTGTAGAAAAATATCTCACCATAGAAAAATTGCTTGCGTTTTTGAGGTGTTTTTTTGTTTAGTGTCACGTTTTTGCCTACGTATGCTCTTTTGTTTCCCCTCAGAACAATGGAGAATTCACTGCTCCTTTTCATATTCTTGTGTCTACCAGCCATGCTTGCAATGTCTTGCCCTTCATGCTGTTTCATTTGAAGCTTTGTTTTGCTGCTCAGGCACCTTTTCCCCCATCTTTTTGTGCCAGGAGGCTGCTATGGTGTTGGACTGGTTCACTTAGAGGAGTAAAGGGTCTCTTTCAAGAATTCTAATGTTTTAATCTAGTGATTGAAGCATTCCTGCTGGGAGTGGAAGGTTGTACTAGAGACTTCCAGAGGTCCTTTCTGACCTACATTTTACATTTTTCTGGGTGCTGTGTCCAGCATAGATGTCACTTATCAGTGTTCTTTCCATTGTAGTGCAGCTTGTTGGCTTTCATCAGTTGTGACACCCCAGGCCATATCCTCAGCCACTGCTTCCCAATACTGAGTCTCTCATCCTTCATAGCACCTGTGCCCTCAGGTCCCAGCCTGACTTTGTGTCCATGGTTCCAAGGTGTATCTGGGGCTGTGGTTGTTCCCTGGGTGATTCAGATCACTGGCACGAGTAGCATGTGCTTCTTGCTGTTTATGGCACCATCAGCCTGTGTCATCTGCTTGTCTTACCAGGAAAAACTTTTCTAGTCACTTAGTTAATTGGTTAAAATATTAAATTATGCAACACCAGGAGCTGATCCTCTCAGGGAGGCTCATAACAGCCAAATGGCATTTCTAATTCTCTCTTGCACTTCAAGCTTGGTCAGAGCATCTGTTTGCATGCGATGTTTTTGCTTTAATTGACAGGTGGCATTGAAAACTTTGAGGAAGCTGGATGGTGAGGCAGCAGCCCAGAGTGTTGGGCAGGGCTGTAGGCTTTTCAGAAAATTTAAAAAGTAGGGGGAAAAAAATCAAAAAAACAATAGATTTGTTTTGTAAATCTTTCCAGAGCCATGCTAGCAGAGAGTACAAGGTGCTCAGCTGTGCTTGGGCACCACCTTGCACCTCAGTACTTTGGCCTTCACTCTGAGGTGGAGTTGTTGGCAATGGGGGGTTTGTTGCTTTGTTGCGGTGAAGCAACACCTTGATGGCTTTAGAGCTGGGAGAGTGTCGTCATTCCCAGGGCTGATGGACTCATTTCCAGGACAAACAGCCAAATAAGTTGCTGTGGGAAGTCCTGCTGTGCCTGCAGAACTCATCACCCCAGTGGGCTGGGGAAGAGGCAAGAGATGCTGCTGCCATGGTGAGGGGGAGGATGTGAGCTGGAGCCAGCCATCCTGCTGCTGATGGAATGAGGGAAGTGGCTCGGGGGATGAGCCGAGTTATCGGTCCCAAAGAAATAAATCCCATGTGCCAAGGACAGAGAACTACAGCTGGGATCATGCTGCCTGCCCTGGGAGTGTGGGGGCTGAACTGGGACCAGGCAGAGCCAGTTCTGGGAGGGGCTGAGCCCCATCCTCATCGTGGAGGGTGGAGAAGGTGAAAGGCAGAACATGAGCAGATTGTCCTGTGGGAGGTGTGAGGGTGCTGGCACCCAGAACCCCTTGCTTGTGCTGGCACTGTCTGGGAAATGAGCCCTTGAGTCACAATTCCTAGTGCTTCACTGTTCTCTGGCTGGTGGCTGTGGTTGTGTCACCCTCCTCTGGGAGAGCAACAGTCCAGCAAAGCCTGCCCTGCCTGGCTCTGCAGCCTACTGCTTGCCCATGGGTACCAAGGCTGGGCAGGCAGCAGCAGGAGGGATTTTCTCTCTCCGTGGCTGTCTCATTCTTGGTAGCAGCACTGGAAAAGCAGTGAGGTGTTTGGAGAAGTCTCTGCTGGGATTCTTTCTGGAACCCTGTGGCTGAAGCAGCATGCAGAGAGTTGTGCCAGGTATGGGATGAAGGTGATGTAGGCAAGGGATGGCACCTCTGCACCTGCTTTGGACTTAGGCCTTGATACCTGTGTAACTCATATTGCTTGTGTGGTATGTGATGTAGTGTCTCAGACTCTGATTTAAAGTCAAAAAGCTTTTCTTATTGTTTGCAGTGCTGCTGCATGGGGCATCCCAAAAATCACTTCTCCAATGTGGAAAACCTCTTGCGAATTCTCTCCTCCCTGGCAGCTCCAACACCCAAAGGAACAAGCTGCACAAGGATGGCCCCAATCTCGATGTAACATGATAAATTATGTAACACAATGTCACAATTATGCATTTATGAAAGAGAAGTAGGGCAGGGAGCTGCCAGAGACAGCTCTGTTATCTGGGTGAGCAACACCCACAGGCTGCTGCTGAATGAACCGTGATTTTCTGGGGTCACCTCCCTCTGCATCTCCAGTGCCACGCTTCATCGCAGAATTGTTTGCAGCTTTCAAGACCCATTTTTTTCCTTCAGGGGCAGAGTGTATGTGGGAAAAAGTAATGAAGGGTATAAGCAGGTAAATTTTGCAGGCTGCCTTGCATGATGCTTGTACAGTCAATCCTTATCAATCCTTGGTATTGTGTTTAACCAAGGCCCCATGCTGGGTCAGAGCTCTTCTGGATCCTCCAATGATTGCATGTGCAGAGCTGCTCTTCTCAGTTTCTGTAACAATACACTGAGCCATTCCTGCTTCATCTTCCACTCTGCCCTGGGAGAAGAGAAAAGCCATCATAATCTTTGCAGAGCTTGTCAGCATTGGGCAAAAATTTAGGAATTGAAGTGGATCAACTGATTTAGACAATTCAGAGACTGCAAGAAGAGCCAGCAGCCTGTGCTTCATCTCTATTCCTCTGCTCCAAACACAGATGGGAAAAACAGGAGGGGGAGGGAGGAGAGGGGAAGTGAAAGTGAGAGACAGGAGGAGTGAGATCTGGTACAGCACAAACAGTGTGATCAGAGAAATCTAAATATTTTGGAGCAAAGCTGTGCTTTGGAGTAATGTAGAATTAGGGAAACGTTTTCACGTTCAAACTGTCTTGATCTGAGGGGCTGAAGTCAACTACTAAGTAAATTATTCAAATATCCCTCTTCTTTTCTCTGAGAGGAAGGATTGAGCTCTCTGGCTGATGTGGGCTCCTGTGGAGGGCTGGAGGGGACTGTACCCTTCTGGCTGGGGGGGCATGGCTGAGAGGTGTCAGGCTGCTGTGTGATGGTGTCTGGGAGCAAGTGAAGATCAGAGCATGCTGTGTCTGTCTGGTGGCCCTGCAAGCAAGGATATCTCTCAAAATGTGCTTCAGAATGTGTCCATGTTACCACAGAAAGCACATTACACAAAAACCATCTATCTGAGAAAGAAACTAGTATCTGCGCTGGAAGAAACTGGAGAACTAGATTTTCATTCCTTATTACCAAGAGCTCTTTTCCAGCAGCTTTACCCTGTGCTTTTTTGTTGGACTCACCCAGGTTGTTCAAATCCTTTCCCCTGGGAGATGCTGGGTCGTGCATCATGTGTGGGACTGGAGGAGCCAAGCTGAGTATGGTGCAGTTGCTCCATCCTGTGCCTCCCCCAAGACCCTCTGCATGTCTGGAGAGGAGGAAGTCCTGCCAGATCTCAGGAGTCACAGAAGTGACCTAGACCCCCAGTGGGCAGGACATGTCCCTATCCTGCAGAGGTGCACAGGACTGTGCCCTGCAGGTGAACACTCGTGTAGTGGCAGAGGCACTTGTGGGTATGTTGGATCACGTCCTGGGAGCATTTGTTCAGGGTGGAAGACCCGAAGCCACGCTGCTGTTTTTTCAGCTCCTCTAAAGGCTATCAAAGTCCTGCAGGTAAAGCAGAGAAGTTGGGATGCGACAGCTCTTATATGAAAGTGCAGCAGGAGGAGACGGCTACTTTCAAAAACAACCTTTGCAAGGTCGATTGTGAGTGAGGCACTTCCGCAGGAGCAGAGAGCTTGAGCTCTTCTCTGCAATTCAGCTTGGAAAGGCTGGATCGTGCCCTTCCTTTGTGAGGAGGAAAGTGTGTGATGACAGATCCTTGGAGCCAAATGCTTAGAGTGCATGAAGACAGCAAAAACATTTTTCCTTCAGGTGAGACAAATAAATGGAGAGGGTGCACCCCTCAGCACAAGCTGGGCTTCTCTCTTTGCATTGTGAGGACACTGGTGACAGGAGGTGCCCAGGACTGGCAGCATCCGCAGCCCCCCTGCCCTAGAAGTTGCCTACCCCATGGGTCGGTGTCTCTGCCCTGGTGTCACTTTGGGCTGCAGCTTCTGCAGTGCAGGGGTTTTCCTGCCTCCTTGTTAGAGGCAGGAGGGTGAAGCTGTCAGTGGTGTTTAATTACAGTCTGAAGAATAAGCTCCAGGAGAGGCTGTCTGCTTTAGTTAATTCTCTATTCAATGTGCAAAGCTGAACGGTGCTCCTACAGGAATATATATATTTTCTTGTTCCTGAGGGAGAGGGATTGGGATGGGGCTATGTCCCAGTGTCACTGTAGCTATAGCCACCCCATACGTAGGAGGAGCTGCAGAGGGACCTGCCCTGGTGAGCTGGGTAATGCACGTGCTCTGAGTGCTGTGGAGGTGTGGGGTTAAAGCCCAAAACGTGATGTTCTGGAGAGTTGTCTCAGGCAGCCAGGAGGAGCACCCCTGGGTGGGATGAGTACAGAGGAACAGCTATCTGGTGGGACCCAGGGGAGCTACTGAGAGCCCAGCAAGCAGTGGCTGGGACTGTCTGCTCCAGTTTGTGGTGGGGAAATGTTGTGCTGGCCCTGTCCTGGCAGGAGGGTTATGATGCACTGCGTGGGTCATGCAGGCTGCTTTTCAGGAGCATGTTGATGTGCCTTGGGAATGAAGGAGGGCTGGATGCAGTTAACTTCTCTGCTGAGCCAATGTCTGCTAAGCATATGATCCTGAGTGCAAATCGAATTGTAAGCAATGCTAAAGACAAGAAATGAGCCAGTGGATTTCGTAACAGTTCTTGAGCTCTTATCCTCTCATTAATGGGGTTTTACAGCTGTCACAAGTGAGCCATCTCCTTGGAAATAACACATTTTCTCAACAAACAGCACTTTAAGTGTTGCAGGCTATTTAATGGATAGGGCTTGCTTCTAATTAAAAGACTCATTCCCTTAGCTTGTGTGGTTTGTGTCTGGGCCACCTGCCACAGCTGCAGGCTGAAGCAGCCCAGAGGAGGCCACTAGGTTTTTTGCATTCCTGCTAAAAGGGAAACTGGAGCCCCCATCTCACACTGGTTTGGAGTAGCTCACCCTCCTCTTTCCTGTTTGGCAGGAGGTGATGCTCAGTGTGGACACTCTGTGCTGCCTGCCCAGCCAGCCAGGAGCTGGTGCTTTGTTTGCCTGTGTTTACCCACATCACAAACAGTGCAGGAAAGAAGCCTTTATTTAAAGCCCATGGAAATGAGTGCAATGAAGTAAGGCACGATGGCACTGGCATAATACCAGCAAGAGATTCATTTAATCCCATCATGATGAGTTTACTTCATCTCCCTGCTTGATTTATAGGGTTGGTACAAAATAGAGTTTGAAACAACCACCAGCTCTGCTCTTCATCCTGGCCAGCTCCTGGAGCTTCTGCCAAAGGCTCTAAACCAGCTCCCCACACCTCCTAGCCCAGACAACTTTTCTGGAGAGGTCCTCCTCCTGCCTAATCTCCATTCTTCCTCATGTAGACATGGCTGTGACCATGCCACCCTGCCTACCACTGCCTCCAAGGGTACAGGAGATGTACTCCAGGGTGACACCAGACCAAAGTGGGTTCTCATGAGCCTGTCTCTGCCTTGAGACTTAGAGCCATGGGTTTGTTTGTGAACTTCTCACTTCCTTAATGTGTCTCCCTTCGCACTGGGCTGGATGGTGTCCAGGCAAGCTCTTATCTTTCTTCCCTCTGGAAGCTGTGCAGGCTCATGCTGGCTGCTGTCTGAGGAACTGCTCTCCATTTCTAAAGGAAGCAAGACAGCTTTGTTTCCAAGTCTCTATTAATCATCTTTTCCAATCTTCTTGTCTTCTAGCAGCAGGATTTGGTCTTGGCTAGGATTAGCCCTGGTTTAAGGTCCCTTCTTCTGACCCCAGTCTTCTGCAGAAAACCCTGCTGGGCAGGATGGGTGACACCAGTCTGGGCAGTTTGCTGATGGTAGGAGTGGGCACTGGGCACTTGATGTGCTTTAAATATGCTTCTAGGTCAGAAGGCTTCCCTATGATTGAGCTTACCAAATGAATAATTATTGTAAAAGGACCCAGGATATCTCAAAATCATTCATAATAAGGTTACAGAGGCTACAGTCAACCTCATTTGTACCTGGCTATCTGCCATAGCTACCATACCCCATCATGAGCGTGATCTGTTCCTATGTGAGAACCAGGGGTATCTTTTATAAAGCAGAACTGATTATCTTTCCCTTGTTAAGCAGCCATGACCTCCACAGATGCCAGTGCTTGCAGCAAGAGCTTGTGTGGCACATCCACTTGGTCACTGGGGATGCTTCTGTGCCAGGAGTGTTCCAGACTTAGAGCCGATGCACCAGAAAGGCTGGTGTAGCTGTAATAAACTGATGTTAATTACTAAAGGCACTTGTGGTTCAGCTGTACCTTGGGGAGATGAGATCTCCTCAACTCTCACAAGCTTGTTGGCTGCAGAACAGCCCCTGCCATGTCCCATCCTGTAGCAACACATCTGGCCTCATTGAGAACTACCCTCACTCTCTGCACAGCCTTGTGGCTCCACTTCTTGAAGTCCCTTCCTTTGCTTTAACAGACATCCTGCCCTGCTCCAGCCTGGCACAGCAGAGCTGTTGATCTCAGTGCCATGTGTCTTGGGACTCTCTGCAGCATGCTGTGTGCTGATGTGATTCATGTGTCGCTTTGTGTGTTCGCTGCCATCATTCAGGAGAGCACACACCTGCATAAACTGGGCTGTGCCTATGTCTTAAGTGCCGTGAGCAGTCCTGGTCTGCCTTGCAAGGAGGACCAAGAGGAATCAGGGACAATCCAGCAAAGGACAAATTTCCTGGAGGCTGTGGACTTTGTGCACTCGCCTGGAGGTGCTGGACCCAATGTGCTTTGTGCTGTGGAGCTGAGATGGCAGATGTCCTGGCTCTGGATGTGAAGAGTTAAATCATGTTTGACATCCAGTCCTGCTGTGATTTGTCAGCCTGGACACAGGCAGGGTAACTTCCTGGCTTAAATGAATTTCAGAGACCACCACAGGAAGGAACTTGGGATGTGTCCAGAGGGTAACCAGGCCATGGAAAAATACCAGGCAGGGGAAGGGGCCAAGAGAATCAAGACTTCAGTTTTCCCCTTTGACACTACAGAGGTAGTAGCCATCATTGCATTTTTCAGCTATGAGTCCAGTTTAAGGAATTTAGGACAATTTAAATGTCAGATTGTTGCAGAATATGTTTTTCCTAAGGAGAAGTTGCCTCGGGAGCCTGAGCCCTTCCCAGCTGGCATTTCATTTACTGAATTGCATATTGTACCTGTGTCCCAAGTGTAAATCAGAGATGCTCTTTTCTGCTGCCTTTCCTATCCGCAGACAAGACACTGTGTTTAGCTGACCAGTCTACCCTGTTCATCCTCTCCATGTCATGGCACTTATGCAGAGGATGGTGGCTTTCTGCTTCTTACTTATTATCTCCTGTGATCCTGGTCTTGCAAGATGTTACTGCTAAAGCAAGTCATAGTCCTCACTGGTTCTCCCCTTGCATCTCTTTTGGACCTCTTCCTAACCAGATCATTTCCCAGATCAGCTGGTGGGGCTGGAGAAGCATCCTGGGAGCAGATGTGCTGCTGTGGCCTGTACTGGGGGTAAGGAGTCCATACTGTATTTGACTCCAACCTGAACTTGTCTGAAATCTTATTGGTCTTCCTCAGCTTCTGAATGCCTTATCATGCTGTCCCTTATTGATATGGAGACTGCATTCCTGGAGAGGCTTTACCACAGAGGATGCTTTGCAGTCAAAAGGACTCCTCTGAAACTGAGTGCCAGAGACAGCAAGCTGATGCCACATGGGCTGGAGGCAAGATATCACCTGATTCAGGAAGTCCTAGAGCCACAAAATCTTCATGACTTGGGATGTATCATTGAATGTTCCTTCTTCCTGCGCCCTTCATTGGGAGCATGCTGTATGCTACAGCTGGAGCTGGGATGCTGGGAGAGATGGGATCCAGAGCAGGATAACCCTTTGCTGCAACCTAGAACAGCTGTTCATCTGCTAAGTATTTCTTATTTCATTGTGATTCACAGCAGTGAGTCACTCTCCCTTTATTTCCATAGTAGTTCTCAAGAGTCGCAGGCAGAGGAGGGTCCTCAGAGTGCTGATTGCTGTGCAATAAAGTAAGATCTCATGGTGCCTGATCTCTGCGGTCAGTATGGGCCGTGCCCTTGTCACTTTTGCAGCTGTCCTGACACAAACTTGGAAACAGACCAGGTGTGGGATGTAAATCACAGTTCAGGAGATCAAGATATTCCCCAAAATGGGTGGGGGTCTGAACCTAGAGAAATGGAATGAAGCTGATCCAGGTGGTAGTGACCAGAAGGCTGGAGCCTAGAGTGTGCTGGTTTGTGTCCTGGGGCTTGGATAATATTTCTGTACAAGAAAACAACTGGCAAAACATAGGCCAGCAAGATGTAAAGGCATGACCCATTTATTTTTGTCCCCAGTACCAAAGCTTCTCCAGCAGCAAAGCTTCTCAGTCATTAAAGGTCAGTTGAATGAAAAGGCTTTTTGCAAGTGCTCTGAGCACCAGCACAGGCTGAACTGCAGAGATTGCATCTGCAGAAAATACAGGCTGTGAAAAAAGGTGCTAATTGACCACTACTGAATAAATTTATCATCCTGCTTGAGATGCAGGAGTTCTTGTTCTGTATAGCCTATTATTCCAGGCTATCATCAGCCTTAATTCAAAATTATCATTCCAAGGATGCCTGAGTGAACACTTGTGCTGCATTAGAAGCTGAGTAAGCCTGGCTTTCTTTTCATAAATTCTCTTGCTATTTTCCTGCCTCTCATTGTATAATTGCATGGTTGTTACTTAGTGTCATGATCAGTTGTGCTTCTTTAGGTTTAGAAATCTGTATTAAATTTAGTACGATGGTAAAGGATTCAATTTGGTGATCTGGGCTGGGATTTTGTGTAAAGTAATGCATGAGAATTGTTCAACATAAAGGGTATCTCAGCCTTAGGGAACTGTATCACTAGTATCTACTGTGTTGGACCCCTGGGATTCTCACAGACTTTGCTGGTGAGACTGAGTTACAGAGCAGGGTTGCGTGAAGAGGAAGAACAGGTGCTGTGGTGAGCAGTATGATGCAGACCCCTCATTTCCATTCCAGCAGTGGGAAGAAGCACTTTTTTTGGGATGAGACCTTGCAGGTCCGAGTTTCCTGGCAGCAGCACACCTCTTTTTGGAATGAGACATACAGAGTATGAGTCTGCTGTCCTGGCAGCAACACTGAGCATCCTGAGCATGCTGCTGCAGGCTTCTGCTGGAAGGGCCCAGAGCCCCTCTGGCAGTGTGGGTACTGGGATTGAGCTGGGACATGCAAGTATTCACTCTGCATGTGAAATAAATCTGCATTTGCCAAGTGTGGAAATAGGGTTTTATTGGCTCTTGGTCTACCAAGTCCATACTCATGAGTGTGCTTTTCATGTTAATATCGTGCTGCAGTCTCCCTAATTCTTCCCAAGTCTATTCCTTCTTTCATATGGAAATCCTTCCTTCCCTCCAACCTTATTTTCCCCTATGCCAGGTTTCTGAGGCTGGAGAAGGGGTTTTCTCAGAGTTCTGGGTCTTTAGCTAGAAGAAGCAAATGTCCTCTGGTGACCTGGGGAGTCTGAGTCTGAGGTGGCCGCCTGAATGCTGAGAATTCTCTATGCTGATCCACATCAAAGTGCCTGGCTGCCTTTTTCTTTATGGCTCCACATCAAAATAAAACCTATAAAAGACCCAACAGTAGATTCTCATGCCTGTCACAGGGCTAAAAGTGGTGATCCATCACATGCTGGCCATCCCTCCCTCCCACAGCATGGAACTGGGGATGTGACTGCTGAGGCTGTTTCCAGGCTGAGAATCAGAGAGAGCAGCATGTTACAGTAGCACTGATCATAACTGGTGGTTGTGTTGTCCCCCCACAAAAGCTGGCAAGGTCACAAGAGGTTTTTCTGGGGCCCCTTTAAACTGGAAGCAGCAGTGTTCTGTACAGGATGGGATGCTCTGATGGAAAGGTGACTGGGCTGGGAAGGATGCTGAAAAGGCTGCAGCTGTCAGATCAAGTGGTTGAATGTGAAGTTTTTTGTGTCAAAGTAAAATATTAACTTGCTGCCTTTGCAATGCCTGTGTGCTTCAGGTGGTGTGTTTCCCAGCACAGCTAAATGGAAAATTGCAGGCTGAAGTTGTAGAAATAAATATTACTGATGGTAAAGAGGGAATCTGAGATCACTTCCTGCTCCAAGACAGGCAGCTCTAGGAAGGAGCAGGGTGTTACTGCCTCAAGGGAATAGGTTTGTTGGCAGCACTTGATGAGTTAACAGAGTCTGGGGAGGGGAGCAATTATGGGTATAAAGCTGAAGCCTATGTAGGTGAGCATCCACCACCCTGGGCTCTCTCTGGAAAGTTCAGCTAGTTCTCGTACTGCAAACAAACATGTGGGAACACAAGACCTGGGAGGTAGACAGTCAGTAAGGCTTTTCTCATGGTGCCTCAGAGAAAAGAAGAGCAGATACCTGCAATAAATTGTAGTATTAAGCTTTAGGGCAGCTTCAGCATCTTGGAAGTGAGTGAAGTAATTTGCAGTGTCCCATCCCTGCAAATATGCTCCTCTGCAACCAGAAGGGACAAGTCATTATGACACTGAGAAACCATTTGAGTAAAATCTGTGTGGATTGATCTGCTGTTGTGAATGAGATATATTCTGCTGCCTTTTAGTAAGAGGGCATGTTTTTGATAGATTCCTATTTACTGTGTATTCAAGATCCCACTGAAACCTCCAGATTTATTTATGAAAACACTTTTGGGGCTCCAGCTGCTCTCTACAATTTCATTCAGGCTTTTCAGTGGGTAGAGTTTAAATTAAGCATCTAACTGCCCAGAAAAAATTGCTCTCCTGGTGAGAGGGAGCAGAAGCTGTGTCTGGGCTTGGAGGGCTGCATATCAAATACACCAGTATCTAGACAGTGTTGAGAGGGATATGGCAGCTGGACCCTTTGCCATGTGCATGTGGTCTGGGAAAGATGGTGGGAATGGAGGGATGAGCTGAAGGGAAAACTGTCTTGGAGGTTGAGGATGTAGGGTCCTGAAGGCACTGGAGGGCTGCTCAGCCCAGGTGGCTTCACACTGGGGACTTCCTCTGACCTGGCTATGGCACTGTGAGGGCTTAGAGCAGTTTAAACATTTACCTGCCTTAAGCTCTTTAAGACTTCTTTGATGGCCTCAAGTGTTCATCTGTATGAAGAGCTTTAGGGTATCTAAGCAGCCTTACCTCCTTTAGGAGGCTCAGGACTCGGAGCTGCCGCTCAGTACTGTGGATTGTTTAACAGGATTTGTGCTCAGCAGTGTGGCTCTGCTGCCTTCTTGCCCAGCACGTCCCCTTCACAACACTCCTGGTATGGCCACCCTATAATGGCTGGAGAGCCAGGGGTTGGATGGTGCTACCTGTCAGCTTGCCTTTGGGATACATGAAGGTCCCCAAGAAGAGCTAGGTACCACCAGGAGCAAGGGCCAAGGGTGCTTCTGAAGGTTTGTATTGGTCTGGTGTGTCTATTCCAGCTGTGGTGCAGCAGGGACCTGGTCTGGAGACCCCTCTGGCATCCCTGACTCCATCTTTGCTGCCCACAGTTCCAGTAGTGTCTCCACTGCCAGGGAAATAGTTCAGCAGCTGACAGGAAACATCCAGGGCTGAGCTCACTCATCACAAAGCATTGAGGTTGTTATGCATTGATTGCCTGGGCAGGTGGGCCTTGAAGTGGGCTGGTCTCTGCTCTGAGTTTCACAGAAACCACAGCATTTCATGGCCAGTGTTTAACAAATTCCCCCCATCCCTGACTGCAGCCCAGCTGATGGCTCCCAGAAGTCCAGCCATGTGCAGCATGGCTGAGTGCCAGTGGGAGGATAAAGAAGACCTGCTGTCCCTCTTGCCCCTTACTCATCATAAATGTGAAGCACACACTGTGCTCAGCACTCCCAGTTTCTGCCTGCTGCAGCCACTAGCAGCACAATGAGGATGGGTAAATGAGCAGTACAGCTGCTGGCACCACCCAGCTCTTACTGCTCCAGCTTTTTTTGGGAAGAGCTGCCAGCCCTCTCCTTGCAGGCAGGAGCAGGCAGGGGTTGTAGTGCAGCACGGCCATCTCCCCCATTGTGTTCAGAGGAATTAAACCTGGTTGGTGCAAGCCTGCAGAGCATGGCACCAGTGCCATGGTCATTGCTGGGTTGTCCTCTCCCAGCAGGACTGGGTGACTACCCCTGGTACTGCTCCCTGTCTGCTGCAGTGCACCCCATCCCTACTAAGACCTTTTTGCAGAAATAAGGCTGCTGTTGTCCTGGTTTTCTAAGGAAACAAGGGTTATGTGCAACTGTGCATGCCTGCCTGGCTATAATCTCCCCTTCCAGGAGTGTCTAGTGGCATGCTTCATTCTGGAGGCTCAAAGACAAGCAGAAGCAGCCACTGTGTGATAGTTTTTGTGCTTGGCAGTGCTGAGGAAGGAGCCCAGAGCTCAAACTACCTGGGACACTATGCACTCTACACCTAGGCTGTGATTCTAGGGAGGCAGCTGAGGCCAATGGGAGATGGGGCTTTGGTAAGCATTGCAGCAGGGAAGGGTCTGTAGGGAAGAAGAGTCATTTGTCACAGCTGGTGGGTGGGACATGCTTCGGGGCAGAACAAGCAAAAGCATCCTCAGTTCTGCATGGACTGCTTTGGTGGTTAGCATGTCCTCTGCTTCATGAGGTTACAGTAATCCAGGGATCCTGCAGGTTTTGGCACAGCCTGCTCATCCCACTGGCAGGATTTACAGTTTGCAGAGATGAGCGCATTTGTAGTGAAATCTTCATGTGTTATGGGAGTACAAGCCCAACAGAGCTTGTCACAACCCACCCATAAGCAATTTATGGCTGAGAAGAGGCATGGCTCTGCTCCTGGGGACACAATATCCACCTGTGGCTGTTTCTCTGCAAGGAGTATGGCTTGCTCACACACAAACTGGGTATCTCCTGCTCTGGGTACTGTCAGCACCTTTCTGGGAAGCTTTTAACTCTCAAACTTAGCTTAACAATTGATTAATAGTCTTTAATGAAATTTCATGATCCACATGAAGCTTTTCTTTGGCTCTCAGAAGTACAGGAATGCAGGCAGGACCGGAAAAAACAGGATCATCACCTCCTCTTACTCCATGTCTCCCTGCTCTACCCTGGACAGGGCAGGTACTGCTGGGAGGGGAGCAAGTCCAAATTCTCCCTTTCCCATCTACAATGCGATGTGTGAGGGATGGAGACCTATGACAAGATGCAGTGGCCCCCCAGCTTGGTACTCAGATGTCCCCCTTCTGGGGAGTGGTGGCCATGATCTCCATCTCTTCCCCTGGGGAAGTGGCCTAGTGCTTGTGGTGGCCTTTTTGCATGCAATGTGCCCTCCCTGGCAGCTTTTGCTGATGGTCCTCCTGCTATTGTCTCTCTCCCTCTCATTGCCCACCATTATCTCCTCATCTGGCAAGGTCTGCAATGAACTAGTACTCCGAGCTGGCTTTGCTGGTTTAGTGGAGAGGATGGAAACAGATGTGGGAGACAGGACTGAGTAGGAGGCTGTAGGGCAGGATTAGGTGTTGGGTAAGGGGCTGTGTGGCTGCTGAGGCAGGGTTGCAGAGTACCCAGACAGTGCCAGGAGGTGCCACGCTGGCTGGGCAGCACACATCAGCTGGTGTCTGCTGCAGGGAATGCTGCAGTTAATGGGAATTCATTCTGGTGGCACCACCAGAGTGAGCAGCCAGGCAGGAGCCAGGCAGAGGGGAAAGGCAGGTTATCTGCCAGGGCAGAGAGGAGCCCAGCTCTCTCCAGCCTGTGTCTGCCCGAGCATGATCAACACAGGGATGGCAGAAGCATGATGGCATTTACAGGGTAGTTCCTGGCAGCTGCCCTTTTCATCCTGGCTTGTCTGACATGAAAAGATGTGAACAAACCTCCCTGCTCGCTTTGATTGCTTCCCAGGGATTCCTTCATTTGCATTATAATGAAGCTATATTTTGCTGTACAAACCAACCTGAAAGTGAACATAAAAAGGACTTATCAGCTTCAAAGGTATTTGCCTGCTCCCCAGGAGGAGGGAAAGAGCCACACAGGAATTAAATAGTGACAAAGTATAAGTGCTGATGAGGACAGTGAAGGTTTACAGTGAGATGGTCTCCTAGATTTTTGTAAGAGAAGTTTTACATACAGTTGTCTCAGAGCAGCAAGATGTGCATTACTGCTGGGGTAAATATCTTAAATGCTGACCTGAGACACCCCTTTTGGTGATGGTGCTCCTCTGGCTGAGTCTGCTCCTGTCTGCATCCAGGGATGGGAGGAAATGGTGAAAAATGTGATGTACTCTGGGAGGGCCGTTTCAAACAAAGCTTGTTTTCTCTTGGCCCAGTTGTCACTGGCAATCCAGGTGGGTTTACAGAGGGAACATGAGCAAAGCACTGACCATGCCAGTGCCTGCTGTGGTGGATTCTTCGCCACAGGTTGGACTATGGTTCAGAAACTCTGGGCAGGCAGGTATTGGTATTTCTGCTTTTGTTACCTGAGCTCTCTGCTTTCTGACAATACTAAGGAGAGCAGAGGAGACAGATGAAGTGTCAGGAAGCCCATGGTAGGGGTGCAACCCTCTCTTGCTTTACAGATACATGTGTTAGTCCCTCCTGCTTCCCCAGTGTGGATCAGATTGGTCCTCACTGGATGTGACAGTCACACCAACCTGCTCTAGAACCTTTTCAGGATCTTTGCCTGACTCCTGGGAGTGACAACAGTGGTTTTGTGGTCAGGTTAATACCTAACAGTACACTGGGAACTCCAAATGTCTGAGCAATGGATGCTTGCCTGAGCTGAGCCACGTCTACAAGTGGTTTTTTTGAGTCTTTCTGTAAGAAAAGCAGAGCGTAGGGCTAGCAGGCAGGTCTAGCTGGTGTCTATAAAAGCTGGTGCCCTGATCGACTTAATCCACAGCCATGTGTCTTGCCAGAGGAACCAGCTCCTGCTGGTGCCAACAGACCTGTGCTCAATCCATTACAAAGCAAAATAGAGCTTTTGCTAAACCAATTTATAGGGCCATGGTATTGGAAAGCAATTTGCAAGTGAATTGGCAGAGTGTGGCAGCACACCAGCTGCAAAATCAGGCAGTTGACTGCTCTCAGAGTGAGGACATGGGCATGATTACCCATGGGCATAGCCACAGGTCCAGCCCAGACGGCTCCTGTTGTGCCATGCTGGCTGCTGGAGAGTGATCCATGCTCATTCATGTCTTAATCTCACGGTTTTGTGAACAAGTATTAGGGGGAAATATCCCCATGTGGAGCAATGGACACAGTGAAGAGTGTCTGCTCTCCAGGGCAGTGGCGAGGCTGGCCATGGCCAGCTCAGGAGGAGGCAGGAGAAACAGAGAGTATCCACAGATCACAGAATCACAGAATGACCCAGGTTGGAAGGGACCTCAAGGATCATGTAGCTCCAACCCCCCCTGCCTAGCAGGGCCACCAAACAAACACATTTACTAGATCAGGTTGCCCAGGGCCCTGTCCAACCTGGCCTTGAACACCTCCAAGGACGGGGTATCCACAACCTCCCTCGGCAGCCTGTTCCAGGACCTAACCACTCTCCTAGTAAAGAACTTCCCCCTTCCAGAGGAGGACTGGTGTACTGGTCAGGAGTGGAGCACAGGGAGGAGAGACTATGGGAGCTGGGCTGCTCCAGAGAAGGGCAGGCTGGAAGGGATGCAGGTTCAGCCACTTGTTTTCACTGTAGGCAAGTGGCAGAGAATGGAACAAGCTGCACCCAGCAATTTGGCAGCAGCTCCAAACTGGGTTTTGGGGGTGTGCAGCTAGACACTAGGATAGTGGATGGAATACCTCTACTCTCCCCAGGGGACTGCTGCTGCTTGGCTCTGTGCTGAGCTGTGCCCGAGTGACCCACATCACTGCAGCAGCCCTGCCATCCCCAAGAGAGCTACCCTGCGATGGTTGTCACTGTTACACAACCCTGCCTCAGTCTGCTGCCTGCACACTACAATAGGCACTATTTGTACTCCCTTTCTGATTGTCTCAGGCAGCACAAAAGTCCTCGGGGTGGGGGTTCTCCTTTTGTTCTATTATGTAGGCCACTTCAGCCACTTGTCCTTGTGTCCTGCTTGTGCTCTTCTCGCCAGTCCAACATACCAGGAGCAGCAGGGACAGGACACAGGGTCATTGTCCTACAGGGAGCAAAACCCTTGGCCTGTGCACTGCTAGGAGCCTGGCCTGCCTGATTAGCCTGCATACTCCAGCCTACTGGTGGGGTATGCCCCTACTTCTGGGGTAATGTGCTCCATGGCATGATGGCATTGCTCTCCAGCCTGGCAGGGAGCAGTAAAGCATCAAGGTGCTGTGAGTGCCCAGCCACAGGCCCTACTGGTTTGGACCTGCAGGCGGGCTTCTCACCTAGAACTCAACCATTGGACTGCCCATGGCTGGGGCTGCCGCCAGTGCCTTGCTCAAGGGTGGTGGGACTGGACTCCAGATAGTTAAGTCCACAGACCCTGCAGCACCCTTACACTGCCTGATGTACCCAGGAAACTGCTATCCATAGTGCATCTGGCCACTAGTGACAGCCAGTTACTCTGAGCAGAAATTCCTCATGGCTGTGCTGTGGATGGAGCAATTTTCTGCACAATTACTCCAGTTTATTCAGGGTGATAAACCACTATTAAAGGAGGAGGGGGTGAGGCGTGAATGTGATGTATGTGATGTATCTTTCTTCTGAACCTGTTACTTGCCCTATAACACAGCTTGAACATTTCCTGATGGGGCTGGAAGAAGTGGGGACCTGCAGCATGGGGGCTAGATCAGAGTAGAACTAAAATTCCCACACTTGCTGTATTAGAGATACATGTACTGTGTTTTCAGACTTATTAGTCTTAATGCAATTGTCTCTTGCTGTGGGCTTTGTGCAAATACCAGTTGGGGGAAGAGCAAGAGATGCTGTTGCACAAAGAGCTTTGCTAAGGAAGAGGATGGGCAAAAAGAACTTGTCCGGGCAGACAGAAATGTTGCTTTGAACTAAGTGGGAAGAAGGTGCT
Organism: Turnix velox; assembly: GCA_013400935.1. Classification (NCBI taxonomy): domain Eukaryota; kingdom Metazoa; phylum Chordata; class Aves; order Charadriiformes; family Turnicidae; genus Turnix; species Turnix velox. The sequence continues at coordinate 45,398 of VZTY01000392.1, read as the reverse complement.
GGGGGATGAAAGTGTAGTGTAAGCAGGGATGGTGGCATATGGCAGGGGTGAACAGGCAGCATCTCCTGCTCTCCTGTTGAGCACCTGTCACGAACCCTCATCGCAGCAATGCAGATCTTTCCCCAGGAAAAAGCTGACAAGGTTGTAATTCCAGCTGCCTGACATGAGATCAAAGCACTCTTCCCCACCAGTGCAGCCTGCCAAGCCATGCTTTGCATGGGGTGATCCTGCACCACCACATTTGCATGGTCTGGGCAGGTTCCGGGCTGTTTCTTACATGCCTGGTGTGCTGCCAGGTCTGTCCCCTCACTGGTGCAGTTTCCAAAACTAGAGGCTTGCAGCAGCTCTTGGAATAGTCCTGTGTCCCTCTGTGACTTACCTAGTTCTGGTGGAGTCTCAAGTTTTCCATCTCCTACAGTTGAATGATGGGGAAAATGTGCCCCGTAGAGTAGACAGGGGACAAACAGTTTCCTTAGGGGAGCCCAGGGTAAAATGCCCAGCAGGGCATGATGAGGAGAAACCATTTCATTGCTAACTTGATGGATAACTTCTTGGTGGGAGAGCCAAGCTGAAGATGAGGAGAGGACTGTTAAAGACAAACACCAGTGACTTGGCATGTCATAGCTGCAGAAGCCAAGCTCTTGGAGGCAGGGTGCCAGCCTCCAACCTGGCTTTGCCAACACTGCTTCTTCATGCTGGGATCCTCTTTCCCATTTCCTCTCCTTGAGCTTGGATCTGCCCCACAGCTCCTTGGAGCTGCTCAATCCTCCCTCTCCAGGTCAGTGGTTCTCTGCGCCTTGCCCTTCCCAGTGGCCTGTTGCCATCTCTTGTGGCATGGAACCTTGCTGTGCTCAGCAAGAGTTATTCCTCTATGTCCTTTGATGTGCTACATCCATTGCTTGGGACCGCTGGTGGGAATGAGCCCTGGCCCAAGATCAAAGTCTCCCTGTTGAGCCTCTGTCACAGCAGCTTGGCCTGCTCCCTGGGATTTCTAAATGGGAAATCCCCCAATGCTGCTCTTGGTAGTGGCATGAAGCATGGTGTGGTGAGCACTAGGATCTGCCTGTGTGCCACTGGGACCAGAGCCATGCGGCACAGCACCCAGCTACTGACAACTGGACAAGACAGAGAAATGGGGTTACTGAAAAAAAAAAAACAAATCACTAGTCAGTGCAGACAAACCCAGCCACTGGAAAATGTCCAAGTGTGTCAATATGTTACATCAGTCTCTACCAGGTGCTTGGTACTGGTTTGTTTGCTGACGTTTGCTGCTGTGGGTACCAGGGCATTGGTGCTGTGCCTTCTCAGTGAGGGTCAAGTTAAACAACAGACTCACTAAATCCTTTCATTTCTAGCACTGCAACCTGTTTGAAAATTCCAATCCTGCTGTATTTCTGGGAAAAGTGAACCCTTTTCCTGCCCTTGGTGCTGGGTTGGGAGGGGCTAATGCTGCAGGCTAGCCCTGGCTCATAGGATTTGGGACTTCTCCAGCAGCTGTATCACCCCAAAGGCTGTCTTCAAACCCAGGAGGTACCAGGGTCCACAAGGGTTCCAGAGGCTAGGGTAGCAAGCAGCACACAGAAGTTCTGACCTGATGGAACCCATGGATTCTCTCACATCCTGCTCAGTATCTTGCACATTTTCCAATGGGAGAAACCACCTGCCTAATTAAGCAGCAGTAACAATCTTGGCATCACCAGCCAAGCCTAAGCACACTACAAACTCCAATGACACGTAGAAGAGGGAATGAGCTGCCTTCTGGGTCTCTCTGCTAATGTTTAGAAAGCTGACAGCTGTGTCCCAAGCCCTGTTGGTACAAGGTATAATTAGAAAAGCTGCTTGAATAGTGTTGTTATAAAAATGATGTTAAAATAATGGTGTGGAAAGGAAAGCTGAGGCCTTATATTTCTGGGGTGTGTGCTACACCAGGCACCGTGCCCAGTGCATTGCAGTGATGCATTTAAGGCAGCCTCTGCTGAGAGAAATTAGTATCTCTGTGCTGTACACAAGGTACACTCTGTTCTTCAGATGCAAGTTGGGAATCATATTTAAAAACATCCAATAGAACATTTTCCAATTTTTATTTATCAACAAGCCTCCATGTGTATTCCTGGAGAATGAAATATTTATCTGTAGACACAAGGCGTGCAGAATGTGAGCGTGCTCATGTATAATTTATTGCTGCTTCCCGCCTGTAGCTGGTAAATAACTCATGGAGTCTGGTTGCCCCACACAGCCCATGGACAGCTACCTAAAGCAGCTCTGGCTGCTACTGCATGCCATCCTTGGGGTGTCTGGCCCCAGAAAGAGCATCCCTTGTCTCCAGGCTGTGCCAAGGAGAGAGCTGGTGATGGCTTTGCTGTTAGATGCCTCCACACACGCCCCTGCAAATCTCACTGGTTGTACCCATGGTGGCTACTGTGACTTGGAGTTCCATGCTCTCAGATGGGGTGATAAGACCCAAAGGGAAAGCTCATGAGTGGTGAGGTCCTTGCTGTATTCCTATGGAAGGAGCATGGAGGGCTGTGGGTGCTGACTCCTGGCTTGGCTGCTAAGAAAGGAAACTGAGGCAGCACCAGCAGTGAGCCAAATGCAGCATTCTGAACTCTCACTGCAGATGTCAGATGATGAGAGCTGTCATGTGAACAACATCTCCCCAGTATAAGATCCATCATTCATAATGAAGTGAAGACAGCTGCAGCCAAGCAAGGTGTGCTGTCTGGGAGAGATGGGGTGGGAGCAATTCAGTTAACAGGAGGCTGAGGCAGAAAGCCTTGCTGTGGGGCTGGAGCCTGGGTCAGGAGCAATACAATATGTCTCATAGTTGGCAAAGTGGGGAGGTAAAAGCACCCAGAGGCTCCTCTGGGGATCTGTGGGTACAAATCAGGGCCTCCGTAAGGCTGATATGGGAGCCTGGTTTTGAAAAATACTGTGGGTGTACAAGAGCAGATAGATGTTAGAACAGTTTATGGCTTCGCACAACTACAGTTTCAATATTGTGTAAAAAGAAAGAAATTACTCTTCTGCTGAGCTCAAATAACACCTTTCTCCAGCGCTTAAGATGGATGCAGATAAAACAGACATCAGGGAGATTTTTCCTTCTGCTGTAGAGTAATTGCAGAAAAATTGGTGCTGCTGAATGAGCCTGTGGCCACCAGCTGGGGTGAATTTTGAAGGTCTGCTTGTTCCTGACGTGTGTTGAGGGATAGGTCAGGGTCTGGTGCTGAAGGAGGAAGGGGAGAGGGTCCCCTTGACAAGGCCAGGCAGCAGCTGAAGAGCTCATGCATCTCAGGCATTGGTAACACAGGGCACTGCTCTGACTCTCTGGGTGTGTGAATCAAGAGCAGAGGGAAGATACAAGATACAAAAGAAATGGAAAGCATGGTATTAATAAATAAAAATTGCACTAAATTGCTTGCTTAGTTGGTTATCTTCATACATTGCCTGCTGGCAGTGAGAGCTTTCTCTGCAGAGAGAAGGTGGGTGGCTGGGAGCAGGGCATTGCTGTCTGTGACTCTGCAGTGCTGCTGGCAGCCTTGCTCCACACAGAAACATTTGTGAACAGTGCTCACCTGGATGAGGACTCCCTTTTTCATTGATGAATAATGGCTGCTTGGGAAATGAAGTACAGAGGCTGTGCAGCTTTCAACAGCCATCCTGCACTGCCACAGAGGGCATGGATCTGAGGGGGTGGCAGGAGGAACTCCATCAGCAAGATTCCATTAACTTTGTCGGAGGCCTGGCAGGGGTGGCCAGGGAGGAATCTTGTGGGCAACTGCCTCATGGCCATCTCAGGCAAATGGCAGCAGCAAAGGGAGAACGTGAGAGGTTGGGAATGGAGCTGAGGTGGCCACGAGTCTCATTGCTGGAGCATCTCTTGACTGGCAGAATCTGGTGGAGCATGCAAATGAGCAGGACTCTGGACAATGGGAGGGCACCAGCACTGGCATCCTTTCCAGCTGGAGGATCTTCCAGAGCTCAGTCCCATCCCAGGGATGCATCACCAAAGAAAAATGGAAATGTTATTCAGGCAGCTCTGTGTGTTGGACTTGCTCACAGAGGAAGAGCCGGCAGAGGCCAATGCACTGGCATCATTTGCAAGACAAGAGATGTCTTATCACCATCCCAGGAGAGGGCTTGCCCTCCTGACCAGCTGACATGGACATTGCAGGTCCTCCAGCTGGGTCTTCAGTGCCAGTGAACCAAGGGATGGCACTGCTAGATGAGAGCCAGCAGTCGGGCTGCTGCAACATCCATCAGCTTCCTAAGAGCATCATCTGGCACCGAGTTATTTCTGGGCCAGGGCAGTTATTGGGAAGGCATTACAGGTCTGTGAAGTACAGTGTGTCTCTCAGCTGGAGATGCACTCGGCAGCTTGGCAGCAGCACACACCGTCTGTCCTTTGGGGCCTCGGCTGGCTTTTGACTTCACTCCACTTCAAAGCCTGGGCTTCTTGTGTGTGTTTTAGCGACTTTCACACTCTTCAGGTTTCTAGGCCAAGTGAAAGCTTTGATTCTGTGCTGCACTCACCAGCTCTGCGTGAAGGTAGCCTGCGGTTAAATAAGGTGTGAGGCTGAAAGTGGTTCGATTTTGCAACAATAGCTGAGAACAAAGTACGGATTTTATCATTTAAAACTGGGACAAAACAGAGCTAGAAGGTTTTTGTGTGGTTATTTTTTCTTTCTTTTTCCTTTTAACACCCTGTAGCCTTTTCTGAGCTCAATTAAATAATTGTGTCCATGGCCTTTGCATCCATATGGCAAAGCCAGGGCAGGAACACCTGGGGAGGGAAGGAAGTAGAAGAAGGGGAAGAGAGGGACCTGGTCTTGGCCTTGCTGTCCCAGCTTGGGTTCATCCTGGTCTCTGCTGCTGGCTTCCCTCAGAGCTACTATTTTTACTCCTTTTTTTTGTCCTGTACTTGGCACATCCAGCTAATGTCTGGGCCCGTGACACCAAGACAAGCAATTAATCCAAATTGAGCATGGGCTGTTACACAGCCCTGGAGCTAGCCTGGTGGCTTGTGCTCTCCTTTCACCCTGGGCTGACCTGCAGAGCATCTCTTCACTTTGCCAAAGAGTATTTTTATGTTAAACGGCTAAAAGTCATCATCATAATGTTTCTTGTGGCAACCTAACAAAATTGAGGTCTTTAAAGCTTCTCTTGCTTAATGCCTTTCCTGTACGTGGGCTGTCGTGCTTACCTTGCTTCAGGAACAGGGGCAAGCCCTGGGGCTGAGCCAGCTCCCTTCTAAGCCCTCCCCAGAAGGAGAGGGGGACTCACCTCTGCATGTGGACTGTACCTGCATGGCAAAGTCCACCACAATCACTGCCACCTCAGCTGTTCCATGATTCCTTGTGGATACCATACAGTCCATAACAGCCTTGGAATCTTTTCCCTCCTTACAGTCTGAATGTTAATTCACCCCACAGCCGCCTCCTGAAAACCTGCTGAGCTGAACCCGTTGCAGGTCACGTTGTGCAATTTACTGTCGCAAGACAAAGAAAACAAGTTCTTCTTTTTCACAATTACCAAACCACTTCATCGAGCAATTTCCCTGCCTCGGTGCTTCAGTTTCAGTTAACAGTATTCCTTGGGGAGGGAGACTGACTTACTGCTGGCTCTGCCATTAGTAGGCAGCGTTAAGAAGTTGCTCAAGTGCCGTAACTGCCGGCAGCAGCTTTCCTGTGCCTTGCACCAGAGCCAGACGTGGATGACTGCAGGCAGACCCATGGTCGAAGTCTGTCTGCCTTGTCAATGTGTCTCCTGCTGGAGCTTTGTCCTTGTGTGCCCTGGTCCTGGTGAAATGGCCCCTGCTGGGGGTCCCAGCACAGCCCCAGTTGCTTGACAGGGCTCAGCTCAAGCCCCAGAAGGGGAATGTCATCCGAGCTTTGGGGCAGGGGGCAGGAATGGGGCTGTTCCTATAGCACACAGCCGTTACAGGGGAACCACAAGTCTCCCCATGAAGCAACTTTCTGTGGTGGCTGCTGACAGCCTGGGGTGTCCCTCTCACCCCATGCACAGAGGCAGCAGGAGGAGTACAGTTCCCTGCAACAATGCTAATGGCTCCCAGCAGTGTGAGCGGGCATGACCTCTCTTAGGACCAAACTATGCTGAGGTGTGGGATCTGTGTCCCCACTGCCACTTTTCCCACCTTTCCAGGTTGCCCCACTGGTGCTTCCCCAGGGGCATAGGGATTGAAGGCAAAACTCCCCTTATTCTCTCCTTTATAGTGCAAAGGCAGCCCCCCCATTTTGGAGGGGGAGACCTTGGATCTTGGCTTACTCCATCTCAGCTGCCAACTCCTTTCAAAGCCCCAGAGGCCTCAAGAAACCCAAGGGGGTACCCAGGCTCCCATCCAGCCGCAGTTCTGCTCTGATCCCTCCAAACTTCCTGCATTTGTTTCACTCAGGCTATTTGGGGGAAGTAGCTTGTTGTTATGTCTTCAGCTCAGCGTCTATTTAGAGAAGGATAACACCATTGTGGGGGAGGACAATGAGAGTACTAAATGCCTAAAATTTTTTGTCTCTCACTATTTTCACTATTCTTTTTTTCCTTCAAATGAGTATTTCCTTGGAAAACTATAGTGAGATTTGATGGCCCCTGGTATGTATGTATGAGGTGAAGTATGAGTCAGCCCCACCAAGATGAGCCTAATCTGATCCCTGCTATAGTCCTAGTAGTGCAGGCAAGTGTGAGTCTTGCCTTCAGAGGACGGTCAGGTTATGAAAGAGAAGGGATGGTTGGCATGGGAGCAGACCTTCACAGGAGATGTGGGTGTGGAGAATGGCAGCCCCCCCTCCCACCTTCTCCACTTTCTCAGGGCTATGTTTAGCTCCTGGTTTGCTCAGGGAACCCAGATGAGCATCTGAGATGGCTTAATGCCATTGTCCCACCAGAACAGGCTTTAGGAGACTTTCTTCCCTTGTGGGATATAACTAATTGGATCTGACACCTGGGAGAGCCATGCTGGGTCCTGAAATAGCTTTCTGGCTGTGTTACTTGCAAAGGTGTTTCAAGAAAGTGTGGGTGTGCCTGTTGAGCCACTTTCATAGGAACCATGATGCTGTGTGACCATGCTCAGGACATGTCTCATGTCTTGGTAGCCCAAGCTGGGGAGATGGATTAATGACTGTCCTGGTCTGGCTGGTGAACCCCAAGTCACCATGAATGGTGAAGACCTTGCTATACCCTTTGCCTGAAGCAGTCCATAGTGTTCTCTCTCACCCTGAAGGTTCTGGTTTCCTTGGAATTTCTCTTTTCAGTAGTTCTGGTCTGAGGCAGCAGGATTGGTGGACTTCAAAGCAGCAGTGATTGAAAAGCATCAATGGGAGAGGGATAGGACTCCCGTAGGGCTCTATGGGGATGGCAGTACAAAAATGGAGAACGAAGATCTACTGGTAACCTTTCATAGCAATGCCTGTGTACCTCCTGGTTGCCAGCTCCAGAAGATCTTGGTGGATTTAAGGATATTCTGTACAGCTACACCATGCTGTATACTCTGCTATGAATCTGTTGAGACCTTGCTCCAGCCAGGACTGGAGCCAGAGTTTTTTTGCCACAGTCAAGTAAGGGAGATGACTGCTGTACTGGTATGTATGGGAGGAAAGCTGCTGTACTGGTGTGAGTGAGATAACTCCTCTACTGATGTTTGTTGGGGGAACTGCTATACTGGTGCAGGGACTCTCTCTAAAACCTGCAAGTTGCTTGATAAAGCAAAATTAGATCAGAGCAGTACTAAGGATAAGCAGCTCAGTTCCCATCCTGCACTTTTCAGGAGCAGTATGGCAGGCAAGAAGGAGGACGGGACAGTGTCATCTGCAGGGACAGTGACAGACTGCCCCAAGAGAGCCTGAGCTTGTAGACCTGCCTAAGCCCTGTGGTGATTAGAGCTGAATGTGTGGTGGTATTTGGATTGCTGGGGGGGTGCAGGATATCGGGTTTTGCTGCTGCTGATCCATGGGGGAGCAAGGCAGAAACCTCTTCATTGTTCCTGTACTGGGGATGCCTCCAGATGGGTCAGGCTGTGTTTCAGCTGAAGGCAAATGGTGGGACAGGGAATTGCTTTCCTATGGCATCGGCAGCTCCTTTGGTATCTGTGCATGATGGGGATGCAGCACACCATTTGCTCTCTGGCGCCACATCTTCCCCTTTCTCATGTTGCCGTCTGGCCATGGTGTCTTTTGCTGCCAGGGCTCTGTCAGGCTGCCTTTGGTTTGGGCTCTCCTGGGACTCAGAGAAGGTGGTGGTCTGGGCATAGACTCCAAGTCATGCCTCCACTGCTGGGAAACCTCTGTTTCCTCCCAGGTGGGTGAAGGCAGAAGCAGGCTGCCAGGTGAACACACTCCTCTCTATTTTCAAAAGCCTTCATTGCTAATGCATAACTTTAATTAGCTATTGCAAATGACCCAGCTATTCCAGCTCTACACATACTGGTCTTATCTTCTGGGGCACCTTGGACGTGGATGGAGTTGCTATTTATTGTCAGCAGCCCTAGCATACACAGGCAGAGAATGTGTGTGTCTCTTTGTTCAGAAACAAGAATTCAAAAATTTCCAGTCCATTCTCCCCAACTTTAAGGAGCAGAGATGTTTTTGCACTGAAATGGGATGCTCTCACATGTTCCTGTTGCTCATTCTGTAGCTGAAGTTAAAATCTCTATGTCAAGCAGAGAGCAATGAGTCTTCCTATGGCCTGGAGTAAGGTGCTGGGGAAGCACCACATCCTTACCTGCCATCCCTAAAGGCTGGTGGCCTTGCTGTCCCCAAGGACCTGCTTCCTGAAGCAGAATGAGAAGTTGCTGGCAGGGAAAGCAGGTGGCTGTGTGCACGTTTGGCTCTATTGTCTCAGGATTATTAGCAGAGAGACTGAAAATGTAATTATGGTAATTAAGCTAAATCGCAAGCTTCCTACAGGAGCTACCAAATTATTTATATCAACCTTTCATCCTAATTCGCTTAACCCTTCCCTGCCCAGAGGAGGAGGAGCCCTCACCGCTCTGGGCTGCCTGCACTGTGTACCAGCACAGGGATCCTCCCCATCACTTGCTGAAACAGCAGCAAGTGGCAGCTCTTACTCAGCATGAAACTGGGATGGAAAAGAGCAGTGTGAGAGACAGTGACCCCGAGGAATGAAGTGCTCTGGACACCAGGAGCCACAGTAGTCAGGGAGAGCTGGACTGGGAAGCATGTGGGGCTGGGAAAGGCAGTGCCCAGCTGCAGGCAGGACTGGCTGGAAAGGGCAGAGTGATGCCAGGCAGATGTTGAACAGGAGGTGGCTGCCAGGGGTGGATTCAGGCACCACATCTCCTGTCCCTCAGGGCTGTGGGTGTACCTGCCACCCTGATTTTTGGAATAGGAGTGAGCACAGAGCTGAGCTTAGCAGGACTTGAGGGCCATGGTGTGCCCAAGCCAGCCTGCTGCAGAACCCAGCTTTGCTCACAGACCCAGCAGCAGCAGCTTCGGTACTGTTGCTCTGCCTGCTCCCTCCAGGAATGCTGTCAGCTCTAATTAATGTCACAGTTTAGCTTGCTCATGCATCCAAGCAGACAGTGTGCAACTACATGATGCCATGGGAAGAACGATGAATTCCATCCCACAGCCTTTTCCTCACGTTCCCTGGGGTCAGCAGAGTATATGGGCTGAAGCAGCAGGGATTTCTAGATCAGGATGTGATGCCAAGCATGAAATTTCTCAATATGGGGTGGGAGCAGGAGGAAGGCTGTCCAGTTGCCCCCCATTTTGAAGAGCACAGAGGGAGCTTTATATGTACAACCCTTTGCTGTCCATGGACAAGCTCACAAACTTCCCATAGAGATGAGGACTTGTTTGGGTCATGGAGTCTGATGGTGTGTACCAAGATATGCCACCACTGGGTCTGGGGCTTCTGTGATGGAGCTGCAGGGCAGGAGCATGGAAGTCCAGATGTCTACAGGAAGTGGCTCCTGCCCTTCAGCAGTCCTGGACTATCTCTTCCCAGAACCTGTCCAGTTCCTGCCACCAGTGGGGCTTGTTTTAAGCCCACGGATGGTAGCTGGGTTCTGGGTTCTGGCTTCTGACACTGAGCATGCAGAGCATCTCCCACCTGGGGAACAAGCATTTTGTTGCTTTTCTGTCACCTCCCCCCCTCGGCAGCAGTATGGAGCATAGTGATGAGGTCAGATTCTGGAAGGTGCTGGGCAGCTGGATCCTGGAGCTCAGCTCCTTGCTGAGCTGCCGTGTCAAGCTGAGGGCAGGATCAGGCTCATGTCCTTCATTATATAACTGTTTCTCCGAGTGTTTTTGCGGCACTCAGCCCTCCCGCCGTGCACCCCCAGCAAGGGGGGAATGTCATGTTTTTTTGAATGCATTGCTTTGATTTCATGCTGGGCTGTAGCAGTGGCCAATTCCACCCTCCTCCTTCAGCTTATACACCTTATGGGGCATTAAAGAAGACACAACCCCCACTCCAAACCACTGGCCAGCAAGTTGAAGGTGTCACCTCACCTGCGGTGGGTGATGGAACTACAGGGAGATGCAGAACCCCAGAAACCAGGCCAGAGAGCCCCATGGATGAACCGACCAGGCTTGGCCTCTGGGACCCCACGCTGTCCATGCTGTGCTCCAGCTGCCTGCCCTCACATTCCTGTTCCTATACATCATCCCCCTTCAGCTGCAGGGGAAAACAGTCCCCGCTGCCACCAGCAGCCGGGGTGTGGAGGTGGAGCCACCTTGGCAGCGGGCAGGCGCTGTGGGAGCTGGGGCTGCTGCTGGCCTTGGAAATGCAGGTGTTCTGTGTGTTTCTTTTTGTTCCTCACTCCAAAATAAGAGGGAGGTGAGGAAGAGCCAGATGGGCAACCCAGCAGATTGCAGGTTATTTCCCATCATTGATGGGATCCTGGGTTCCCTTGTGCAGGAAACAGGCCTTCATGAAGAGGCAGCGCATTGCTGTCACCCACCCCCCTTTAGGAGGTGCAAAGACAAAAGATCTTACCCTGCATCTCCTTTGCAGAATCAGATTAGGAGGCTTGCCCTCTAATTAATGGTAGGGTTTGGTGTGATGGCTAGAAACTGGGCTATAGGGCAGCTACAGTGCCTTGGGAATGACTAACCACAGTGGGACAGGTCAGCTGCTCTTCTCCAACACATCTCGGAGAAGGAGGAAATCCTGATGCCTTCCTGCTTCTTTGTGAGAATTGAAGTCTGTGTGTGCTGAAGGTGACTCAGAACTGCCCCAGAGGCTGGAGCTCTACTTCATAGTGGATTTTGCCTGCAAGAAGCCTTCACCACTGACAAGGTGACGTGCTACCAGACCTTGGACCAGCCTCTCAGCCAGCAATTCTTGCAGGACCACCTCTGGCCAGACTGGATGTCACCCATAAATGCATGTCACCAAACTGAGTGAAAAATAACTCTCTGCATCTAGATCAGCACTGCAGTCTGGGCTAAAAGTAATTTCATGACGTGGCTTGCTCCACTTGGCAACTGGCTAATTTCTCTTGTTGTAAATTATATTTTTTTCCTGTTGTGAATGAGGAAGATCTAAGGCCAGGAGAAGGGCAGAGAAAAACAAGAAGCTCCAGATGAGATCCTGCAAACACTTCCACATTTGTGCAGCCCTGCCTCAGCCTTATTACCTGTCTACAGCAGCAAGCCTGGAGTACCCCAGCAAACATACATTAACAAATATTATTAGCAGCGAGTGCTCTTTTTCCCTTAATCTCTTCATCTTCAGGGAATCATCATTGTTGCCTGGAATAATCATGTGTTCTGTTTAGTATTACCATACTCTGGAAATCTTAGATGTCTGGTGGGGTACCTAAGCTGACTTGCCAAAGCATCAGCACCATGTGCCAGATTCAAAACAGCAGTGGAAGTCTTGGAACAGGATCATTGCTGTTCCTGGTGTGGCATCATTTGTTATGGCTATTTTCTGGCCAGTTCACCACATATTGGCTGCTGGGTCAGCTCTGAGTGGAGCTCAGCTCACCTTGCCCTGTGGGAAACCTCCGGGGTTTTCCAAAGCCCAGACAGAAGCTTGGCCCACCCAGCCCCAGCTGGTGTGTCTATGAGCAGGATGGTGATTTGCACTGCTGGTTTGGCTTTTCAGCCTGCAAACATCTGCTCCCACATTTGACTTCTCCTCACACAGCCCAAACCCACTGGCAGAGAAATCAGAGCCTCTGCAGGCCCCTCTCTGGGAAGGTGGTGGTGAGACAGTGCTTATGGCTGGTGGAGGGCTGCATTTTGGGAACTGTGTTACTCCTTCCATTGCCCATGCTGCTGGCTGATTCACCACTCTCGACTGTAGGGCTTCATTATGCTGATGGATGGAGCCTGAACAACATGCCTCTGCCCATGGCCTGAGCTCGGTGGGATGCTGGACCTTATCTGTGGGAAGCATCAGCCCCAGCACTGAGATGGGACCACCACAGTTGGCCCTCTACCAATGGGAGCAGTGACTGGGACAGGAGTGGTCTCATGGTAGTCAACAGACTCACAGCCCACACAAGTCCTTCCCCAAGCCCTGATCTCCTCCCTGGCTTCCACCCTATCAGCCAGCAGCAGGCTTTTCTGCTGGGCAAGAAGCTACATGTTCCAAAGGAGAATCATTAGCAGCTCATCCCTTTGTCCAAACCTGTTGCAGAGAAGGTCTTTCTCCCTCCTCAGCTTATCTTAGGGAGAAGCCTCTTGGGGCTTACTGTGCAGAGCACGTAATGACTGTCTTAACCTCACAAGCACTTGTTCTCATTTGCTATGGGCAGAGCACAGCAGTGAAGCACATATGACCAATCTCAAACTAGACATCTCTGATTGTATTTTTTTCAATGGATATTTTTCAAATATTCTATGCACAAAGGGATTTGAACCCTGCACATACAGGGTAACAGGCCTGTAAAGAAACCTCAGCCCTGCTAGTGGGTTCAAGGGGACATGCTCCAGGCTCCAGCTGCTGGTGCTGCTCAGGGGGTTCTGCTCTTGGCTCCATGGGTGATAAAAAACTTTTCTTAACATTGTAGACATCATGTTTCTTCTACAGAGAGGAAAGGCATTGACTGAGATAATGCCATTAACTGCCTGTAAAGCAAACAAGGATGTCAAAGCAAACACTGCCCAGTCATTCAGCAACAATCAGACTGGGAATTCCTTGGTGTGCCCGGCTCACAGCACCCCAGAGGAGAGCAGCTCATGATAAGAGCACCCTGGGCATAGACCTGGGGTGCCCAGGACACTGAAGATCTTTTGTTGTGGGCGAGGCAGCCTCACAGCCCTCATTCTGGCAGAAGCACTGCAGGATAAGCTTTCCCCTGCTTTTCATTTCCTTCTCATCACCAGCCCCTACCGTCTCTGGGGAAGAAGCTTTGCAGCACAAAGAGCTGTAGAATGGACTTTTTCTTTAGCAAGGTGTGTTCACCTGCTCAAATTCAACAGCAACCACTGTCACCTGCCCAACACAGGTGGAGTATGACCTGGGCAGAAAGGTGCTCGTTGTCCCCCTTTCACCATTCCCTGGTCCAGTGCAGAGAGTGCTTCCCTCCTCACCCTGACTCGTACTGAGTTTAAAGCTCCTTGCCCACGCAGTGGAAGATTTTGGAACTCGTTTAATGAGGCATTTACAAATTCAGAGCCTGTCTTCTTGCACAAGGAGCGTGGCCTGGCACCCGCAACTGGTTGGTCTTTTTCATTGACATTCCTGCAGCTCACCTGACTGCTGCACAGGCACAGTGGAAAACATTTAGACATCAGAAATGCCAGATTAATTATGTCTTAATTGATACCTCCACTTGGGGACAAATGAAACCAGAACATCACTACTGCCCTGGGAGGCTGCCACTCACAGATTTACAGCTAAAAATACCGTGGCAGTCCCGTGGCTAATCAACTCCACTGCTTACCCTAGCCAAGAATTGTCTCAGGCGGCGCTGCGTTTAAGTGGTAAGGACCAGACGAATGCAAACCTGGGGCTGCATGATGCTCGCCCCATGCCTCAGCCCCACAGCAGCCTAAGGACCACAAAACTACCATTCTCAGACCTCCCATCCAGCCAGAGAGCCCCAGTATAAGGCTCCTCGCATGTTCTTCCCATGTCATAGGAGGATGCAGCGAGAAAATCTCATCCCTGCGTCTTCTATAAAAGATCTTATCTGCCCGGTGAGTTTCCCCCCGGCGAGATTTACAGCTGGAAATCTCAGGAATCGAGCTCAGTGCTTGAGAGGACCTTTGCCTGCCCTCCAGCAGCTACAACACATCCCAAGGGATCTTCCCCTCCCCTCTATCTCCTTACAGGCACATAAACACACAAAGTCAAAAGAGCCACAGCGACCTCAGGGTTGTTTTTTTTTAAATTAACTGTCATCTTTATTTTCTTCACATATGTGCAAACAGAGGAGATCGCAATGGTGGTGTTCTTAAAAATAACCAAATGTATTTGCATACATTTCCCTATGTACAGGTGAACAGCCACAAGTAGAGTCTTCTTTTGCACAGCAAAAGATCTAGAGCATTGAGACCGAGGACAGGACCGGGGCCCAAAAAAAGGGTCTAACTTATAACAATAATTAAAAACAAAAATTCACAACAATGCAAACCTCTGGGAAACTTCAGCACGATGGAATGAGTGACTTTTAATGTAGAAAACGGCAGGGGCCGGGGGGGGGCCCTCTCGGATGTGAGATTTCTGACTGTAAACAAGGAGCAACACCTCCCTCCCTCCCGCTGCCCTCCCCGGGGAAAGCTATTCCAGGAATTTGGCAGTTCTTCAAGGGCTGAGCCGGAGGTAAACAGCCCGCGGCCGCCTCCCCTCCTCGGGACGAGGCGGGCTGGGGCCCGGGTGCGACGGACACCGGCAGGGGGACGAGCGGTTGCTCGTCGCGATGCTGCGGGACACGGGGGAGCCGCAAGGAGCTGGCGCACCAGGAGGGACGCGGTGAGCCCTGGTGGAGCTGTGTGCTCCCGAAGGGATTCCGGAGAACACCAATGGGGCCATGCACTCCCGGAGGGATCGTGCAATCCCGGAGGGGACCCGGTGAACCCCTCCGGGGCTGTGAGCTCCAGGGGAGACCGTGCTCTCAGGAGGGAACCCATAGGTGCCCGGTGAACCCCAGCGGGGCCGCGCACACCCGCGGAGATCCCAGTACGCCCCGACGGGACTGTGCACTCCCGGAGGGACCCCAACGCCTCCGTGGGCTCAGCTGGTCTCGGGGTCTCCGGGGGGCGGCTGCTCGGCGCCGTTGCAGGGCGGGGCGGCGCCGTCCGGACCGTTGCTCTCCAGGGAGGACTCGCTGCCCGTGCTCTCGCCGGAGAGGAGCCGGCGGACGCGGAGGTCGGCACGAAGCGAGCGCAGGTCGTTGCCCAAGCTGAGCTCGCCCAAATCGCGAAGAAGCTGACCCAGCTCCGGGCCCTCGCCGCGGCCGGCGCCTGGGCGCAGCAGCTCGCCCTCGGGCTCGCCCAGCGCTTCCAGGATGTCCTCGCAGTCGCAGTGCATGGCACGCTCCTCCTGTTCCTCGCCCAGCAGGTCCTCCGTGATGGAGCCCAGCTTGGGCGCGCTGCGGCTTCGCTCCACCGGCGGCTTGTAGCAGCACTGCCCGTTCAGCAGCTTGCGCAGCGGTACCAGCGGGATGCTCTGCTCGCCCACCAGCTGCTGCTGCTGGTGCCGGGCGTCGTCCCTCTTCTTCAGCCGCCGGAACTCGGCCAACGCCGTGGCCGAGGTCTGGTAGAGTAGCAGGGCCATGGCCTTTGCCTTCTCGGGCTTGGAGACGAGCACCGCGTGGCAGCGCAGCATCACCGCCTTGTGCTTCAGCTCGTGGCGGTAGATCCAGGCGAAGACGCGGGGTAGCCGCGGGTCAGCCACGCAGTAGGTAACGCGGTGCAGCAAGTAGAGATGTCCGGGCCGGCGCATCCCCTTGTCCTCGGCGTGGGCCATGCGGATGCCTTGCGCGCTGATGGTCAGCTTCATCTTGGTGCCCTGCCGGCCGGCCTCGCTCTTGCTCCAAATCTTGCAGACAGCCAGGTCAGTGCAGCCCTCTCCTTTGGACTGGATGGTGGTGGCATTGCCCAGGTAGAGCACGGTGTACGTGGGGTCCTCGCTGGTCACGCGGAATTTCCGCCGCTTGGAGCGGAACATGCTGCCCACGCGGTGCAGGGCGCTCTCGGGACAGGCGCGGGCTAGCGAGGTAAGGGCCGAGTAGTGGACGCTCACCGCGTACCCCTTGGGTTTGCTCTGCCGCCGCCCCTCGCCTGCCACCAGCTCTACCTTACTCCGCTTCCAGGGTAGCATCGCCCCGCCGAGCCGCGGCTAGGCGCCGCGCCGACGGCTTTGGGCGCGGGGGGGCATGCCACGGCAGCGGCGGCTGGGCTGCCCGCTC
>VZTY01000392.1:0-21487 GCA_013400935.1 Turnix velox | reverse complement strand
GATGGCGGTGGGGCTTCGGGGAGGCGAGAGAGCCGGGCTGATGGCGGTGTCTTGCCTCGACAGCTGCACGTCAGCGAGGTGGTCGGCGAGCGTGGCCCGGAGCTGCGGTCGGAGGCCGAGCAGAGCCCTCTGGAGGAGTTTCTGGCCACCGCCGAACTGGCTGGCACTCGCTTCGTGGCCGGTGAGGGGCCGGGCCGGGTCTTGGGCTGTGGCTGGGCCCGGGGACAGAGAATCTAGGCGAAGGACCGGGGATGGCGGAGGTGGGGCTGCCAGTGGGGCTGTCCAGGCGGGTGAGCGGGAATAGGATCCTGTAAAGGGCTGGGGCTTTGGGGGGAAGGGAGGGGTGAGGGACAGGGAGAGCTGGCTTTAAGTGACTGTCTTGCCCTTCCTTCAAGAGCGCCTGAACATCCAGATCGTGTCAGCCCAGAGTCGCACCGGCCTCCTCACGGCCCAGGAGGCCCAGCACGTTCGGCAGCTGCATGAGGAGAACCGTCAGTTCCTGCGCATCCCTCGGAGGTGAGTCCTGTAGGGCCAGGCGTGGATCTGCCTGTAGTCAGCCTTCTGCGGTTTTTGTACCCTGGTCTTGGGGAAGTCACCGTTTGGCTTGCACGAGCCTGCTGTAACCCATGACACAGACTCCTGCCTGCCATGTGGGTGCTGCTGGTTGTGTGAGTTTCCTGGCCAAAGCCTGAAAATTCTGGAGCTGGTAATCCAGGAAACCTAGTAAGCCTTTGCAAAGTTCTGTGCACGGTGGGCTCAAGGATCAGTCCTCCAACTTAAAAGCCCTGCAAGTCTTAGCTTGAAAAAACAGCTTTGTGAAGGTTAATGTACACAGAGTAGTGTCCTCCCAGCTAGTGAAGTTCAGAACAATGAAAAAGGGTGTACTAAAAACAGGTGCACACACGTTTGAACTATAACTATTTGGGTGTAACTGAGTTTGTGGTGGCCATGTTTTTTATGGATGTTTATTGAAGTGATGTGACTGCTCTGACTGCTGCTTCTGACCACTTCCTACAAAATGTACTTGCTGTAGGCCGTGCTGGAACAGGACAACCAGTGCGGAGGACTTGAAGCAAGCTGAGAGGGAGAGTTTTCTTGAATGGAGACGACAGCTTGCCCGGTGAGTATGCCACTTGAGTCTGGGTGAGTAGCTGATGTCATTTGCAGATGCAGAAAGAAGTGGGTTGTTTTTGTATTTGGCTGTACTTAGAAAAGTAACATCTTAGCAGTGTCTCTCTACTTGTTCGGGGAGGCTGGACAGGTATAGGGCAATGTCAGGTTAATTATGTCAGTTAAATTATGTTTTGAGTAATAACCATTGTCATTTGGGGTAACTTTCCTGGTTTGTTATTGTGACTTCAAAATTTCATGGGCAGACTTCTGATGAGTTTTTGCTGTTTCTGTCATGTACCAGTTCCTCAATAGTGTGGTCAGGAGCCATGTTGTCACTACTAAACCAGGATGCAAAACTAGTGGAAAGAGTATCTGCTCCATGAGTCTGATATGATAACTGTGTCTGAAAATAAAGCTTCCTCTGATAAAGAGGTGGGGATGTGCTTATTGTCTAAAATGGGTCAAATATGACATCTTTTCTCTGTTTAGCCTTGAAGAGGAAAAGAAGTTAATTCTAACCCCATTTGAACGCAACTTGGAATTCTGGCGTCAGCTTTGGAGAGTCATTGAAAGAAGGTAAAGGATGTCAGGATGTTACTATCTGCTTTTTAAAAGTCATGTTTAATCTACTTTTCTGAATTGAGACCATTAAGGCACACTTCAAGTGCTTGAGCACTGAAATAACCATTATAGTTAAAAGTGTGGTGCTTTTTTCCTGAAGTTTTTGGGTGATCCAAATGTGGCATAGAGAAGGGCAGCTGCTTAGTGGTGTCCACTAGATCTCACCACTACTGTTCTGCAGGCTACTTGGTGCAACTCTGATGATTCTTCTGATGCTGCTTTTGGCCTTTTCCAGTAACTGTGTGCGGGAGGCCACTTTTGAGAATGTATTTTTGTGGTCTTTTACCAAGATTAACCCTTTCTCCACTTTTTCAACTGTGCAGCTGCAGCCTGACATTCAGGGGCAGGAGGCAAGGGAGAGAGCAACCAACATAAAGAAAGAGTCTCTTGGTCCTTGGTCTTTTGCCTTGCAGAGAGATATGAAAACAGCTTGTCATATCACAGAAATAGCTTTGTTTGTTCTGCTGAGCTGTAATACAATAGGAGTGTTATCTGCTGAACTAATCTAACTGGGGCATTTAATTTCACTAGTAATTAAGTTTGAGATCATCTCGTCTGCTTTTCCTAAAATTGAAAAATGCTTCACCAGTGAGGTCATGGTGAAGCATGGTCCTTTCACAGAAGTAGCTTTGTGCTGGGTGCTGCTGGGTCTTTGGCGGGGAGAGAGCTGGGTTGGGAGCATCCACTATAGGCTACCATGATGTGCAGAGTGTACTGTATTGTGAGGTGGCTGGAATGTGTTATTAATGCCTTTCTGCTCTTGCTGGAGTTTTTTGTTTTGGGTAGACTGAGAATGCTGTCTCAGAATTGTACAGGAAATACAGGAAAGTTGTCCAGTCCCTGACCTTGCCAGATAATTTGATCTTTTGTCAGCCTTTTCTTGTGTGCACTTCAAGCTAAATTCCAGTGATGTGATTCAGTAACTTCCCTGTATCCCATCCTGGTACCATAGTGTCAGTTTTCCCTCATATTGATCTTTGAATTGCTGTAACTGTTCAATACCTTCTTTGTACCCCTCTAACTTATTAAATTACTCCCTTGGGGCTTTTATTGATTTTTAAGCTTTTTTTTTTTTTTTTTTGTTTGTTATATGTAACCAACTGCCTAGTGAGGCTTGAAATTCTTCTGTTCAGCCTGTGGTGTTCCAAAGCAGTCCTGACTCAAAGAATAGAATCAATATCTGGCAACCAGTATTTTAAATTACCTGCCTGGAGAAGTTACTGTGGAAGAGAATGTAGTTAATTTCCCCCCTTCCTTTTGAAGACAGAAACATGAGTGCCTCTGGTGCATTTAATTTCTTTATAGGACTGAGTTTTACTCACATGTGGTGGCAACCTGACATCTGGATTTGGAAGACACTTCCCCAAAGCATGCATGCAAGGCCTTGCTTGCCTGAGGAAGCAGTGTGCTTTACTGGGTTTAGTTATTTTACTGTTCTATGATTTGTGTAACAAGAAGAGTGCAAAATATATTTTGAAGATACCTGACAGCAAGCACTTGGTATCTGTGAGTCATCCATGGGAGACTTAGTACATATTGCTCCATGGAAAGAGGGCAACAGTGTTCCAGAATATCTCCCTATGTAGGAAAATCGGCTCCTCTTCTCCTCTCTTGCTACTCTGCCACAGTCTGATGATGAGAATAAGATATGAAGTTACATTACCATGTTTTTTAGTAACTTTCTAGTGGACAGGAGGCCACTACCCTGTTTCTTGCATGCTGAGCACTTCTGAAGAGCAGATGTATTGGTGAAGCTCACAAGCTTGTTTTCCTTTGTAGGTTGCAGGAGAATTAGCCAAGTGAGACTGATGTCAGTGCTGGTGTGTAGCACACTTGTGGGTCTCTTGGGCCATGTGCCATGCTAAGACACTTTGTTAATTCAGTAAAGGTACTTCATAGAGTAATATAGTTAAAAGAATTAAAATTCAAAGAAAAATCTAGAAGTGAGTAATGTGCTATGCCTTGTTGCTTTCTTTGAGGCAAGTAAGAAAGAGTACTTTATGGGCTTTCTTTTATTTTTGCAGTGATATTGTAGTCCAGATAGTAGATGCGAGAAACCCCCTTCTGTTCAGATGCCAAGATCTAGTAAGTAAACCACTTCCTTTTTGTCTTCAATTTATTTCTTGGAGTTTAACTTAGGACTTTTTTTTTTTTAATTTAGCATGCTTAACTGCCTTGTTCTGCTGTTGTACCTAATGGGATGTGTTATATGTTTGTGCAAGTGTTCTGGCATAAAATTACTTTTCTCCAGTGTTTTCTTTATATCACACAGTGTTGTGGATTTAGAGATAGTTTTGCAGACATTATACTGAAGCTATTACATTTTTTCTTATTACTGTCTAGAAGTACCTGCACTTAAAAGAATTGTCTTGTTTAAAAGCATAGTAGAATAAAAATGTTTGAGGATTACTGCACTTGAAATGAAGGATCAAGAATTATTGAAGTAGCAACTTTGTAATAGTAGACTATAGAACACTTCATCAGTGAGATACAGAATTGCTCAAGTAGGTGATCTTTGGAGTTCCTACTGTGAAGTGCTGATGACTGTCTTGTCATAGCTCTTGGCAGAGAATGTGTTGGCACACTTGGCCAGAAACAGCCTGTTTTACAGCAGTTGCATGTTCCAGTTCATTCTTGTAGCTGTCTGCTAAACACCGGTTTCTTCTAGCCCAGGAGATGGTAAACTTAGCCATGGTTGTGTGGATCTGGATGGCATAACTTCCCTTGCTGTTCTCATCTTCTTGGGGGAGGAGGAGCCTAAACCAGAGTACAAACTGATCCTTCTCTTTTTTTCTTCAGGAAAGTTATGTTAAGGAAGTCAGCAGTGACAAGGAGAACATGCTTCTGATAAACAAAGCAGATTTGCTGAGTGAGGAGCAGCGGGCTGTGTGGGCACAGTTCTTTGAGAAAGAGGGCATTAAGGTGGTGTTCTGGTCAGCTCTGGCAGAGTGCAGACGGCTCTCTGGAGCAGCAAAGGTACTATGTATGACCTGTTCTAGCTGGCTATGTGCTTTGCTGTTATGCTTGTGATGTACCTGAACACCTTTCCAGGAAAGGCACTGTCCTTTTTCCACGGAAGGGTTATTCCAAGTACCTGTGTGGCTGGAAAATGGATAAAAGTGATGAGACTAAAATAGTTGACGAAGCGATTCACCTTTCAGTCTTTCAGAAAGAAACTGTTCTCTTTCAAGGTAATTGACTTTTAAAAATTACTGATCTGCAGTGTAAAAGTGTTCCTTGAGGCTGTTGTTGAATAACTACTGAAAAAGCCCTCACAGATCTTTTTGCAAACTCTTAAGTAGAGAGAATTAGAATCCTTTCCAAAAGGGATGCTGTGAAGGTTGTGGTTATCTGTACAAAGAATTTTTTTCTCTCCCAGTCTGGCCTGCAAGACAAACTGCTGTTGTCTGAAGTCATATGTTATTGGTAAATTCCACTTTCAGGTATTGCTATGTTCATCTATTGCACCCATTGCTATTCAGCTGCAGAATATTCTGCATCTCCTTGAAAATACCTGGTTCACACTTCTTGGCTAAAACGTTTTTACAGATTGATTTAGAGGTGAAACTGAAAGTGTTTAGTCGGTTAACTTTTTTGGAAAGGGAGTTCAAGATACCACTGTTAAGAAAAGGTCTTTCTTTCATTCCTATTACTAAGAGTACTTCAAAATTTAAAAAAAGTATTTCTTGAACTCTGCTGCTGTTGTGTATAAGGATGTTGTGGGTGTGTGCGTGTTCACAGCAGTGCTTTTGGAGAGAAACCTCTAACAGTCCCTCTTGGAGTACTTCTGTCATTCTCCTAAAGCAGGCTGATTGGTTCTACATTGTACTTTGGACTCCTGAAAAACCCTGTATGATGTAAGGAGCGAGTTGTCAGTGCTTGGGATCTGGCTAATGAAATGATAGGTGTCTGCAGGGGCTGAAGTCAACAGGAAGACTTACTGTTGTCTTTACTTTCACCTATGAATTAACTGTTTGCACAGGACCCAGACAGTGAAGATTTAGTGGAGGATCCAAGTAATTCTGAGGATGAAAGTTCCAGTCAAGAAGAAGATGATGCAGTACAAGATGGTGCAGAAAGCACATCCACAGGCAACGCTTTGCAAACCATAAACCAAATTCTGGTTAGTGATGAGGATAGTAGTGGTGAATATGAAGATTGCGAAGATGATGAAGAAGAGTCATGGCAAACCTGTTCTGAAGATGAAGGTGGGGACAAAGTAAACAGTCTTTCCCCAGAGAGGATGGAAAGCAGGACTAATGATGCTGCAGTGCAGCATGTGGTTCAGGAGCAGAAAAGGAACATCAGGAACTTCAGCCATCTGGTACAGAGAAATGAACTGCTGGAAATACTCAAAGCCATGCACAATGGACCAAAAGTAAAGGAAGGGGAAGTAAATGTTGGGTTGGTGAGTTGGACTTTGAGCATAAATAGAACTTGCTTAGTCTAAATTTTAATTCCATGTGCCTTCCATGGGCAAAATTAATTTTCTAGCCTGGCTTCCTGTAAGGGTAAGAAAACCTGGAAAGCAGAGATCACGGAGTGATTTCTGCAAAGGTTAATTTTGCAGTTCCTGGAGTTCAGTGTGCCTCACTGCTCGCCTTAATTTTTTTTTTGTATGTTTTATTAAATTGCTTCTTCTTATCCCGTTCTACTTCTTTGTCATCTAGGTGGGTTACCCTAATGTTGGCAAAAGTTCAACCATCAATACAATCCTTGGAAACAAGAAGGTGTCAGTGTCTGCTACACCAGGCCATACAAAACACTTTCAGGTATTGCAATCAAAGTGCATTGATTTTGTTATTTTCCTCCTTTCCCCACTCAGTGGAAGAGGGCTTCATGATGAACTAGTTGCAAGGTGGCCATATTGACTCATTGAAGACTATCTGTCAGCTAAAACTCTGCCCAGCGGAGAGGTTGAGGAGGGATGGGTTTTATGTATATAGTTTTGAAGCTTCAGTTCTTGCTGTAGTTTAGTAATCACTAATGAGAGCAATACAGTGGGAATATTTTATTTAAGTAGCTTGCCCTTTTTTATTTTTTCAACACCAGTCATGAGGAGAGAACCTCTGGGAAGTGAGTTTTCCTCTGAATAGCTTAAGATCAAAATTTTGAATGGTCCTTTATGTCCAGACTCATTGCTGTGACTAAGTATAGTTATGCTGTATTTTTATATTGACCGACCTCTTAATTTTGAGGTAGCAACTGCAATGCAACAAAGAGTATTGTAGGATTTCTACGTGTGCAATCTCCTGGCTGATTCGAAAGGTCCAATACAGTTAAAGGTTTGTGGAGGGCTTTCTTCTCTCCTGTCAGTTTGCAAAGCTGAAGGTCTTGCTGCCCCCATCTGGACACCTTACTTTATGAACCTGGGAAGTGTCGCTGTCCTCCACATTAGATTTCCTTAGTTCATTGGCTGAAGCTAACAGGGCACATTTCTGCTTGTTCTCCTTTGCATCCTTGTTTTCATCTATGCATTTGATTTTTTTTGTTCCTTTTTCCTCCATGATCGTTGTGAACTCCTCGGTGATTATTGTATAGACCCTGTATGTGGAGCCTGGCCTGTGCCTCTGTGATTGCCCTGGTCTGGTGATGCCATCTTTCATCTCTACTAAGGCAGAAATGATTTGTTCTGGAATTCTGCCTATAGACCAGATGAGGGACCACGTCCCACCCATTTCTCTAATATCCTTTGCATGGCATTTGTGAGAGACTCTGCAAGTGTTGGAGTATGGAGTGTAGCATGTTGCAGCCTTGCTAGAGGTCGTGGAGATACACACTAGATAAAACAGACTTGCTGTGTTTATGTTGTCCTGTCTCATTTTAAGTTTATCTTCTTGTTAGACTTGCTTCATTTTTCGGGTTTTCAGCAAAATCCAAAAGTCGTTCTTAATTTGTGCCCTTGGAGTGACTAGGGCAAGATTACTTGTAGCTGAAGGTCACCAGGTGGTTTCCTTTACTAGCTTATGTTTGCCAGCATATCCCAAGAAACATTTTGGAAGCAACCTATGGAATAAGTATCATAAGGCCAAGGGAAGATGAAGATCCAGATCGAAAGCCAACAGCGGAAGAGCTACTAACAGCATACGGATGTGAGTGATGATGCCTTTAAAACTATTGCCTGGACTGTTTGCATGGTCCTGAGTATGGCCTTAGGACTTTGTAAAATTAGACCTGACTTAAGTTTGTCATGCATTGAACCTCCCCATTAGGGCTTGTCCTCATCTCAGGAAGGGCTTTTGGTTACAGCTGATCTCATGTGTGTGTTGTAGTTATGCTTTGCCAGTTTTATCTGACAGATGTAGTGATTGTATTGAGGATGTTATTGAGGTGCCCTGCCCATTTCTGCAGTGTGATTTGCTGCTGTTCCTTTTAGATACTTCCCATCAACGTTGTCTTGAATTAGACTCCTGAAGAATGCAGTGGAGGTTTATCTCCCTTTTCCAATTCTCTGATGCAGTTAATCTTTTCTGGCCTTAAAATAAAAATAAAAAATCATCAGGATTTGTGGTGGCGGGGAGATGTCAGCTCTCATAATTATCTTCAGGGGCAGGATGCTTCTGCAGCTCCCCTACAGCAGTGTTTCCCTTTCCTGCCTGCTTTCCACAATAGAAGCCTTTTTTAAGGAGTTTTTTAGGAGAGAGGATACAAATGTGCAATTAAGCAGCAGAGAAGAATGTGTTAATGCTCTTGTACTGACAGAGAATGTACTTTGAATTTGTATTCCAGATATGAGAGGCTTTATGACATCTCATGGACAGCCAGACCAGCCAAGATCAGCTCGATATGTGTTAAAAGACTATGTCAGTGTAAGTGCTTCATACATTTGTGTTTTCTTTCCTGCTAACTGGTGAATTGAAGGTTTCACTGGAGCAGGAAGGACAATAAAATTAATTCTATTTCTCTGGATAAAATCAGCATTTATTAAAATATTCAATTGGATTATTTATATGTTTTAAAGGAATAAATTAAAATTTTCCTGTTGTTTACTCTTTAAAAGATGTTTGCTTAAAACTAAGGTGCTAGTTAAAGAAATCATCATATTTCTATGATATTGAGCAGATATTTAGGAAACAAACTAACTTGTTGCATCAGTATTTGCTGCTAGGGACTGCAGGTAAGAGCATTGTAATACTGCATGCTTCTATAACATCTTTCTCCAACTTTCTGTTGAGTATTTCTTTAATAGGGGTCCACAGTACTCTCAGGAGTTTTGCACTATATTGTTTGCAGCTGGAAGTGGTGCTTTGAAGTAGAGGTAGAATTGTGCTTTAAAATCAAGCCAGTTGTTGCCTGTGAGGAGAAATCAACTGTACTAATAGTTATTCTGCTAGCATGAGCCCTTGGGGCCCTTCTTTCACTTTGGATATCTCTCTGAGAGCTTTTATTTTCATTAAGAACTGTATCTTATTGCTTTCACAGGGGAAGCTGTTATATTGCCATCCACCTCCTGGCATTGACCCAAATGATTTTCAACACCAGCATCAAAGATGTCCAGAGAGCAGAACCATACAGGCATGTGGACAGGTGAAGCCTGAGAAGAATACCAAAGCAAAGCAAATTGAAAATGTGGTAGACAAAACATTTTTCCACCAGGTAAATTCTGGAGGATATGTATTCCAGGCCTTTTACTGCAGTACTGGTTATAGTTACCAGAAAAAATAGCATTGAGGATGGTGGTTTGCTGGGCTGAGTTAATTGTGTCAGATGCCATTGGCATCTGCATGTAATTTCTGCTCAAGAATGCTCTGTTCCTTTTGACTTCTTCTAACTCACTGAGAATGTCCTAGCTAACTGAAGGATAGTTAATGAGGTGCGTGTAGTTGATTTTTAAAAGGTCGTTGAGGTGACCTGTATCATAATGGGCTTGACATCAGTGTAGCGCAAACAGGAGAGTGACTGGGAAGAGAGAGGAAGGAGGGTGATATGAGACAGCAGCAAACCAGCAATATGGTTTTGGTTAATAGGTCCTTCACAGTAACTTTCCTTTCTTCAAACTAGGGGTCATGATTAAGCTGCTTTAAGGGAACTGTTTTAGTACTACATGGTTGTTTTGACTTCGAACCTGAAACTGAATGAGAAGCACACAAACTGGTTTCTAATCTCTTTGACATATCTCAAAGTGAAAAATGGAGAATTTTTCTGGACTTCTGTGATTCTTGTTAGGTCCCACAGGGACTGATGAAATAATCTGTTAGGGACTTATAATGCAATGTTAAATCCGTAACTGATTAAGTCTGTGCACCTGACAAAGACCAGAACAAGATGTTTAGCAGAGAAGAGAGTAGATCACAGACAGTCTGATCCATTCTGCTTGGCTGCCTGCATATGGAAAGTATTTGTTTCAGCACAGCTAAAGATAGTGATGCACTTTGAAAACAAGAACTCAGACTCTTTTCAAAAAAAACAGCGAGCTGTTTCAGAAAACTATGACCTCAAAAGAATTTTTTGGATTACCAGACTCTTCCTCTGGCTGCTCAGAGTGCTGGCATGAGCTGTGGGCCCTGGCGGTGCTACCCACGCTCCTGAGTTGAGCAAGTTATTTTAGTCTCTGGCTTTCACAGACACCAGATTTATTTGCAAAGACAGTTTGTTGTGTGCAAAGCAGAGACTGTGAGAATCTACCCCAGCGTCTTAGCTAATGTCTGGTGAAGCTTAGTGTTTTATCAGTGCCTCTGCTTGCAGTGTTGGCCCTGGTGCAGTGAGGCATTGCTTGAGCATGCTGGCAGGCTGTGTCTCATCTATGTGGCCTGACCTTTCCTGCAGCTCTGGAGCTGGAGGCTGAGCAGGTCTTCATGGGTTTGAGCTCGCTTGTATTTAGTTTTATTGATGTATTGCTGTTCCTTTTTAAATAACCTCTAATTGGTGTCTGGTGATTATGTCTCCTCTTCCAGGAGAACGTTCGTGCTCTGATGAAAGGGGTCCGAGCTGCAATGGGATACCGGCCTGGCAGTGGTCTTGTGACTGTGCCTACATCCAATCCTGGGAATGTGGTAGGAAAGCCATGGAAAAAACATGGGAACAGGAACAAGAAGGAGAAAATTCGCAGGATCACTAAGCACCTGGAGGCTTAGCTGTGGCAGCGCTATCTAGCCTTTCCAGAGCAGCAACTGCATTGTCCTGCAGGCCTGAACTATCTAACTGTGCTATAGATTGTCCTATGCGGGGCACAAGAGTGGTCTCTGATAGCTGGAGCTCATCCTTTCAGAGAACAAAAGAGACAAGGGCATTCCTGTTATCTGGAAGCCAGCCGAGACATTTTACTGCTGCTGAAACATCCTTTCAATGGGAGCAGATGGAACCATATGGGAATGTTTTTTCCTTCCATAAAGGATGTGTTTTATAGCTGTTGGGATCAAAGTAGCCCTGTAAAACTGACTAAAATCTTTTAAACAGTTGAATCTCGATGAGTGATGTTTATTACATTTTGAGACACTGTTGCTTTTTTTTTTTTTTAAAGGAAAAAGCTTGTTTGTTGGTTTGACAGAGCACTTCAGTGTGGTGAATAATGAGGTGAAAGTATCTTTATTGCCCTCTTCCTTTTCTGCTGTATCAGCCCTATTCCATGGTACTGTACTGAAACCACACATCTTCCCAGCTTAAGCAAAAGCAGAGGACGAAAATGCTGCTCTTTTGTCCTTCACACTGAGCTGGTGTCAGTTGTTTTGCTGCGTGACCTCCAATTGATACTTTAAAACATTAGTTCTGTGTGACTGGCCAAAAATCTGGTGCTAATTTGTCCTTAAATATATTTGAGATTTTACTTCCTACATGGTGTCATGTTCTGCCTCACTGACCTATTAAGCATTGACAGTTGCAGATGTGTCATAATAACAGATCTTTTATGAGTACATTAGTATTTGATGGTTAAAAGACTATACTTGTGGCCTGATTTAAGTGAGATTTACTCCTTGGTTGCTCTACTGAGAAAATGTTCACTTAGTCAGTGCTCTTCGTTGCTAATTTAACACAGGGAGTAATGACAGGACTGGAAAGGCTGGCAAAGAGAAATAGTGCTTTGTTTTTAGGTTGTGAAGCAGAGTAGCAGTTGATGCATATCTCTGATACTAAAAAGGGATTGCTGTCCTGTAATTTTGTACTTTTTAGGCCTTAAGTGTGGATGGAAAGATGAAAGCAACTGCTGAGTGAAGCCACAGCTTATGTGGATCTTGCAACAAAGACAGTTGTAGCTTTGTGACTCTTTGCTTGTCCCATAGAGTTGGTTTGTACTGTGTGTACACGATCCCCTGTGAGCAGAGCTTTCACTTTGTTTTCTGCTTCCCTTGGAGTTCCTGCTCTCAAGATCTTGGTTACTTCACTAGATGGAAGGTATTTCCCTGCCACCTGTAAAACTTAAACATAATTACACTAAATGAATATGATCAATGGTATTTTAAGTCAGGGTACTATAGTGGGAAGTAGATTCTCATGAGAAACTACTCAATCTGTTTTTCTGGAGAAGATGATTTTTGCCTTGATTCCTGAAGAGGCTGTGCCCTCATTTCCTCACTATCTTTGGATTAATGGTTTCTGCTTTTGTCACTTAGAATACTTTAGGGACCTGATTGCTCAGAAACACCCATCTCTTTTTGTCTTGTCTTGTATGAAGCTATTACCTTTCACATTAACTTTCTGAAGTTATGGGGGCCAATTAAAGTTTGGGATATATTGAAGTTTTAATGTTTCTTGGGTTTTGGGTTCTTTTGTAATTCCAGTGTTCTCCTTTCAAAACATTTAGAATTCTTAACTCAGAAACATGTGGCAAGTATTTTCTTTTGCATTCTCAGCCCTTTTCAGCTGCACCTCCATGAGCCTCCTTGCTGGACTGGCTGTTGTCCTGGTGCAGACCCTTCCAAACCTAGGGGATGGCAGCAATCCCCAGGGCCTGAGGCTTGGGACAGTTCTGCTTTTTGCTCACAGAACCTTTCTGCCACAAGATCTGCCAAACCACTTGCAATGTTTGCATGAGTGAATGGACAGTGTAAATATGACAAATACTGTTTGCTCAAGTTTGTTAAATGCGAGCTGCTCCTTGCTGAGGAATAGAATTACAAAAAAAACCCAAAACCCAAGAAAGGACTCTTGCCTCAATAGAAGAAGGATCATGAACAGGAGCTGTGCACCCAAAGGCTTGTTAGTATTTTATGCTGCTATTGAACAGTGAACAAACTGGGTAACAGGGAAGGAACATGGTTAAATTACTGTTTTTCTGTGTTGGTTTGGTCTGTTGCTGAACCGCATCTACCCTGCCCTAACCTGGCTGGGGAATGTCAGCCAGGCTGTTGATGGCTCCACACAGCAAGCAGGAGCAGCTGGCAGGCATGGGACAACATGGGGACTGCACTGCTGGCAGGAGGCAGCACAAAGGAGACCTTGTGCTCTGCCCGGGGCCACCTGCTGAATGAGCCTCTCAGCTGATCCTGTTGCTTTCCAGAAGGCAATTTTCCATTTCTGAGTGCTGTTTTCTTAAGGCACCTTGTGCATGTAGAGGGAGCATGTGGGCTGCAGCCAGCTTGTCTGTTCTTTGGGATTGACAGCACTTTCAGCAGCCTTTTAGGGTGCCCGTTTTAGGGGGCTTTGCTTTATAATGCAAACCATTAGTTTTCCTGGCTGATGTTACCCCTGCTGTCTGACCAGCAGTTTGACTGGGGAGCCCAGGCTATGTGTCTTGGGGGTTCTGGATGCTGGCCATACTGTACATGCTCCCTGTAGCTGGGCTGCAGGGCTGCTCTGCTCCAACATCTCAAAGTGCCTGGTGTGGCTGTCCCTTCGCCTTAAGCTG
Source organism: Turnix velox (assembly GCA_013400935.1). Taxonomy (NCBI): domain Eukaryota; kingdom Metazoa; phylum Chordata; class Aves; order Charadriiformes; family Turnicidae; genus Turnix; species Turnix velox. Next base: position 7,971 of record VZTY01000392.1, on the reverse strand, counting down.
TCCTATGGGTGCCCGGGGCAGGTCTGACAGCAGGTATCCTTCCTGTTCTGTACAGCTTCACAGCACACATCTGGGACACTACCGGAGCACTGCTGGCCAGAGAGTTTGGCATCCAGATAGGCTAGGCTTCCCTTGGCAGGGGAGGACTGGAGCTGCTGCTCTGTCTGAGGTGCTGGGCTTGGAGGGGGAGGATTTTGGCAGCTTGGTTTGTCATAAGGCATCACAGCAAATACAGCCCCTCATGTGGGGAACTGTGGGCTGCTGCCAAAGCTTTTATGTTTCAGAGAGGCTCAACTTCCTTGTGCTGTTGCCTCTCCCAGGTCCTCATAGGTACTTAAATGGCCATGGCTGACATCATCTGCTTCCTGCTCACCTGCTTTCCCCTGTGCCTACATGAGTCCCAGAAGACAGAAGATCACTCTGTTCTTTTCCTGGTGTATCAGCCCAAAGATCGGCAGGATGATGGCTTTTGCACCAGGGAGCCCCCACATTGAGGAGCTGCTGTGTGAGCATCTCACCAGCTTTGTGCAGTGCAGCCACTGTCTGATCCAAAACTTGCATTGCTTGCCTGGAGGAGGCTGAAATCCTTCTCTCCTGCCGTTAGGGGCCGACCTTTCCAAGGCAGAAGAGAGCAGCCCTGGTCTCTAATAAAGAATCCTAGCGGAAGTGCAGGTCTCCAGGGACTTGCCCCACAGTCATCCATCCCTGCAAGGGTGTCTCACGAACTAGCTCTTCCCAGCCAGCCTGTGCTAGAAGGCGATCAAGAGCACCACAGTGTTAGAAGAGGTGGAGTGTCTTGGTTAGTGAGGATCTGGATCTAGGCCCTCTTCCTACTGAAGCTCCTGGTTGCTGTGAACCATTGCTGCTTTAAAAATAAGAAGCAGCTTTTTAAAAATAGTTTTTCCTTATCTACTCATAGCTTCTCTTCTAACCTGTGAGCTTCGTGCCATTGCTTGACCTCAGCAGGTTCCTCTACCCATCATGTCTGTGAGGAGCAGCTTTGTACCCTGTCACTTGCACTGCATGGTAACTCTAGTCAAGCATTTTTCCCAGGTTAGTTTTTCTTGAGTTATTTCTTTCTCTCTTTGGCAGCAAAAACATTGAGAGATAGAGAAAGGCAGGGAGCATCTCTTCAGGCTACTTCAGAATATAAACTCTGAGGGCTAAATGCCTAAGATGCCCAAAAAGTAGGTCAGGGCAAGGATAAGAGAAAAAGCAGTAGCTCCTGAGTCAGAAGAGCCCTGCCCCAGTGTTGTGGGTTTTGGTTTGGTGTTTTTTTTTTTCCTCGTTTCAGCTGTGAGAGAACGGTCTCTGGGGTGGTGTCGGAGGGGGAGGGCTGTACTTTCTGGGTGGAGGGTTTACCTTCCTGGAAATGCCCCCCAGCTCCTTGTCACTTGGGAGTCATAGCAGTTGAGGCAAAGAAACCAACATAATCATGTCCTTGACAAAGTTCTCACACTACAATCAAATGTTCTGCCAGCATAGAGTAAAGGGAAGCTGGAAGCCTCTACAGAGCCCATTTATGTTAGCCAGTGGTGGCAATGAACCAGCATGAGCTTCATCTGGGGCTTCACAGGGTTTTTAGCAAGAGTTGTCTGCTTGGTGGCTGTACTCTGCCCTACAGAGGGATGCCGAGGAACTGTTACTGATGAAATTGGATTCTTCTCTTGACATGCTTCACATCTCACTTGGCCACCCCATTGTGTGCTACTCATGTTCCTGGACTGACGGTGGAAAGCACATGAGAAAAATGGAGACTTTGTTCTGCTTTGAGCTTTGCTTGCATACTTGCAGAGAAAGGGACAACTAAACACTTTCTATTTTGAAGCTTACCCAATTCCCCCCCTTGGCAGGAGGCAATGCATCCCTAGTGCTGCCTAGGGCTCTCTCACATCCAGCTGTTCCTGTCTCTTCAAGGTGGGGCTTCAAAGATGTGATGGTGAAGAGGAGTGGGCCTGGCCCTGCTGCTCTGTCTGGTTCTATGCTGTGCCCAGGCACCATCAGGCAACCTGCATCCCCTATGAGATACCCCAAGCACACATCACCACAGCAGAGCAAGCAGTAACTAGCTTAAGGAGCTACCTCAGTGCTCTCGTGAGAGGGGTTATAAGTTCTGGGGTGCTGTCACAAGCTGCCCAGAGCACTGCCTGGGTGGAGTAGTGACAGCTTCCAGCATCTCCTTCCACCTTTGTCCTGCTGCAGAGGGGTGTGGGGATCCTCCCTTCCCCACACTTGGCTGCACTCCCTGGAACTGGGGCTGTGGGAGAGGTGCAGCCTCTTGGCTGGGTTTAAATCCACCAGTGTCTTTTCTGGGTTAGACAGGTGTTTTCACCAGCACTGGAGTTACAAGTACTGCCTTGTCATGCTCTGCAGACTTGAGTTGAAGTCTGATGAACAGCCTGGTGACCAGCTGAGCTGGCTGTTGCCTCAGGCAGTGAAATTCGCTCAGGGTGAAGCTCAGCAGGATGAGGATGGGGTCCCGGGTGGGTAGACCCTGCCTGCTTGGCTGGCAACAGCCAAAGGAGCCTTTGCAGAGCCCCGGCTGATAAGAAGCCCCTGCATTCATGTTTCCAAAGGCCCAAGTGAATTGCTGAGTAGTGAGGCTCAGAAGTCCAGACGCCAGACAATGGAAAGGCTGGAAACATAAAGGAAAGGAAATTCTTCTGCTCTATTGCCTTTCCTATGGCGATAAGATAACCCAAAGCGAAACAAAAGTCTGGTCTGCAGGCAGTGGGGTGGGCACCACAGCTGCTTTCTGGACTGCAGGAAGATGCCTGGGTGAGCTGGATCCTTGTGCTGGGGGGTGTAGATAGCGTGGGTCGCTGTTGGTCATGGCAGCCCTGTTTGCTGTGCTTTGCAGTGAGTCTTGGAGCAGCAGATAATATGGCCTGATCTTGCTTTATTCCATGGGACAATCCACATCCTTCATTTGCACAGTGGAGGGAGAATCTCACTTGAAATGCTTTGAAAGAATTGAGTAAAGTGAGAACGCATAACCTAGTGGTATGTAATTGGTTGATGTATGAACATCCCAAAGCTGACTTGAGTGGAAGGTTGAGTGATATCTTAGACTGCATGTCAGAGCAGTGGTGACAGGGACAGAGCGTGTCCATGTGTGCAGGGCTGGGTGCAGTATTAGCTGCTGCCATAGAGGAGGCTGCTCAAGGGCTGCAGATGGATCTGTGCTGTGCTGGTGCATGAACAGGGCTGGGCATCCCCCAAAACTCATGGAGCTGCACAGGGCATGAGAAGAGAAGCAACAATGGCATCTTAGCAAGGATGGAGGTGAGTGTCTGAAAAGATGTCCTGCCCAAAGAGGGCAGCAGAGGAAAGGAAAGGACAAGTGCCTCTGCTGCATCTTGGAGCACAGGGACAGGGAGGTCTGAGGTGAAACTGGCCAGAGACAAATTCAGATTACAGCCTGCAGACTCAGAGCAGGACCAAATTAATTGTGGAAATAATTGTGGGCTATTTTGGGCAGTGAGGCGGGGATGAATGATGAGGGGAGTTCAGGGAGTCAGGCTGAGGCTGCCCCTCTAGCTCAGGAAGTCCCCGGGCTGTGGCTGCTGGGAACAGCAGGGTGGGCTGCAGGAGGTCACCCTGCACTGGCCTCTGCTACAGCCCCAGAGGTGAGCCTCTGCTCTGCCCCCAGGGCTGTTTTGGTGGCCGCTCAGTAACAGCTGAATTTCAGGCAGCAGCAGGATGGGTGCTGTGTCCTGTGGCACAACGCCTGTTCCCTTCTCTTGGAAGTCCTGGGATGGGAGCTGTGGAGGGGCATGGTGGTTTTTGCTCAGGCCATGGGAAGGGATGTCGCAGGCTGCAGGGACTGAGCAAAGGGAGGAGCCGTACATCACACCTTACTGTGATTTGCACTCTCTGCCCTGTTGTGCAGTGATGGGAAGCTAGTGGTCTCAGCCCTGACTCATCTTCCTTTAATTTTACTGTATTCATTTGTGCTTTGGTTTTACACTGGCAACTCAGCCGAGGAAAGAGGAGGGCTGAGCTGTGGGCACAGGGAGACACGACAGGATGGGGACAGCAGCAGCTTTGGTCAGACAGTTGTGGTGTTTGCAGCACCTAGCCGTCTGTCCCTTTGTCCTGCCTGGGAAACAGGACCTCACAGCAGAGCACCAAAGGGCAAAAAGTGCCATGACACCAGAGAGGATTGTACATCCATGCAGCGTGCTTTGCTGGAACCTCTCTGCCAACTCCTTCAAGCCTTCAGTGGCTGCTTCTGCTGGCTATTTGGGGAGCTACCACTGGCAGCAGCACCACCACCAGCAGCCACAGTTGTGCTTGGGGGGAAGGAGGCCTCTGTACAGAGTGCTCTGGAGTGTTCCCAATCCTGCTACAGCCATGCATCACACAGCCATTTTCATGATCTTGGCTGCATGCACCCGCCATGGCCTCTGTGCTGTTACCCCTCCTAGGCTCATGAACCAAGAGGTCAAAGCAGGACTCCCCGTGGGACTTCACCATAGGTTTGTTATGTCTGTCATGATGGCCTTTCTAGTCTTCTCCTGCCCAGTGGCTTGCAGCAGAGGTGAGCTGAGCAACTATTGGTCCCTGCTCTATCAGGGAATGTGGTTTGTGGAGTATCTGGACACGTTCAAGTGGCTCTTTTGCTGTTCCTAGCCCTTCTAGGGCAGGTCTTCAGGTGGCCTCACAGCATCAAGGAGTGAGAAGTGTCAGGAGTCACCTGCTCTCTTCCCTGTAGAGACGCTCTGCAGGCAGGGATGGGCACATGGGCTGCTCTCGGGCTTCCCAGTGAGATGACATCAGCACTTCATATGATGATCCTCTTTGCCATAGGTCTGGGAACAATGTGCCTCCTGTTGCAGTGGGTGTTTTGGGAATTGAACTTTGCCAGGGTCAGGCTGAGCTCCATGTGGCGTGATGGCTGCTAGCCAGGTTGGGTCCCCCTGTGCCACAGCAACATGGAGCTGAGTGTTTTTGAAAGGCTCTGCACGGCTCTTGGACAGGATCTGAGCAGCCATTGTGCAATCCAAAAACAAACCCTTCCTATGGTGTCTGCGGCTTGCAGGGTGGCTCTGCTTCCAGCTCCTCTGCAGGGCTGAGGAGCGACGGCAGCCCTGCCAGATCCCGCTGATAACCATCTCCCTTTGCAAAAGAGTTCAAGTCCCTGCTCCAGAGGGTGATGTCACTTTATCAGCACTTGATAAAGGAGTCAACCTGACTCTGACTGCATCCCTGCCAGGGCTGCAATCACGATGAACAGGGCACAGCCAAGGCAAGTGTGGCCAGGGCCCCCCATGCTCTTTCACCTTTGGGAGGGCTGTGGCTGCCCAGACCCTGTGTGATGCAGTGGTGGGGCTGGGAACAATAGTGACCGTGGCATTGCTGCAGCCGGAGTGGGCGATTACCGAAAATCATGTGCAGAGGCAATTTGTCAAAGTCCCATTTTCCTTTCCCTGATAAGATAGGACTTGAGGAGTACAATAATGCCTTCCTGAGATAGAATTGTGGCTCTTCTACCCAGCACACACTAAAGAGAGACTAATTTTGGCCTTTCTGGGCTGGCAAGGGGGGGAGACGACGCCACTGCCTGTGCTGGAGCAGTGGTCTAAGGGGCAGAGTGGCTCCATTATCCCTGAGGCCCAGGACACCCCCTTGACCAGCAGGGTCACACTTGCTCCAGCAGGCTGGCTCACTCCCTGCTGGTGCTCCTGGAAGGTGCCATGGCTGCAGCAGGAGATGTTGCAGCTGGGTTTGTGATAAGGAGATGGTGCGATGCTGCACAATGCTGCAATCCTGCCAACACCTCGTAAAATCTTCCTGAGACAGGGCCAAGCAGGTTCATCAGTGTTCCCCCTTACCTGAGCAGGCACCCAATGCTTGTAGCTGTATCCTTACACCTTCTGTCCTCCTCCCCTTTGGGCTTTATTCCACCCTAAAGGCCCTGTGATGTTGAGACTATTGTTGTGCCCTGACCAAGGAAAACTGCCCATTTCCATCCACCTGCACCATGACTACTATCCAAGCACAGGGAGTAAGGTGAACCTTGGTGGCTTGCTGGTCTTGCTGCAGACAGCTCCAGTGTCACCACACCCTCAAAAAGAGAGCAGTAAACAGCACCACTGACAAAGCCTGCCCTTCTGCAAATCCCAGCCTTCCCGGTAACCAGAACTTTTTCATAGTATATATAACTTGTAGGTGCTGAATCTGGCCTTCCTTGGGAAGGTTATGGGCAGCACATCCCTCCAGCAAAGCTAGCGTTTCCATTTTGGCATATTGCTTGGGATGCACTTTCTGTGCAGTTTGAAATCTGAGCATAATGCTATCTTTGTGAACCACATTCACCACTCTGATAATGTGACCCAACGAAAGGTCAGTGGAAAAGTTAATATAATTTATTGGCTGATTTAAAAAAAAAAACCTAATCATCTGGTTTTCCTTTTTCCTGACCCCCCACCCGCACCCAGTGTCCCGCTGACATTTTTTAGCCATTCCCAAAACAATGGCCAGGGTGGGAATGCTCTGAGCTGGCACAGTTTTTCCTGAGGGGCGGCAGCTGTATCTCCTAGCTGGGCTCCCCCTCCCTTGGAGGTGTGTAGCAGATGCCATGGCCACCAACCTGACCAAGGACAGGGCTGGCACCAATTCAGGTTTGGGCAAACGGCATGTCTGTGGGTGTGCTTGGTGTACTCTGCTCTACGAAGTGACTTGAGCTCACCTGCTTTGGGCCTGAAGGGGGAAATTAATCTCTACTAGTTTTATAGCTGTGGACAGGAGGGAAGGAGGTTTTGTCCAGGTCCCTAGGTGTCTGGCACAGTTTCTGGAGCAGAGTGATCTTGGGTGAGGGCATGAAAGGCCCCAAGAGCATCCTCTCCATGGACGCAGCCCTTTAGGATGGCTGCAGGTAGCTTTGGTGTGGTGCACAGGCCTGTGCTCTTGGGTGCATTCTTTTGCACATATGTGTGAGCAGATGGGATGTTGTTGTGGTGTCAGTTGGGTTGGAGTTAACTTCCTTGCCAGCAGCTAGTGCAGTGCTATGTTTGGGATTTGGGATGTGAAACACTTTTGATAGCATGCTGGTGTTTTCAGTTGTTGCTAAGCCCTCGGGGCTTTTTCTGCCCCTCGCAGCACCCCACCTTTGAGGAGGCTGGAAGGGGCACAAGAAGATGGGAGGAGTTGCAGCTGGGATAGCTGACCCCAACTGACCAAAGGGATATTCTGTACCATGTGAAGTCATGCTCCACATATAAATCTGGGTGGAGAAGAAGGAAGAGGGAATATGTGGAATGGTGATGTTTGTCTTCCCAAGTAAGCATTATGTATGATGGAACCCTGATGTTCTGGAGATGACTGAACAGCTCCCTTCTGATGGGAAGCAGTGAATGAATTCCATCTTTTATTTGCATGTGTCCGTGTCTCTCGCTCTACTTGTAAAACTGACTTTATCTCAACTCGTAAGACTTTTTCTCACTTCTACTCTTCTGATTCTCTGGCACATCTAGAAGAGAGAGAGTGAGCAGCTACATGGTTCTAGCTACTGGCTGGGGTTAAACCAGGACAGATGTGCTTTCATGAAAGGACCTCTCTATCTTGCACAGACGTTCCTTGGTGTCTCCCAGCCACCCAGAGCCTGCTGCTGCTTGCTCAGCCTGGGGCAGGGGATTGAAAGCTGCTTCACCCCAAAGCTACTCAGGATCCACTTGTCTCCTCAGGCCCTGGAGCCTTCAATGTCTGCAGAGCCCCAAGAGGTGTCTGGGGCAATCAAACAGCCAGATGGTTGTTAGGGCTCGACTTGTCCTGAGGAGGCAGAAAAGCTTACTTCATTAGGGTGGGGCTGCAAAACTAATTAGTAATTTCTTATGGTAATACCTTACAGATGCAAAAGAAAGGATCCCAGAGGGCAAAGGATGGTGGAAAGGATCCAGTTGCTTCTCCTTCATCGTTCATCACTAGCAGCTGCCTGAAAGTGGTGACTGTAGAATCATAGAATCATAG
>VZTY01000391.1:31289-47111 GCA_013400935.1 Turnix velox | reverse complement strand
TCTTCAGTGTGTGCAGTTCAAGTGGACTTGTGTGATACTGGATCCATTTTCTTCACATGGAATTTTGTCAGATACTGCTTTGCTGAAGGACTAGATTGGTTACAAAAGAGTGCTGGCAGAAGAAGGAAAGTTTGACCCTGCAGTGAGGAAGGGCAGCAAGAAACACCCAAGCCTGTTTTCAGCTCATACTGAGTGTGAGCTTGTCATATTGCTATGTGCTGTGGCATGCAAAATGCTCACATGCTCATTGTCTTTTGGTGCAGAAGACGGAATTACATCTTAATCTGTTGTGTGATGCCTCTATATTAAGTCCTTGTGCACTCTTAGTATTGTGTTTTGCTTAAGCATCCTGCTGCTTATGTAGGAATCAGTCTTAGCAAATCAGGATTGTAATAAAAGAGCAGTGGTATAAACTGAGACGTTTCTTCCACCTTGTATTTGTCTTTATCTTTTAATTGACTCCTGCCTTTTTGTTCCAGCCAATGATGGGAAAGTGAGAATGATAAGCTGTGGAGCAGACAAGAGCATCTATTTCCGCACTGCGCAGAAGGTAACCTCATTGCAGCTTTTTGTGCTCTTTTAAAATAATCTTTCCACAAAGGGACTAGTTTAAAGAGTGATATCAGAGTTCTGTATGAGCTTGTTGCTATTTCAGCCTCAGGGTCTCCCACTGTGCCAATGCAAGAGATTATATTCAGAGAACTAGTTCAGTCAAGCATGCAGCTGCTCCCCAGCCTGATCTCTCTTGACAAGATGCACAGTAGAGAACTATTAGGATATTTGGTTTTCTTTTGCTGCAAGGGCTATTGTGAGGGGTACTGGAATAGTTTGGTCTATAGAGGACATGATTTTGCCTCCAGTCCCAGCTGCTTCTGGCAGGCCTATTTAGTGAGAAGGGTTGATTTGTGGTGGATGTGGGAGAGGGCTCATCTGTATTTAGAAGTTTTTAATAAAGGGTTAACTAGTTGATTTTTGTCACAATCTTTTTTTCATGTACTTAGACAGGAGAAAGTGTTCAATTTACACGAACACATCACATTGTTAGGAAAACCACTCTGTATGACATGGATGTGGACCCCAGCTGGAAATATGCAGCAATTGGATGCCAAGATCGTAACATCAGGTAAGTTTGCTGTTTGTCTTAAAAAATTTTGCAACTATAAATGATGTGGCCAAGGTGGCCTCATCTCTACCATTGTTTCTCTAGCTTCATTTTCAAACACATCTGAGGTCTTACCCCATCCTATGTATGGGTGAGCTCTGCCTTTCTCCTTGCTGTGGATATATGCAAATGCCCACAGGACTTTTGGCTTCTTGCTGGGTAGCTCTGCAGAGCAAAACATTTCTAGTGGGAAAGCAAGTGTACCTTCCCTGGTACATCACTGAGCTGTAGGGAAAGAACTTCTGCACTGTGGTAATTTTTGCTTTTAAATGTATATTTAATGAGAAGCTTTGAGGTTCTGTGGAGGATAGTTGGGACTGTAGGAATCTAAAATTGATCTAGGTGTGATTTTGGACAAGTGGAATCCATTCTCTGCTCCCTTTTAATTGATATCTTGAATCTATCTGTTTCTGCCTTCAAAGTAGAGGAGTCTGTGGTTGTGTGTCTCCTCCTGTTGTAGCTGAATGAGATGCCAGGTGCTTTGGTCATAGCTAAATGCCACTGCTGAATGTAATTTTAGTTTGTTTCTAATGTAAATAAAGGTTCTTGCTCTCTTAACACTAGTATGAAGGAGCCATGGGTGTTTTTGTAGTGGAGAGAACTGATTGCAGCTTAGTAAGAGTCATTACATAACCATACACAGCCACTGCCATTACAGGTAATGGTGAGATTTTCTCCCTCCCATTTGTACTCATCTTCAGTGCCATGACTTGTTTTAGATGGTTGGCTTGACAATCTAGCCTTCATTCAAATAATGATGCTTGATGATCCTTTTATCCAGTCTTGGACCCCTCCAAGACTTTTGAGGTTGTTTCTTGAAGCATTTAAATGATTTGTGGTTATAGTTCATAGAGAGAATTTCTCCACTTCCTGTGGCTTGACCTGTTCTCTGTATCTCAAGTGGAATGAAAAGAACAGGAAAAGAGCCACAGAGCAGTACCTGGACAAAATGTGCAATGTTGTCTTGTATCATCCATATCAGGGTTTTCAACATAAGCAGTGGGAAGCAGAAGAAGCTGTACAAAGGATCCCAAGGTGAAGATGGCACTCTCATCAAAGTAAGCAATTTTCTTTATGTCTGTTTTTCTTCCCTTTTCACTTTTTTCCAGCTCTTCTGCATGCAGCTCAGAGTTAAGAAAATGAAATACAGATCTGAACACAGTAGCTTTAAAAAAATTTATTTATTTTTGCTTACTCCATGCTTTTGTCCTGTATTCTGCTGCTGCTTCCTTCCTCCTCCATCGTTAAGTCCTTGTAATGTATTTGGGTTCCATTAGGCTAAACCAGGAAAAGAGTAGGTGATTGCTGGAGTTGATGTGTAACTTCTCTCTCACTTGTTTCTGAAATGAGGCATAGGCCCATGCTTGTAAAATCTGCACCAATATCTGTCAGATGATTTGCTCCATATCCTTTAATATTTTACTTTCTGCTCCAGGTGGCTTGCCATGGCTTTCTTGACTGTTGTTGTTAGGGTTTTTAAGGCGAAGGTATTTGAGGAATTTGTTGTTGACGGAGAGCAAATACAAGTGAAACTTGCTACAAGTTGATGAAATTAAGTAGCATCTGCCCTGGCAAAAGCCCATATTCTTTGGGTCTTGGGGTGTTAGAGAAGCCCATTACATTGTAGAGTGTCTGTTCCTGTTTCCTGCCTGCTGAACACATCCAAGACTTGTGGAAGAATAACACACCTGCTTCTGCCACTGGCCTAGTCTTCCCGTGGTAAGCAGAGCATGTTAAAGATTGAATGTTAAGAGTGATGCCAGCACATTGAGATACTCCAGAATTGCATTCCTGTCCTCAAGGGAACACACAACCAAAATATCTCTTTAGTTGCCAAACAAGATTCTTCTTCATATTTGTTGTCACTGATAACTTTCCTATTTGTTTTCAGCTGCATGGGCCAGCAGTATTATTGATGGGTGTATATAATTGGATGAAAAGGAAGAAGAAACCAAATATCTTTGTTCAATGTCAACTCTGTTTTATGAAAAAAGATAACTTCTCTTTATCTTCACCTATTATGTTTTTTATGAAAGTTTTTTTATAAACCAGAGTAATGAAAATGGAAAGCTGATGCTACAGTTTATTGCTGATAAGCTCTGGTGCATGGTTATATCTTTCTCAGACCACAAATCATTAAATGCTGCTGGGAGATGGATTTTTTTGTTTTATTTAGTTTCCTTTATATTTTTGTTTTGTTCATGTGTAGCTCAAGTGCAGAATCTCTATTATTTTTTATGTTACTTTGTTTGTTTTTAGGACAATTATATAACCAATGGATTATGGTTGTCTATGTCATTTAAACTTTCTTGGTATGTTGTTCTGAGACATTGCATTTAACCAGTAGAACCCAAGCAGTGACATGCAAAACAAAAGATACAGCAACAAATTAACATAATCAAAAAGTGTTATCATTATTTAAATACCTTGTTTCCCTCAAAGCCCACATATTTTCACTGTAAGTTTGTTAAATTTCTGCAAAGGATGAGGCAGGATATTTGGTGACAGCAGCTGTATTTACTCTGTAGTCTGGTTTTAGAGCTAGTGAGGCATTTGGATGGGGTTTTATATTTGGTAAGCAAGAAGATAAAGCAGCAAATGGGTGTATATGAAAAAAAAATTGACAAACCAACCCAAAAATGAGAGTTGTGAATGCTGGAGATTTGACAGCATCACTATCAAAGACAGTTTCTATATGGTGTTCTTTTTGTTTTCTCTCCTCAAATTTGGAGTCTTTTAATGTTTCACGAAACTCTGCCAGTTCTGATTATTATTCTCAGAGGAGCTGTGAGTGTGGGTTTGGTTTTGTTTTGTTTTGATCTTAAGGTAGAAGGTGGTAAGACCCCAATGGTTAAAAGAGGTAGGAGAAAGTGGTATAAGTCTGTCCATTGGTGATTGTGCCTTCGAAGTCATGAAAGCATTTAATGTTAGTTGCCTTTAGTTTCTGATTAGATTGGAGATAGTTTAAACAGTTAAGCCAGGCTGGAGATTTGTCTAGGGATGCTGAATAGGAACTCAATTGGGATCTACTTGCATTTTATTCTTTTAACTACAAGGATTGTCTTGGGTATTTTGGACCATTTCCTGGCACCTTCTCATGAGGGCTTTGCTCTTATCTTCCAAACTAGGTGCAAACAGATCCCTCTGGTCTTTATATTGCAACCAGTTGTTCAGACAAGAACCTCTCCATCTTTGATTTCTATTCTGGCGAGTGTGTCGCAACCATGTATGGACATTCAGGTAAGGAATGTGCATCTCCGGTAATGCATTTTTATCTGCTGGTGACTATAGAGTAGAGTCTGATAATAGGGGAAGCTCTCTGAAGATTCTGCCCCACCAAAGTTTACCCAGTGGGTATTTTAGAGTAGGTTACATTTGAATTAATTGTAATTTCAACTTCTTTCTGGTCTCATTTTGCATTGCAAAGCACAAGCACACAGATGCCTGTGAGGCTGTGTATTTGTTTACACATTATTTCCAGTAGTCCTTGAGATAGGCTCTGGTTTTCCAGCATAGACTGACTTTTGCTATGATGTACCCTCAGCAGAGGCTATTCTGTTGTAGGCAAAAAATCTCTGTGCTTATTTTCCTGTGTGCTGCCTTTTCTGTGCCAACTCTTGAGTCTTTGTTAAATGGTTATGATAATTGGGGCATGTTAATATGTGGAGTTTGTTGGCTTTAATCAGAATTTGAGTTTCTGAACACAGATAGGCTGTTTGGATAATGATCTCCTTTGCCTGTTGTAATAATTCAGGAAAGTTTTATTTTTGTTTTCTTGAACTTTATTTCCCACAGAGATTGTAACAGGGATGAAATTCAGTAATGACTGCAAACATCTCATCTCTGTTTCTGGTGACAGGTAAGAAGGGTTTGCTTGTCTGTGCTACCAGCTCATGCCATCTTACATTAGATTTTAAATGTGTCCTGGAGAAAGGTAGTTTATTGTTTTGTTTTGTTTCAAATGAGGAATGTTTATGACTTTTAAAGGAACCATAAAGCTTTCTGAATCCTATATGTGTCTTGGTAAAGCTCACAGAGTTTATATTATCCTTCCATAAAATGAGATGCCCATGTGAAGTGATTCTCTTGCAACAGTCTTGAATGTGAGTAGTACTCCCTGCAGGAAAATAAGACAGGGATGTGGCCTGTTTCCTTACCAGCCTTTGGGTCTGTAGTGTCATCCTGACCAGTGGTACCAAAGCTTTGTCACCATGTGAATGAGCCTGTACAGCAGCAAAAGAGTGATTCCTGTCACCACTCTTCACTCCTGTCATGTTCAGTCTTGTCCAAAGTCAGCTGTGGTGTGGTTGGCCCTCATTCATAAGATTCAGATCACTACATCAGCACCTTCACAGCAGAGTTTCTGCTGATTTAGTGAGCTCGATCATCTGGTGCAGAGTATTCACCAGACTGAGCCCAGGAGGAAAATGGGAGTACATACCTAATGAGATGATCCTAGAAGCGAGTGTACTACTACTTCTATCCTCAGTGTATATGCTTAATGCAGCTGAACCAACTAAAAGTTTTTCCTTTGAGAAAGATGATTCTTGGAGTGCCATTTCAGGGCTAGAACAACCCAGATTCTCTCTTTCCCTTTTCTATTAATAAAACATAGTTGAACTGGAAAAAATTGCAAAGGGCAAGTTGTTACAGAGCATAAAAAATGTCACTTTAAATTGCATCAGTTAGTAATTTCTGTCTTTCAGTAAACAGTAAATAATTTGGTTTTCATCCTAATTTACCTTTCATATACATAAATAGACTAGGGGAAATTAGTCTTTTTTTGTGGATTTATGACAAATTCCAGTAACACGGAAGGTTTGAGGCCCCCAGCGATCCTAGTTATTTAGTGCAGTTTTCCCTTGTTGACCATTTCCATAAATGGAAGGGTCATTTTCTTCACCAAGAGAGAGGAGAAGGTGGAGAAGTAAAGAGAGGATAAATGAAGAACTGTGCTGCAAGGAGATGAGAACACCTGTTCTCCTTTGAAAAACATGCTAAATAGTCTGCACTCCCACGAGCATATGCAAAGAATAAAATGAGAATAGAAAGGGAAATGGAGAATAAGACTGGCACAATGACTGGGAGACCCATGTAAGAAGAGTATCACAAGGGGGAATGAAAAAAGCAGCAAAGGGAGTAGGAGGGAATGTGCCTCTTAAGAGCTTTGTGTTGAATGTTAATGTATTTGCAAGTTCATACTGTTTGATTATCTTTAGATTTGATAGCTGTGGGTGTGCAATAAATGGACAAGGCAGGCTTGCTTTCTCAATTTTCTTTCCTGCTTTTCAGTATTTTCTGAGCAGCAGATTATGGTTGCTGTTACATTCAAGAGAGCTGCTGCTTGAAGGGAGGCAGCTGGCTGCCCTGGGTTGCTATAGTGCCCAGATGCTGTGCCTCTCACTACTTCATCCTGTCTGAAAAGCTGGGGAGGGAGGATGATGGCACGTTCACTGTTGATGGGAAGTGTCTTTGTCTGTGTGTGACTTGGGAGTGACATTCATAGCTTTGTTGCAGAGGGAGTGGCACTCGGGCGAGAAGGGAATTTTTAGTTTTCCAATAGAATCTCCAGAGACTGCAAAGTGAGGTTTCTAGTTTCTTTTTGTGTGGTACAGAAATAATAAAACCTTTTCAAATGTCATCTCATGAAAGGAAAGAAAAGGAGAAGATGGAGGCATTCAGGATCTTGGTCTTTTTGGCATTTACCTTAGGTCCAGAAGACCAAGTTCATGGCCATTGTTCACAATGGCAAAGCAAAGGAAAAGGGGAAAGCCTCTTATGGAAAACTCCTTAGTGACTATGAGTACCCTTGAGTATGGTGTCACTGGTAGATCTAGAAGAACTTGATTAAATCCCCTTTGGATTCCAAAGTAGCGTGCAAGGTTTTATAAATGATAGTTAAAGCACCACCCCTGTTTCTACATCAGTCTAAATATACCCAGCTAGACAGGAAAGATGAGTGAGATGAAAAGAATTAGTTAGCACTGAGATTAAATTTCAAAGAGGGCACTAGTCATTTTACTTTCTAGTGGCCAAAGATGAGATACAGTATTCTCTAATGTGATGGAGGGAGTCCAAGTAAAATACTAGGAGTACCCTGACTGCAAAAAGTGCTGCTGTATAAGATTACCTGTTACCACATCACAGAGACTCCATGGGATGTCAGGCTTTAGGAAGGCCTTGCTATGGGGGTAGTTACAGTTGCAATCTGCAGCTTAGTTACTGTTAGGGGATGCCAAAGACCGTAGGCTCCACTGATCCTGCTGACTATGACATTTCCTTCAGCAAATAAAGGTATGGGATCAGAAATGTGTCCGTGCAAATATTTCTGCAGTTGTTCTCACCCACAGTGAGCTTTTTCCAGGCAGGTTTTACCTTTTTGTCATGAGGCTTGTGATGGGATTGAGTTTCTGCAGAATTGTTTCTGCATGTGTGTGTGTCTCTCCACCCCATACAGAAAGACTCTTGTTTGCCTCTGCAGTGGAAACTGATAGTATCAATGAACTGAACTGAGACTTGACCCCAGCCTCACCTTTCCCTCTTTCAGCTGTATTTTCATCTGGCGTCTGAGCTCAGAGATGACCATCAACATGCGACAGCGACTGTCTGACATGAAGCAGAGAGGGAAGCAGGCAGAAAAGTCTCCTCCACACAAGGCAGCTGGACTCGTGAGGTGAGCAGAGTAGAACAGAGGGAGGTGGGTGGCTTTTTAGGATTTATTGTGAACACTGTGGCTGTGGGTTTCAGCTGTAAGGTTTCTGGTGCATTGCCTGATAACATCTTCCAGAAGATCTCTTCTGTTGGGTTTGCCATGATTTTTGTGCCCCCCTTTTTGGATGTAGAAGCCTAGCTACGATCTTCCTTACTTAGTGTTCCTTCAGTGATTGCTCTGTGTATGCAGTGTCCCTTGTGTCTTAATTTAGTTTAATGATGTGGTCAGAAACTTTAATAAGCAGTTTATCTAGCAGTACTGAAGCCAATGCACAGCATCCCATGAGGGAAGCCTTGTTCCTTCATGAATGAAGTTCTCTCGATTTAGGCTAAATGCAATTTAAGGGCTGTTTTCTGCAGTGTCTGTACTAAAGTATACCTGTGAGCTGTAGGAGTTTGCTATATTGGTCATCATTCTGACAGAGTCATTGCAGTTATACAGTTTCTTAGCTGTTTTCTGGAGGCTTTTAGAAAGGTCTCCTAAAAATATAAATAAAACCCACAAAAACAATTTCCATGAGAAAGTTTCTTGGCAGCTAAATTATATTCTTATTTTTTGTGTGGTCAACAAGGTATCTAAAAACAAACTACCACAGCCTACGAAGTGAATAGATCTAAATTTATCTGCTGACCTTTCTTTAAAAACTGGCGCTTAAACACAGGCCCTGTTTTTTAAACAGAACAGGAGTGACAGGGGATTATGGATTATTAATGTATTTAGTTTCTCCATAGTTAGTAAGTAGCTGAGACTAATTTAACTGTAAGCAATGCAGCAGAGAATGCTAACCTAGCTGATGTGGGATCAAAGTGGGGGGAAAAAAGATAAAAGCAGATTTTTGATCCTGTCTCAGTTTTCCGAAAAACTACAAATTGAGTTCTGGATTTAAAATTGTCAAAGTATTGGAGGATTTACACACTGGTTGTTGTGTTCAGTATCACAAGGACCTTCCCACTCTCTTTGTGAGCAAGTAATGTTGAAACAAGTCTGTCTGCATAGTTTCACTTGGGAAAGTTTTGATCTACTCATTAGACGAGATTTGTTTCAAGAATAAGTGTTTTCAGTAATGATGCTGGAAGAACTCAGGAAGTCTTTTTTCTAGCCAAAATTCTGGAGCTATCAAGCAATGTGCTTTTTATAGCAGACTCTCCATTATTCCAGCAGCTGCAGCCTTACCCTACCAAGGCTCAGCCTGTGACAGATAATCCCAGTCCTCTTCCGCATTAGGTGATACTTGTTTCCATCACAGAGGCTTGCTGAAGGGCGGTGTTAGCACCATGCCAAGCCCAGCACTTTATTAAACTCGTTTGGTAACCTTTTCCAAGCCTGGAATCTACTTGCTTGGTCAGCTTTGAAGGCTTGCTTTCAGTTTTGATCGACCGCTGCGGTCATTGGAGATCAGCAAAGACAGAACTGCAGAGCATTTTGAATTGGGACTGAATATGGAGGAAGAGCCTATTGGACCAATATTACTGAGGTGGGATAAGAAAAACTAATGAACTTGAGTGAGATTTGTTTTCTAGATGCATATACTTGTTCTGTTTGTGTTTCCAAAATTTGTCTGTGTAGGTTGCAGTGGAGATGGGTTGCACCTTGTGGTATAAAACTGTTGTCTCAAAAGGACTCTCAGTAGTATAAGAAGGATCTCTGCCTGGTGATCTGTCATTTGTTCTATGATATTTTCTCTAGCGTGGTATTGATAGACCATTGTGGGGTTAGTAATACATTCTTCTAGTTTCAAAGCATGGATGTATGACAAGATGGATATCAATATTAAGGAAGGCAGGGGGGAGATGAAGATTTCCTGTTCAAAACAATATTGTCTCTGTCCAGCTGTGACAGTCAGGATTTGGCCCAGATGAATAACATCTGTAGTGTAAAAATTACTTTCTTGATCAAACCATTGCTCCTTGAAGCCCAGTATTCTGTGACAATGCCAGTGGAAGATGCTATTTTACAGACACTGTCTGGGCAGTGTCTATGAGGTCCATTCACCTCATGGCCAATTGTTGTATCAGGGATGTTAGGGGATACATTTCTGCCTGTTCTATTTAGTATTTTGTCATGGACCGGTTGTCCACTCAAATTATGTGAATCCTTTTAGTACTTAGTAATCTTTTCTGCCTCTGCAAACTCATGTGGTGACAGGTTGCAGGAGTTTACTGCTCTCTGTGGAAAGAAGAACTTTTATTGTCTATATTAAACCACATTCCTAGTTTCATTGAAAGCTCCTTGCTGATTGTTATTAGATTGGTGAGCTATAGTTCAGCTATCAGTACTCCATGTGGCTTTGTAAACCTTTATCATAATCTTTCTCTATCCACCCCTCTCCCCAAATTGAAAAGTCCTAGCATTTTCAGTTCCTCTGAAAACTAGAGAAACTGAAATTTCTCCTCTGAAAGATTTCTCAGACTCGCCTTTATGGGAGTTTAGATTATTTTGGAACTGATCTGACCTGTATCACCTGCAATTCTCCAGTGTCCCTGAGAGCCTTCAGTTCTGCCTCTGTTGTAATTGCAAATATGTGCTTTTCTCTCATCTGCTGTGTGTGAGGAGTTTGATTGTTTTGGGGTAATGGAGCTGGCAGTCAACTGATACTACTGGTTCATTTGGTTTGGAGGCATTTATGTTTTCAGAGAAGGAATCATGTGAAGACCTTTTAGCACAGTTTTGATTTTGATCCAAGAATGCATTAAAGTTTAGAAAAGCCTGTCTCAATTTTTTTTGGAAGGAAAGTTTTAGATTGATTTTTCCCATGGACTGTTTGCAGGCTTAGAATCATGTTTTAGCTGAGCATTTGTATTTTTTAAAATTTTAAATATCACTTTTTCTGTGACTTTCACTGAAGTGCTGGTATAAATAGGATATAAATGTATGCTAAAGAAGTACTCTGTCCTTTCATATCTTTGGAAAGAAGTGCTCCTTATCAGTGAGGTTTTGGCCCAGTCCAGAAAAGCTGTGCAGTTTCTAAGGCTCATGATGGAACAGGCTTTAGATGCCAGATCAGAAGTGGTGCTTCCATCTGTGCTGAACTACTCTGAAGTCAGCAGCACTGTGATCTTTCCATGGGGAAAATCAGGGCAACTTTCTTTTAAAAACCTTAGGCATTTTAAGGGGCAGGGGGTGGAGGGACAGGCAGAAGGTAATTTGCTAGTGATCCTGCCACATAGGATGTTACAGTTTCATAAATAGGGCCCTGAAGCTGCGTGTTGAACATCAGACTGGGAATGCGGACAACATACCACTTTAAATGGTTGCCATTCTTGTCTGTTTTGTTTTGTTTTAAGAAAAGAAAGAAGAGTTGAATTCAGGACATGCAAAAGAATACACAGTGCCTAATATCATATGTCTTAATACTAGAACTCCATACTTTTAAGTCTATATATTTGCATTTTGAGAACTTTCTAACTGGCACTTTCAAGTCTATTTGTGTCCTGAAGACTTTCTAACTATTCCTACCATTGACCCACTTCTAGCTGGCCATTTAGAAACTGTGACCTGATGTGCTACTAGATGCTCATCTCTACAGAGCAAGGCCCAGACATGATAATAATATAATGTGAGAGTTCCTCAGCAAAGAAAGAAGACAAGACAAAGGACAATTAAAATCCTTGTTCTGAGACACATGTACCATAAGCATTAGACATGTCTGAGCATACTGTTCTGGGATAGTATTCAGAGGCATTTATTCTGTTATAATGATTCTTTGCTGGGGTTTGGCTGAACTTGCTCTCAGCAGGAATTCAGCAAAACTCAGAAATCTTATTCCTTCGCTTTCAAAATGTTCTTGTGTGGTGCTTATTTCAAGCAGCTCCTGTGCCTGAAACCTCATCCTGCATTACTGGGACTTCCATTTAAGCTTGAACAAGAATTGAGGAAGAGTGTTGAGGAGATCTGTAAATCGGAGAGGCTTAGAACATAGAAAAAGGCAGGAGAAAAAAAAGGCAAATGCAGTGAAGTCCAAGTCAAGGGATTGACTTGAGCAAGCACAATAGTTAAAACACTCAAGACCTTGTGAACCTATGTTTTGTTTTCTGGAGTATTTCAGTTTCAAGTCAGTGGGCCTAACATCCTTTTTAAAATCCTGTTCAGTTATGTACCTTCAAGTCACAGGACTGAGTTTGAATAGCATATGTGAGTTATAAAAAGGAGAATGTGGAAGAGTACGAGTTTTTGCAGGGAAAATGCTAGATAGATAACCTTATATTGGTATCAGACATGTATACCTTTGTAATTTCTTTTGGCATTTCCTGTGAGGTATGAAAAAGCACCCAAAAGAATGTTTTGCATTCTTCTTCTACTCACCTCTTTGGAAGATACTGGAACACACTTTTCCTCCTGCTGACTAGTTTTGTTAGTAAGCAGGAGGACATCTTTATAAAATAAAACATATTAATTGTAATCCTCCCTTTTCCATTTATACCAATGACAACATATGCAGGAGTGTGCCAAATCAAAACCTTTCTTTGTTGTATCACCACTTCATAGTGAAGTATTCATCCAGATAGAACTTAAAATATCTTACAATGCAGCCTTTCTTCCTTCAGACAACCTTGATGAAAGTAGAAGTATGCTATCAGAATTAAAATTGGCTATTGCATACAAACGTAATATACCTCATAGGATGAAGCATGATATAACCTCTGAAGTTCTATGGACTGTTGCTGGAATTCCCCTGCTTAGACTTGAGAAACTGGGAGCAATGAGATGAACTCACAAGGAGACAGTAGAAAAGATGAGGAGACTGACAAGCTCAAATGTCAAAAGTAGATGAGGGCAGCCAACGTGAAACTGCTTTACTTCCAGAGGACTCTGCAGGCTACAGTTGGTTTTGCTTGCAAGAACACCTCAGAGCTCATTTGAAAGAGCTGGGTAGTTATTGCTAATAAAATAGAGGTTAATGTTCTTCCACTATACAGGGGAAGATTAAAATACCTCAGCTGCTTCTTAGGTTTCAATATTTCCTGCTATATGTGAGCCACAAGAGAAGCTGGTCTCTCTCCAGGCTGCTCTGTATTTGGTGGATGAGCTATTTTTATTTCATGAATAATGCTTGGCACTCAACACCTACCAGTGATATCCTGTAAATGTCACTAATGATGGGTTTGGGATTCTGGCTCAAGACCATGGAGCGGGTGGGGCTACTTAGATTTATTTATGAAGGATTCTTAGTTTGTTCAATTACTATTTGAAGTGAGTTAGTTTATTTGCTTCTGTTGACTGAAAAGGTGAGAGAAGGATGATGAAGAGAAGAAGAAGGAGGGAAGATAGGGTTTGGTGTTGCTAAGTATCTTTGATTGGTATTGAGGAATTCTACATTGGGAGTGCCTCTAAGGTTTGTGTGGGAACACTTTTCTGAACCACTTTGAGATCTACCTAAAACATGTTTTACGTTATTCCTCGTGCCTGGAGGGTAAAAAGGGCATCATGGCACTGTTACAGTGTGTGAGCTGTGTCTGTAGGTTCTGTGTGGTACAATCTTTGATGTGAACTTGTCTTTTATAGTGTGCTATGTACCCAGTTGCTGTCAAACAGGGAGTATGTCTTTGACGTTTTTGATATGTAAAACAGTTCCAGGGAGGAAGTGCTTAAGGGTGGGAAAAATATTTGCCTTTCATATATGCTCTACCATACTGACCTTGTGAGTTGGTGGAGTCTGAAATGGAAGGACAAGTTTCATTCCACTTGACTTACTCATTTACTTCTGATTTCTATCATCAGTCCATGATGTTGTGGCAGGGTCTGCACAACTTTATGGAGGGTTTAACTTATTCTTTCTCAGAGATTGGGTTTTGCTAGAGAGAAGGTTGTTTGGGAGAGCTGAAGCAGCTTGCTGAGTGTGGATGGAGGTAAGGTGGACAACTGTCTACCGTAGGGATTTAAATGGTGGGCAATTCTTGAGATAGACCATAATATTCCTTCCAATTTCTGTCTCCCAGGCACGAGTCCAGCACTGCCCTGTCCTCTGTGCCTGCACTCTCATCAGACAGTGACAAGGATGGTGAAGATGAAGGGAATGATGAAGATGAATTACGTGGGCTGCAGTCTTTCCATATTCAGTCCAGCTGCAACACTGAGAGAGACTCAGGTATAAATGGTAGAGGGGTATGAGCAGAGATGGAGAAAAATGGCATGAATATGAAGTGGGGGGGGAAGATGAGAGACATTGTTTGAGAGATAACAAGATATGGGCAGGAAGAGAGAGACAAAGACACAAACAGATGGATTGACACTAGAGGGTAATGTGGATTTGCCCATTCTTGCATCTAAAGAGGGGCGTGTTTTGGAGTTCTCTTGATTAGAAAGCTAGTTGTTAATTTGCCAAATTTCTTGCTTGTTCCAACTAGACAAATTTTGAGTTAGTGTCTTTGGGTTGGGTCTACAAGCTATTAGAAGTCTGCAGAAACTGAAAGAAGGGTTGTAGAGATGTCTCATGGAGCACTGTAGAGATGTCTAATAAAACTGACAATAGGCATTACTAATACAAAATTGAGGTATTTTTACCGCACATGCTATACTGTATTAGGACAAGGTTTTTTTCCAAGCTGTTGATGGAGGATGTTGCTGTGGCTAATGTTCTGCTATGGGTTTGCTAGTCAGTGAAAATATTACATAAAACAGTCTGTTTCCATTAAAATTTTGATGTGATGATTTGGGTATCCTGTAGGAAGTCATGTGTTGGCAGTGGTCTGCTGATTCAAAAAGTGTAGGAGCACTGCCTTTGAGGAAAGATGAGGTAAGAGGTCTTTAAAAGGCTGGACTGCTGGCCAAGGATGTCAACTATATATATATCTCTTTCCCTTTCCAGATCCTGACCTTACCCTCTCAAGAAGCCTTTCTCATTGGGAAATGAGGAGGGTGAGTTACTAAACCTTCTACAAACTGTTTCTCGTCAGAGGGAAACTGAAAAAGAAATTCCCATGGAGATGAAAAACTTAATTCTCACTAGTGAGAAAGGTGCAGTGGCAGTGGAAAACCACTGAAAAGTCTCTCTTTGAAGAGTTACTTGGGGGTGGCAGAATAGACACTGGCTTAAGAGACAATTTCATGTGGGTTTATTACATCAGATGAGATGGTTTTTCCCCTCTATTTCTGTTCTGAATGTCATATAGTGCTGAAGCTGATCATATACTTAGATCCAAGCAAGGCATTAAATGTTCAGTTATACAAGAAGCAGCAACGAAAGTATCATAGTTACTTGATGTTTTAAGGAAGAAATTTTAAACTGCCTCAAAGATAGCTTTGGGGCTTTTATGGAGATGGGCATAACTGTGGTTTTCTGCGGGTTTTGTGTTTTCTCTCCTGTTTTTCTACCACCAGAAGTGAGTCCCTAAATCTACTTTTCTTTCCTTTTCCTTCAGGCCAAAGAGATAGCAGCAATCCAGCGCTCAGAGGCACCAATGAACAAAATGCCCCGGCAGCGTGGGCGCTGGTCACAGCCAACCAGCAACATAGAGATGACTGTGAAGTCCATGCTTGACTTGCGTCAGTTGGAGTCTTTCTCTGTTTCCCGTTCTCCAAGTCGAGACTCACTGTCTCAAAACAGCAATGGGGACGACAGAGAAGAGCAGGCAGATCTTCCTGTACACTCTGACAAAGTAAGGGCTGTACTATTCTGAGGAGTGAATCCTCTCTAAGTATGTTTGGCCTACCTCTGTTTATTATTACCAGATGCCATTAACATCTTTGTAGGAGATATGGACAGTGGGATCGAGTGCACCCTCAGCAAATTTGCAGATGACACCAAGCTGTGTGGTGCAGTTGATACACCTGAAGGGAGGGATGCCATCCAGAGGGACCTTGACAGGCTTGAGAGGTGGGCCCAAGCCAACCTCATGAAGTTCAACAAGGCCAAATGCAAGGTCCTGCACCTGGGTCGAAGCAATCCCAAGCACAGACACAGGCTGGGTGGAGAGTGGCTTGAGTGCAGCTCCGTAGAGAAAGACTTGGG
>VZTY01000391.1:0-31243 GCA_013400935.1 Turnix velox | reverse complement strand
TGTTCAGCCTGGAGAAGAGAAGGCTCAGAGGGGACCTCATAGTCACTTATCAGTACCTGAGGGGGTCCTACAGAAAGGCAGGGGAAGGAATTTTTAACATAATATCGGATGGGAGGACTAGAAACAATGGATATAAATTGGAGGGGGATAGATTTAGAATAGACATAAGAAAGAAATTCTTTACAGTGAGGGTGGTGAAATACTGGAACAGGTTGCCCAGGGAGGTTGTGGATGCCCCCTCTCTGGCGGTGTTCAAGACTAGGCTGGACAGGGCACTGGGCAGCCTGGTCTAATGGGAGGTGTCCCTGCCTATGGCAGGGGGGTTGGAACTCGATGATCTTTAAGGTCCCTTCCAACCCAAACTATTCTATGATTCTACCTTTTCTCTTTAGGGAAGATCTCGTGTTTTCTTTTAGCTCTTATTATTGGCAAAAGCAAGCTGAACTTGCAATTACAGATGTGCACCTGATTACATGTTAGCTCACTCTGCTGAATGAGCCACCAAAATGTCTCAGATGACACCCTTGGTTGTGGGCTGCACTAGATTAAGATCTCTTTAATCTTTATATTGATGGATCACAGCAAATAATGTGCGGTCTCACTGCAGAAAACTGTTTTCCAACAGCAGTTTTTCCTGGTGCCCAACTTAATTAGAATTTTTATCTTTGTTTTATAACTGTGTGACTGAGAAGAGGATTGGGCTCACTGTGTGCAGTAAATCAGTGTTTTTCAGCTTTGCCCCACAGACTTGACCGAACTATAAGAGGTAATGGAAGAACCTGCTGCCCTGTGACTTACGCTCCTGGTGTGTAAAAGGAGTGGGGCATCCAGTCAATTTTAGGGAGTTACAAACAGGAAGGAAAACAGGAAACTACAACAGTGGTCTGTCAAGTTTAGTAAATAGAGAAAGGGAAAGACATAGGAGTGCTGAGTTTTTTCTGATCTCATATTTATGATTGTAATCTGGTCTGTAATACATACTTCCTAACTCTCCCCACCACTTGCTGACTTAAGGAAAAACACTGGTGTAGTATCTACTTTTCTCTTCTCAATCCAGGTTGACGGCTCAGTATCTCCTCAAGAAAATCGACCTTGTTTGCGACCCCAGGTGATTCGGCTTGTGTCATGTGAAGAGGGGATTTTCTCTCAGGAACTGGAACCTTCTGAGAGTGAAGAGTGTGTAATCTACCCTGAACAAGATGAAATCCATCCCACAGACTCTAGCAGGTTAAAAATAAGCTCTCTGCTGTGCATGGCTTGTGCATTTGTGTTTTGGTTTACTTGCAGCTTGTGTGGTAACTTGGATGAGCTGACATACTGCATGATTCATGATTTACTTGAGAGCTTTATGCCAGCCTGATGGTAACAGAATCTGAAACTTAGATGGCACCATTAAAAGAATCTTTCTTCTGAGGAAGCTGCACACTAGCAACCTCCTCACAAGTTTTTTTTTGTGTTGAATATAAATCTTGGGGGCAGTCTTTCAGCTTCTCCCTTCTCTAGGTTAACATAACTATGGGAAAACTAAGGGATACTAGAAAACCACCCAGCAGTGACATATTTGTACCAGTGCAATGCTTGCCCAGCAGAAATGGCAAGACACTATTATTTGTGACAGGTTCAAACCCAATTGTGTGAGAATTTAACAAATGTATATCACAATCCTTTTGTGCGGGAAATAGATGGAAATGAAAAGGACACTAGAGTCAGCAGAGAACTTTTTTCTTTCTCTTCTGTTTCTTCTGCTTTAATATTACCTCCCTTAAATTTTTTAATTCTGTGCTCCATTGTTTTTTTCTTCCCTGAATGTAATTCTTCCCTTCCCATCTTAACCTGATGTTGTGTTACAGCTAATAGTTGTTTAATTTCCTCTGTCTCCTCCTGCTCTGTTACAGAGAGTGGGCTTGAGGTTCTAATGAGCTTTTATGCAAATGCATGCCAAGATTTTGCAGTTAAAGCTGCTAGGTTTATCCCAGTTTCTTTTTATTTACATTTTAAATTGTATTGTGATAATACTTGAACAGAGTAGAACCATGTATTCCATCATGTAAGAAAGGGATGTAGTGATACTGGATACAGGCTGGACACAT
The DNA here is from genome assembly GCA_013400935.1 of Turnix velox. Taxonomy (NCBI): domain Eukaryota; kingdom Metazoa; phylum Chordata; class Aves; order Charadriiformes; family Turnicidae; genus Turnix; species Turnix velox. The sequence continues at coordinate 29,153 of VZTY01000391.1, read as the reverse complement.
CTTGAAATATGCAGAGTTTGCTACCTGCCATGGGTAATTGCCATTCAGATCTGTGGAGTGACTTCTCCTTCCTGCCTTGTATTGGAGTACATCTGAAACCAAGCTATTTCATAAAGTTGAAAACTGAAATCTTCAGATATCAGGCAAAGGAACAGTGCTGGCGTAGTTTAACAAAATAAGACTAGTGAAATCACAACAGAAAGCAGGAACTGTGGCTTACAGAATTGTATTTCTTATGATTTTGTGCAGTTCAGTGAATCAGTCTTGCTCAAACACAGAATCTTCTCTATTTTGCAAAACAGAGTTACTCAAAGAGGCAAGTCATAAACATGGAAAAAGTAGTATATGAGGGCTCAAATCAGCAGGTGTAGGCCTGGTTTTAGTCCCTTTTTCATTACATAGACCTCTATATTTGTTCCTCACCGATGCTAGAAATCAAGGCAAGGTAGTGCTGTGTTGATGACTGGTAATCATGGGAAACTGCCACCTCCCAGAAAGTCTGACAATCCCCTTTAGATTTCAATGTCCAAGCTTAATGAAATGCAAAAAATTTACTGTGTAATGATGAGAAAAATCAACTTCTTTTTCTCTTTAAAGCCTTATTTATGTAATCAAAGGTATTACTGTCACAGGTAAGCCTTATTAGAGTGTACTTTACATGTAAGACAAATACCTCTTCCACTGCTGTATCTTTCCTATTTCTTGTAGTGAGTTCCAGGTAAAAGCATTGCCCCATGGGAAGCTAAGTCGAGGTTATCACAGTAATGGATGCCCAGAAAAACACAGTCCTGACAGCGCCTGCTCTGTAGATTACAGCAGCAGTCGTCTGTCCAGCCCTGACCATCCAAATGAAGGTAAGATGTAAAGATGTATTAAGTGTTCTTATATGTGATGTGAAACCCTGCAAAAACTTGCCAGGGTTGTTCTGGACTATGTTTATCTGTTGCTGTCCTTATTTCTTATACTCCTCCTCTTAATGAGCTGAGCTGAAGTCACACTCCTCTGAGTCTAGCTAGTACTGCTGTAGGGGTGCAGGCACACTTGAACTGGTACTTTACCAAAGCCTTTGTAGAAATTAGTGCTGGTTAAAGTGCACTGAAGTCCTTGTGCACCTTTGTATTTCTTTTACCTTCCTAGTCAAGGAAGCAGGTAAGGTTTAGAACATCCCATAGGCTGTGCTGTTTGTGAGTTATGGTAGATAATACACTTAATGCTGTCAGATTTTTGCTTTAACTTTCTAGGTTCAATTTAGCATCTTTGCTGAATTTTACTTGTTTTTTAACCTGGCTAATATTGCTGTGATTGGACTTCTGCCTTTTCCCAGATTCAGAAAGCACTGAACCCCTAAGTGTGGATGGTGCCTCAGACCTGGAGGGAGAGGAAGGAGAGGAGGATGTGGGTACTACCTTGCCAGAGGGTGAAATCCCCCAGACGCCTGATCAGGAAAAGTTTCTTAAACAGCATTTTGTGACCCTTGGTAGCACTGATGGAAAAGGTACAGCACTCTGCTTGGTGCAGGGAGCCTGTGAGGTCACTCCAGGTTTGTCCTCTGTATAAATCAAATCTGAGTACAATTGACCGAAGGATTTCATGGGTGAGTGGGTGTGTATGAGGGAGTAAAAAGCAGGAAGCAATTGTAGAGAGGCCTAAAGAAAAGTGATGTCTGATAACTCCGTCTGCATGTAAGTTTGTGTGGCCAAGATTAGTGTCTGTGTCAGTTTGGGTTAAGTATTGTCCCTAGTATTCTGAAGAGCCTTTCTCTTGTTCCTGGACTAGGGGTTTCTCTTGCATATGGAAGTATTAACCGTGTATTCATTCCCCCCTCCTCTCGCCATGGTTGACATGTAGTGGCCTCTAGTGGTATATAGAGGCAGTAACAATGTCACAAAAGAAAGGACTGAAACGCTGGGTGGAGAGAGAGACTGAGAGGAGACATTAGAGTGGCAAAGGAGCCGCTGACTAGCTTCAGAACAAAGCCGTATCTTTTTAGAAGTGATAGTAGTTTCAGGAAGCAATATCTTATGTGAGTTTTCTGGGTTTTTTTGTTTGTTTGTTTGTTTTTTTCCTCCTCTGATTGTTTTGTATTTTGTTTGATGCCAGTGCCTCAGTCCTACAGGCAGGACACAAAGGAAAGTGAAAAAGGAGGAGGCATACCCCTAGGGAGAGTAGCAGTTTAAGGCAGAGTAAACGAAATGGAACAAAAAAAGGCAAAGGCAATGAAATAATTTAATTCTCTGTGGTTTTATTTCAAAAAATCCCCTTAGATATGGGAAACATTTGATAGTCTTGGATGAGAAAATGCATGTGTCAGAATGTTCTGTAACTAAACTGCTCCCTTTTTTTTCCCCCCTTTAACCAAAATTTTTAGGTGGCTCTTGTAGAAATCTGGAGAAAAATGAAAACCTCAGCATTTCCTCTCGATTTCTTTCCCAGTCCCCAGCTCTCAGGTATGGCTCTGCTTATTTTGAGTATCTCTGTCTTTCTATTTTTGCTAGTATGAGTAGGTCTCATGCTAGGCCTTGTGTCAAAATAGTTGAGCAAACTTCTGACCTTGTTGTGTCCAGGTGGGGCAAGGTGTTAGCATTCCACCTGGCAGGCTGGTTGCAGACCCTTGTGATTTGGACAGGCCATCTTGTGTCACTTTAACTGGTCTACTTCTTCCTAAAGCAACACTGCTGTTTTGTTCTTTTTCCTCTTTCAACAATGTGCTTGTTTCATGATTAATGTCTTGATTGATTAAGCTGTAGGAATCACTAATCATCTAATTTACTCTTCACTGTTTATGCTCTGTTTATTCTTTTGCATTTCATTCAGCTTGGACAATGAAAGTAGGCTTGTCAACTTTTCCTTTATTTTACAGTCCTTTCTTATTCAGCTTTGTTTCTCAGTCCTGTGACTTCTCATACAAAGCCCCATAGGGATATTTTTCTCCAAAAAACCCTTAACCTTGAAGTACCCCAGAAGGCCTTTCCAAGCTTTTCCCCTTGTTGTTTAAAAAGGATCTCTCAACAAAACAAAGAAACAAAAAGCAACAAAAAATGGGCTTAATACTCCTGTCGATTTGGGTTCCTAAATGTTTAAAACAAACAAATACTCCTGTGTCCCTTTAAAATGACAAACTGAGCTCAGCTGAAACTGATTTTGTTGCATAGGACTGTGCAGATTTGGGTGCATCTTCTATGATTCATCAGCTGTGTCTAGATTCATGATGATGGGGAAATTTTTTTATCATTGCTATATTCACCTGCTGTCAGAAGTGCCTCTTTGTCTTCTATTGGGACTGCATATTTGGTTTTTTTGTCAGTGGTGAGCTATTGTGTAAGCTTCTGGAGAGTTGCAGTGGTAAATAAAGGAAGTCACTGGCAGCAAGAGAGGTAGTTTAAGGTTATGATGACCTCTAGGCTTTGAATCTGTTCAGCAGTTTGAATGTGTCAGATTGGAACTTTCCTCCTTTGCAAAGTAAGCCCACTGTGCTGGCTGATGTAGAGAGGAAGAGGAAATTAGGCTTTACCTTTTGAAGACACTGTCCAGCTTTCCTAGTAATTATGCTTTCATAATATAGGAAAGTATAATTATTTTCTTACCTTGTTAATACGGTCATCTAGTGAAAAGACCTACCCTGACTTTGCCCAGTTTTCCCTGTGCCTGGAATTTTCCTTCTCTTTTATTTTCACCTTTTTCCACGTTACCTCTGGAAACAGTGACCCAGAGATATTTGTGATCACACAGCTGCAGGTCAAATGCTTGAAGACCAATGCTTTCAGGGATAAGTGGGATGAGGTGTTAGCAGCTTAGAGCATTTTTTACTTAAAAAGCACTTCCAAATCTGGGGGTTTTTTTTTGTCTATGAGAAGCTGGCTTAATGCATGTGCCTGCTTGTCCAGGGCATCAATGCTTATTTGTTTTAACTGGAATTCCTTTATTGTGCTCTCTAGACGATTGTCACTCTCTTCATCAAATCTGATACTGGATTCAAAGCCCATTGAACCACCAAAACAGACCAATGAGCTTACGACAGACCTTTTGAGAAATGGCAGCAACCATGCAGGTGATGCACTGGAGAACAGCCAGCTTCTGGAGAGTGCAAATTCAAATCGAGCTCTTTACATCCAGAGAAAGCGTCGATCAGCTTTGGAGGCCAGCAGAGTTGGTATGGCTCCTGGACGGGTTATTGCATCCTTTCCAGAAGGCTCCATGAATGCAGTGATGAGAAAGGCACAGTCAGTTCACGACCTCGTTCATGAGGGTAAGGACACAAGTATAGATCCAAGACTGAAATGGGATGATTTGAGCTTGAGTAGAGATTGAAATTAAATTTGTGTCTCTCTGCATTATGAACTACAGGCTTAAATACCTTCTAATTCTTGGCTTACCAGGGGAAGATTATTTTTAATTTGTAGTACAGGGGCTGATCTCTTAATTATTAGTTTCTCATATTTGTCTGGCAGCTGTGGGCAAAGAAATGCTAAGGGTGAAATGAACTATTGGCAGTGAAATTCCCTCTTGCTGTGAGTAGTTGCTTCAGTCCAAGACTGAAGCTCCCCAGGGTGGGGAGGAGGCAGAGGGAAGAGACAGAGCTTACTGTATCCATGCGTTCTGTATGAAAGAACTCAATTTTTGAAACAATCAACTCGTGGACCATTGAGAAGCACTCAATTTGTCCTAAAAAAAACCACCAACCCGATCCCCACAACATCATAAATAAGTCTTTACCAGCTTCCTCTGGCCTCTCAGTTAATGGTCATAGTAGTCTGAGGTCTTGTGGCCATACTTTTCAAGAACAAGTCTCTCTCATCAGGTAAGCAGCTGTGTGTGAGCAGGATGAGAGATGGCCAAAAAGAAAGCTATTGAGATTTGGTGATACTAGCCTGAAGTAGTGGTTCAGCACACCTCTCCCAGGGCCTAAGCTGATATATATAGACTGGATCAGCTCTGTTACTTTCCAGTTTTGGAATTCATTGCAGGCTCTTGTCTATTTTTGGTATGTTTGTCTGTTTAATTTTCACAGATAAGGGTCCTGGAGTGATACCCTCTGTCAAGCAGCGTCCTCAGACTCTTCCGGCTGTTGAGAAGGACCCCAGACCTAACAATTGTAGGCTGTTGTCAGCCAGTATGTTGAAGATGGATGGATCTGGTGCTCTGCTGGCCAGAGATGTCAGGGCTGCAAAGTCGAAGTCCTACATGAACCCCACAACCAGCTTCCGGGCTAAGATGTCAAGGAGCATATCTCTAGGGGAAAATTTGTACCTTGGGTGCTCCACTGAAATGTTGACTGATGGGAGGACTAGCCCTCCAGTGGCAGAGAAGACGCAGTTTAGTTCCACAGCAGATGCTGAGAAGATTAAGCTACCAGTGAAAGAAAGTGTTCCAGTGAAGCCAGCACTTCAGCCAGTTGTAAACAGCTCATCTCCCAAGTCCTTGCACAGCAAATTGGCATCATCAAACCGAGGACATCTGATTCTTGACATTCCCAAACCATTGCCTGATAGACCCACACTGGCCTCCTTCTCACCCACTACCAAAACAAAAACTCTACTTGAGCCCCAGTCTCCTCAGTCACCTGCCGTGGCTTGTAAAAAGAAACCCTCTTTTCCTGAGGTCCGAGCCTCCAAGAAGGAGAATCAAACTGCTGGGTCTCTGGTTCCTGGTAAAGAGATCCCAACAGGACTTGGCAAGGAGAGCCCAACGGGGAGTCCAGTCTCAAGGACAGGTTGCCAGAATGAGCCAGGGGTCACTAATCCAAAACTGAGGGAGTTGTCAGAGGGCCGACATGTAAGGTCTCCTGAAGGCACACTGCCCAGATGCAGGGAGAGGATCACCAGCATTGCCTGTGTGCTAGACAGCCAACCTGGACTTTGCCCACTAGATCCCATCAGGCCAAGGTCTCCTACATCTATAACTGCCTCGGCACAGGTCTCAGGTGTGCATGGATACCCATATCTTCTCTTCCCCCTTCTGTCTCCTGTCTTTGTGAACCGCCTCACGATCCCATCACATTTCTTTACGTCCAGCTTCTGGCCTGTCTCGTCTTGTCTGCACCTGTCTCGTTCCATAAGCCATCCTCTCAATGGTGAGACACTTCTTCAGCCTGACATCTTTTTCTCCGTCTTTAATTTCCATTTCCACTGGGTCTTATGTCTGAAGGTCCTTTTTTAGCTAAATGTTTTGTAGCCCTTAGCATTCCCATGTTTTCAGTCATACATTTATCTGTAGTGGCTGAAAGCTCTTTCTGGTCAATATTTACAGCTGATGTACTGGGAAGGTTACATCCCATGTACATTGCTTAGCATATCTGACCAGCCAATGTGTTCTAGCTGAACTTAGCAAGCACAGATGATGATGACTGTAAAGTTATGCCAGGCAACTCAGGCTTTATGTTAATATGGAAGTATGAAGGATCCAGAAGGGTTTGCACACCATTTTTTTTTGCTTTAGGTGAGGTTTGATCAAAGTGAATTCCTTGCTGCAGCCACCTGTGAGAGCAGGAGAGTACTGCTATCGGTCTGCCTTGAGGACATGTCAGCAAACTCTATATGCAGTGCACATGCAGGCCTAGCCTTTGAATTGGAGCATAGAGAACATGGATAAATTTTTTAGTTGATTCTAGGTTGTAGAAAAGGGTATGAAGCAGGAAAATGTTTTACATGCTAACAATAGCTCTTGGATCTGTTATGGGCCCTGATTTAAGGTATTCAATCAAATTATAACTATCAGGTAGAAAAAATCCTTCCATCCAATGCAGGATGTGTCATAACCTGAAAGAAGATACACCTTCCAGAAATACTCAGCTGAGTTGTGCTGTAAGCAGCTGAGTGTTACCCACTGTACTCATACCTTGTACCTTGAAGGAACCATAAAGTGCAGTGTTTTTAAATCCTTTTGCTATGTTGTTACTCATATCTGAGTAGCGGCGTGTCTGTAATCCTCTGAACAATGCTTTCTGTGGTGCCAGGCTGTTCCACCACTTATTGCATTCTTAAGATCCGTATTTCTGTGCCAAAGTATTGCAGATTGATAACCTGGGTTTCAGGCACTGCTTTTTCTTTTTGCATTTCTAAAGTGATCAGATGCCTTCAGAGTGCTCATACACAAAACAGGAAATTTGGTGCTTGATCTGAGGGACCTGCTGTTCTCATACCATAGGGCAGCTGCTCTGTAGAACAGCAAGTGCATCTGAAACTTTAAGACCCTACCTCCACAGGGGTGAGATTTCCTCCAGCAGTGGGTTTAGCCTGGAGCTGTGTAATCCTGCTCTACAGTGGAGGATACATTCCAGTTGTCTGTACTCTTTAAGGCTGAGTTTTCTCTTCTTGACTTGGGAATCAAGCTACATAACACGTGGATTTTAGTTAGTTGCTAGGAGGATTTCTTTGCAGAATTAGCACTGATAGTGCTGAGAGAGCAGTTTTTTCTGCAGCAGTGGTTATTTTTTTAAAGCAGCTTCTGGTGCATAGCATGCCTTCAGAGAGTATTTAGCAGCATCCTTTAGCTAGGATGATTTAGTAGTGGGTTTCCAATTTTTTTTCCTCAACAGACAGCTGTCATTTTTCAGCTTCTTGCAGACCACATTTTCTAAAGTTTTAGTGATATATGATGGAAAAACTATTAAGAAACAAGTTGGCTATTGGAGTAAACAATTTACTATGGTTTCTGTGGATCATTGTGTCACTTTAGATATGAACTCTAGGCCTGTTCTGTTTCTGACTTGCTCTGTGACTTTGAGCTTTCCCTTAATTTTTCTGTCCTTCCATTTTCCTGCCTGTATAACAGCTGCAGATAAAGAGGCTTAATTTTTCTTATTAAGGCTTTTTAAAATCTGTTAAAATTCTGCATATTGTTGCTGTGTTTAATATTCTGTGCTTGTTTCTGAAGAGCTCTGCTCTGCACACCTGAGAGGCAGAAAATGCCCGTCACTCAAGAATTTACATTGTTTGTGACCTCTTTCCAGTCTGCAGCTCACAAAGCTGGAGACCAGCATAAAAAGCACAATCAGAGGAGAAATCCAGAAATTATCATGAGAAGAAACAGCTGGGTTTAAAGCAAAAAGAGGGGAGAAGGGAAGCAGCCAAAAAAAAAAAAAAGCCAAGAATCTTGGACTGCACTGGAGCCCACTGTGCTCAAACTCTACAAGTTGAGATGTTTGGGGACAAAAAGCAGATGGAAGCAGATGCTCCTGCCCCTTTGTTCTTTTAGATGTGTTTGTTTATATATAAATAGATATTTTTCTACTGTGTTTGTTTATACATCATGTAGAGGTATTCATAAAATTAACTAAGGTCCCCTCCAGCCTGTTTAAAGATGACATTCTTAGAATTTCATAAATGTGACCAAGTTTTGGTTTTGGGTAACTAAATTAAGTTTAGTGACTTTTATCCAGCCTTTTGCAAACTGAAGATAACTGTGGTCTGTGTGTGTGTGTGTGTCTACGTCTTTATTAATGTTTAAAGCATGAAAGTGTTACTTTATTAAAACTTTGCAGGCTTTCATCCCTGATGCTTTGGAGATAATGTATGGTGGAGGCAGGCAGAAGATGGTTCCTCAGTTGCTTCTTTTATTTTTCTTTTTTAAATTGGTCTATCAGTGCTGCATATCCTGGATTACTCAGAAATGTACTTCTGTTGTGATTGGGTTTGTTTGTCAACATTCTTCTGGACCTCAGTCATCACATAATAATACTGTTATAATTCACTATAATTCTTCATCAGAGCTTTGAGAAGAAGGTGATACATTATGGGGCTTATGTAGATTTCTGACTAGGGAGAGGATAAATTAGAATTTCCTAAGATGAGTCCCTTTTGCCACTGGAAGCTTTCATTGAAACTTGAGTTTTATTATAATTGAGAGTGGCATGAGGATTCTGTGACTGTCCTTGACTGCAGCAAAGATTTGCAATCTGAGAAAAAAACACTGTTGACTTTGGAGACACTTAAGACTATAAAAATAGGGATGTTTTAAACCAGCAGCATCTTAAGATGGTATTAAGGAAAGCTCATGTAAAACTTGTCTATATAATAATTGGCTTAAACCAGCCCTAAAAATTGAATGAGAAATTTGCGCATGTAGCCTTTCAAAGATTAAAAATATGTTTGCTTACCCAGCTGTGAGATTGCAGATACTAGAGTGCGTCTGTACCTTATTTTGGGTTTTTATTTTTTTCTTCCCTTCAGAATCGGGCATCAGCGTAGAGCAGTGTGAGCACGTGGTATCTGAGCTCCAGGACAGCATGCGCAAAGCCATTCATCTTTATCGCATGGTGAGTCACCTCAGACATGGGCTCTCTTACAGTGGGGTCATAGCTCATAGAATCATAGAATGGTTTGGTTTGGAAGGGACCTTAAAGATCATCTAGTTCCAACCCCCCTGTCATGGACAAGGATGCCTCCCATTAGACCAGGCTGCTCAGTGCCTCATCCAGCCTGGCCTTAAACACCGCTAGGGAGGGGGCATCCACAACCTTTCTGGGTTGACTTCACAGCCTGCAAGCATCAAGTGTATGGGCTTGCTGATTCAAGCTGTTCTCTTGACTGTGGGTATTAAGCAACAACTTGTCTGGGTGTCTACTTGACTGCATCTTAAGCTTGAACTGGGGAGGTGGGAAATCTGGGTTTCCAACTTGTGGATTTTCCAAGGGCTTGCTATGGTACTCTGAGCAAATCTATTAACTTTTCAGTCTGTTTAACCTATCTGTATACTATCTGTTAACCTAAACTGTATACATTTCTTTCAAAAGAATACTGGGGAATTACTTCATATTTATACAATGCTTCAGAGACATGATACACTATAGGAGCTGTAAGTTTGATTATCCCCATATGTTCTCTGTCTTTCATGCCCGGGCAAAGGATTAGCAAATGTGAGATACTGTAAGAATCCAGCTGTGAGAGGGAACATTCAACCTCCAGAGTTACAAACGAAGCAATAGAACAGCTGTTTTTTTCTTTGCTTAGCTCTGATCTGACAAGTCTCCTATTATAAGTGCAAAACTTCTATGGTGGCTTCTGCCATGTGGCCCTCTGCAGCTCTGGCCTTAGCACTTGCATTAATTCCCTGACCTCGCTCTGTTCCCATGGCCAGCCACATCTGTCAGACAGGAAGAACAGGAGACTGTGACCCTTTGCTACAGCTGGGAAACACAGCACCTCCTTAGGCCTAGCATAGAGGGAACACTACCTGAAAATGTGCTTCTCATCTCTGTCCTATTGGAGTAATGCCTCTGGATTTTGTGTGACTAGCAATTATTGGATGCATGCCCTGCTAAATGACTAAATTGGCAGCCTTGAATGGTGAAGAAAAGGACACTTCAGTGGTCTGCACATTGTCATGTCTCCTCTTAAGGAAAAGGAAAGGAAAGGTGAAAGTGCTTACATGAATGTACATTCTTTTTTCTTTTCCCTATTTTCAGGTGTTAAAGGATACAGAGTCTTCTACTGACAAAGATAAAATAGCAGGCCTCCTGACAGAAACGTTTTCCTCAATGAAGAAGGAATTGGACTCTCTGAAGGATGAGGAAGAACTTCCAAAGGCTAAGGAGGTACTGGCAAAGCCACAAGATTCCACTAGCCCACTGAATGAGGGATGTGGTGCCAATCTACCAAGTTCCAAGAGTCTGGGAGATGAGCAGACACTAGCTTTGCTGGAACAGTACTCAGAGCTATTGCTGCAAGCTGTGGAACGACGCATGGACAAAAAGCTCTGAGAGGGGTGGCTTTCAGGTGAAAATACACAGAAATAATCCCAAGAAGAGGACCACAGAGAGAGCTTCTGACTGATGCTATCATTGCACTGGTCTAGGGCTAGTAGGGAGACCTTTAAAAAATTATTTCCTCAAGCCCCTACAACTGACTTGTTCTAATTCTTACCAATGTGCTGGCCACAGTTTTAATTTTCCCCCCCCCAATGGTCTTCAACTTCCTGTCTCTAGACAAAGTCCTGAAAGAGGAGTTTGGAGGAATTGCCTTGAAATTTCTTCGTAGCCATGAGGTCAGGATGTCTGGCACCTAAAGAAACAAAGAAAATCCAGTTCATCCAAGAAATTCTCAGCTGCTGATAAAAAACAAAGTCCAATTGAAGCCAATCCCTTCCTCTCCAAGGCTTCAAGAGAATCAAGAAGCAGACTTTTTATAAGTTTATTTATTAATTTATTGTTCTGACTGTTGCTCTATGTCACGCTTGTGGCTATTATCTTCATCCTTTAACAGAAACTGTCAACCCCTTTTCCATATCCCAGCGAGAAACAATCTCTGTATTATGAACCCCGAAGAGGGAGACAGGCTGGTGTGTCTGTGCAATTAATGAACTGTTTTTTCTGCTTAAATCTTGTCTTGCTGTTCTTTCTTTTCCTGCCTTAGTTTTGTTACCTGGTGTAATCCTTCTGTTGTCATGACAACCTTGACTGCTTTTCTCTTGTTTCAGGATGGTCTGCACACTGTATTTTATCTGTGTTCACTTCCAGGGAATGGCTCTGCAACCCTTGGGCCATGCTTTGGAGAATATTTATTGTATTCAGCAGTGGTATTTTTTTTTAATCTGGAATTTGATGTTACACTTCAAACTGGGTTTTCTGCAGATATTTTAAGAATACTATTTAGTTACAAATACAAAAGTTTCTTTCAGCCACCTTTCATGATTAGGAAATGGATATTGACTTTGATGTTACTGTGACTGGGAAATTTAGAGTGTTGATTTGTTGATAACTGACATGTAAAAGTTGGTTTCAGTCTCTCTAGCAGTGTAACTCTGAAGTGGAGAGATCTTCAGTGCAATGGCTTATCCATGTAATTTGTTGTTTTTGCTGTGATAGGAAAATGTTTTCTTCTTGTCTTTTTTTTTCCCCCCCAGGAAAACAGAATATTTGCATGCCAAGAAAGCTGAGATTCTCTTTTGTAAAGCTTTCAACTACCCACAAAAAATGGTTTCCCAAGAACTCTGAACAAGATATTTTGGAATGTGATTACTGCCATACCCCCTGCTTGCTCCCAGCCTCTTTGCTTTATATTAATTTCTTGTCTGAGAAACAGAAAATCTTCCTTTCTTCCATTTGTGTGTGCAATACTCTTCTCATCCTTTGGGTCTTCTCTAAGGCCATGCTAACTTTTGTTTGTTGTGACTTAAAATTGTCCAGTGATGTGGGGGTTTTTTTGATCAATGATAAGCTAAGAGAAAAATTTTTCAAATCAATGAAAATCTTCAGTACCTTCCTCCTTATTCCCTTGCCTTTCCCCAACAGGGACAGATACACAAAATGCTTTATTTCTTCCTCCACCTCCAGTCTGTTTTGCATTTATTTTAAGGCAGAGCAGTGTAATTCCATTTTCCAAAACTAATGCAAGCAGCAAGTTTTAGGTGGGAGAGGCTGTTTGCCTCCATGGAAGTTGCTCAAAGCCATCCAGGTTGCATCACTTGATTCCACATGTTACTGGTTTGAAGTAGATTTCTTTAATTGCACTGTGCTGTTTGTAATCTCTTTGAAACCCTGTGGCTCTCAGAAATCTGGTTGTCTGACTTTCTGTGAATGGAGATCTGTAGTGCAGCCTTTTGCTTATGGGCCTGGTCAGACTGGTGTAGGATGACCTGTCTCTTCTGAATAACTCTAGGACTGGACAACTGCAGTTCTCTCCTTCCTCTTCCCTCTCCCCTGACAGGTTTGCTGGTTGATCACCACTGCTGAGTGCTTCAACACTCGGGGAGCACTTAGAGTGTTTTCTAGCCATTTCTGCTGCAGTTTAAATCTGCCTAATACCCTTTCAGTGTCCTCGCTAACCTTTCCTTCCATGTCTTGTAGTGATACTTTTAAAAGTGTTGTTTCCGAGTCCTATCTCAGCATTGCACTGTGCTGATTCAGCTGATGTGCTCAGTGACCTGGGCGGCAGCTTTTGCACGGACAGGGTTTGCAAAGGAAGGCAAGTTGAAAACCAGAGAGGAAATTTCTGGGTAGTTCCCTTGAGTAAAAGGTGTTCTGGAGATGCCCTGAGTGGAATGTGTGATGACAGTCATGTTGGGTCTGTGATGGAGTCAGTTTGGTTAAAGCTTGCTTTTGAGGTGATTAGTTCCTCCACTTTCAGACTGTGAACATAATGTCCTAGTATACAGGAAATTCCTTGATGTACTGGGACCCCAAGACACTCAGGTAAAATAACAGTCCCTTCAACCCAGGTATCTTTTGGTACTGGTAATAATGGTTTGAGGGTCCTTTATATAACTTCCCTGTGCAATTTTATTACTTTTTATTATTTAAACTTTGAGGTAGTGACACAAAGGGTCAGAGATGATGAATCAGAAGAGCCAATGCTGAGAATGAAATTCCCATTAAAGTAAAGAGCAACAGCCAATGAAGCTGGCATAGAGATATGAAACAAAGCTCCTCAGAAATAAGACATGTGAAGCAAATCTGATTTTTAATCAGAGTGAGCTTTACTTCCAGGAATGGATTTTGCTTGGGTTCATGGCTGCATACAGGACAACAGAGGTAAAATCTGATCAGAATGATGACAAGAGAAGTGTTAGGCAAGTAGATCAGCTGGAAGATGGTTGTGTAGTTTAAAATAAATTAGAATAGTAGGACACACAGGAACAGTATTGGTAGAGATAGTCTTGGCCTGATAAACACCATTTGGCCAATCCCTGTGAAAGCTAGATAGTACAGAAAGGCTCCAGGAAGGTAGATTTAGGACTGAGAGGGTGATGTATAATTGAAGAGTGGATTGGAAAGGGTTTGTTTTTAAGTATGTGCTATTGGGCCTCTCATTTCTTCTCTTGCTGTCCTCTAAGTATCTGTGTTTTTCCCTAATGGCAAAGTCACAGGCTGTTTCCCCAGCCTTGGATGTTACATATGGAGTAGTATAAGTCCAGTAATGGAGAAGCTGATGCCTCAAGATTGTGGCTGACAATGAGGAGATGGTGTTGCTCTTTACAATTTACAACTGACCCAACTGATTTTTCTCTGTTAATTTCCTGTTGCTGGCAGTAGGAAATATTACTAAAAATTCTAGTTTACAAACAAAGAGAGCATAAATGTGTTACAATGTGATGCACCTTGTGAATATGTTTCACCACAGGCTGTCCATTGGGCCAGATAGAGAAATATTGAACAGTAACTGCCTGGGAAGTGAAGAGGCTTGTGAGAGGAGCTAATAAACTTGAGTCTATACCCCTTAACTGGTTTGTGTGGGTGTTAGCATAGGCACAACCAGGTGACAGGTTACTGCTTCAGCATAAAGCCTGAATGTGGGGGTTGGATCTATATATCCTCATTATACATACTTTTTGTTCACTCCAACCCGACATTCCAGGATGAGACTAGTTCTTGGGGCTTTTTTTTCCATCTTGTAATTAGTGTTACTTTGCCTGTGGGACCTCTGGTTCATTCTTGGGCGCTCTGAGCTAGTGCAGGAGGAAGGGCTGCAACCTGTGGTTTATTTCTAACCTAAACTCTGGTTTATTTCTTGATGCAGGCAGTGCCATCCTCCCCCCCACTGCTCCCTAGCACCCAGGAGTTGTGCCTGTGGCAGTCTGTGTTTCTCTCCACCTCCTCTCTCAGGTTGTCCTCTCCTTTCCACGGGACCTCCCAGGCCATGGTTGGGGCAGGACTTAAAGCAGCCCCTTCCACAGTCCCCCATTTTGCAGACTCAGAGGAATCGGGATGTTTCTTTCTGGGAGTAGTAACAAACGAGCTTAATTTTTTTATTTTTAAAGAAAGAATATGTATATAATTATATATAATAAGAAATCAAATACAGGTATTTAAACACCATTGGTAAATTCATGCATGCATATGGTGTCTCTCCCCCACTCCCATCCCACCCTCCTGGATGTGTAGCATCCGGGCAACAAAATGCCAGAAACCTATTGGAATTGTTAGACAGGTCTTGCAGCAGCCCCTGGGTGGGAGCAGCTTCCCCCTTGGTTGGGATGGTTCGTGTGAATGGCGGGGAGGCTGTGCCGGTGGCCGGGGGCAGCGTTAGGAACAAGCCATTGGCCGCCCCGCGCCTCTGTCTGCGCCGCCGGCAGCGGGCGGGCGGCTCCTTACCTGGGCTCCCTCTTCCTCACCTCCCTTCTCCTTTCCCCCCTTCCAAAAACAGAACAAGAAAACTATCCCCTCCTGCTTTATTTATAAATGTGTGTTTTTATACTTTCGCCTTTAGGTAAAATACTCCTTTGAATTTTTTTTTTAATTGTTTGGAACGATAATAATGAAATCTTTTGTTGGGTTGTTGTTTTTTTGTTTTTCTTTTTTTTTTTTCTTTGCACTGTGAGGGTTCCTTGGGGAGCCGTTTTTAACTCTGTATTCATTTGTACTCCGTGTCTTAAACCGTTTCAATAAAATGTGACCATTTGTAACCCCGCTGCCTCTCAGCTGCGCCGCCCGCTCGCGCTCTGCGCCGCCATTTCCTTCTTGTGAGGGCGGTGCGTGGGGGAGAGCGGTGGAGGTGCTGGCGGCAACTCCTTCTCCGGGGCCTGCCTGTGCTCGGTACCGCACCGTTCCCCGGCTCGGCCATGGNCTGCGCCGCCGGCAGCGGGCGGGCGGCTCCTTACCTGGGCTCCCTCTTCCTCACCTCCCTTCTCCTTTCCCCCCTTCCAAAAACAGAACAAGAAAACTATCCCCTCCTGCTTTATTTATAAATGTGTGTTTTTATACTTTCGCCTTTAGGTAAAATACTCCTTTGAATTTTTTTTTTAATTGTTTGGAACGATAATAATGAAATCTTTTGTTGGGTTGTTGTTNCAGGTTCATGTTATGTTTTTTTTTTTTTTCTTTTTTTTTTTTTTGCCCTGTGAGGGTTCCTTGTGGAGCCGTTTTTAACTCTGTATTCATTTGTACTCCGTGTCTTAAACCGTTTCAATAAAATGTGACCATTTGTAACCCCGCTGCCTCTCAGCTGCGCCGCCCGCTCGCGCTCTGCGCCGCCATTTCCTTCTTGTGAGGGCGGTGCGTGGGGGAGAGCGGTGGTGGTGCTGGCGGCACCTCCTTCTCCGGGGCCTGCCTGTGCTCGGTACCGCACCGTTCCCCGGCTCGGCCATGGCGGAGGGCGCGGCGCTGCGGGCCGTGCGGGGCTGCCTGGCCGCCTTCCCGCTGGAGGCCCGCGGTGAGCGCTGGGCCCCAAGCGTGGAGGAGTTGGGCCGGGGCGGGGTGGTGCGACCCGGCGGGAAGGGACGGGAGCGGCCGTAATGGGAGGGGACGGGCAGGTCGGGCATGTGGCTCTTTCCGAGGGCCCCGGCTCGCTATGAGGGGGGGAAGAGCGGTCTGCGGCCGCTTCAGCGCCCCGACTGCACCGCATGTATTGTGGTGGAGCTTCTGCGCCCCTGTGCTATGTTCAGCCACACATTTGCACGGTGAAGCAGCAACAGAAAGGCTGCTAGTTTAGGTTATTTTCCTTTGTATAAAACAGGGAAAGCGGTAGCTCAGCTTCTCAGAGTGTTCTCTGGTGCCTTGCCCATATTGGAGTTGCCCCTTCTATGACACATGGCATGGGGTGTGCAGCCCGAGGGTAGCCCTTTGCCACCGCAACCATCTGGGTTTTAACAGAGCCGTTTCTGGAGCTGAGGGTCAGCAGCACAACACTTGCTGAGCTGAGAGCCTCTGGCCTGGGGTTCAAAGCCAGTTAGTGCAAGGCAGAGGGCATTTCTCTTAGGAGAGACACCAAATAAAATAGTTTCTGGTTTGCCTGGACAGAGCTGGGGTGGATGGAGTCCATACCCTATCTTGACAGGCCTCCATCCCCACTGGAGTTTTATCGCGAATGGGTGAGTCCGAATAAACCTTGTATAATCCGGAACGCCATCAGCCACTGGCCGGCTCTGAAGAAGTGGACCTTGGCGTACCTCAGGTATGAAGGAGCTGGTGGTCAGTTCTCGTTGACCTCAGTCAAAAGCCCTTGGTTCCTCTTAATTTATATCTTTAGGATTATCTCAGATCTCCCCCTGCTTCTGTGTGAAGGTATTTAGTCTTGCCAAAATAATGTATTTTTTTCCTGCAGTCGGAATTGTGCTGCCCAGTTTGTGTGCAGTGTGAAGGGTGGGTGTTCTGCAACCATCAGGCTCAGGCTGTGGAAACCCAATCTCAATGCTGTGCTCTGGCCAGTGGTACATCCTATAGTAGAGTGGTACATCTCACTCCCAGTTGGAGTGAGACTGTAGTCCTGTAAGAACAGACTGTCTCTTTTTGTGGATGATTTTACCCTGTTGAATTTTTAAGCAACAAAATCCATTGATGAATGTTTTAAAAATTATTTGATTTTTAATTTTTTTAAGTTATTTTTTAAGAGGGGATTTCTGGTTAGAATGTTTAGACTTTAAATCTATGAGTTTTAAAATGGATTTCCCATGGAAATGAGGACTGTTAACCTCAGCAATCTCTGTTTCTGTGTGTGTATCTCTGTCAGTTTGTGTCCACTTTTTCTCTCTCCTTGATTGTTTTTTGAACCCTCCAGATTTGGCTGGGTTAAGTCATCCTGAGAACATCAAGCTCCACCATGATTTGTGAAGTGTCTGGAGAGGGCACTCTGTCTGCGTGAAGGTAAAGGGAGCTCTTTTGTAATCTCACCTATTAGACGAGGGAATTTGGAGAAGCAAAAGATTTTATTGTTGCTTTGACCATAGGGAGCAATCAAAGCAGAATGCTGGAGGCCTTATCAGACAGCAGAAAATATAGACACACCTAACCATGGAAAGCCAGGATTCTTAGGTTTTGTTGCCCATGAAGCACATTCTTTTTGAAATAGCCAAAAACCAATATATGGACCAGTTGCAGATCTGGCTATAAACCTTTAATTTATTTTGCAGGGAGGTAGTAGGCCCCAAAATAGTGAGTGTGGCAGTAACACCAAATGGTTATGCAGATGCGGTGTTTCAGGACCGTTTTGTTATGCCCGAGGAACGACAAATGCCTTTCATGGACTTTTTGGACATTGTGGAGAAGAAAGTGACCTCTCCCAACGTATTCTATGTACAGAAGCAGTGTTCCAATCTCACTGAGGAGTTCCCTGAACTTGTCTGTGATGTGCAGCCTGACATACCATGGATGAGCGAGGCACTTGGTAAACCTCCTGTTTCTCCTATATTCAGTAAATATTTTGCTTGGAACTCAAAAACAATCATGGCAAGATGTTTGTTCTGTTCCTGTATGCTACAACACAGTATGATTTCACCCCTTAGAAAGCAGCATTTTGTAAAATAATAATAGAGGAATCCAAGAATTTGGTGTGGATTGCTCCAGCAACTGTGTCTCAGTTGTTTGGGACATCACAACTGAAACAATGTGGTAATAGTGCCATATACCACTACTTTTCGTGTAGTGGCTTTTCTCTGATTTAGAGTTGTGTTTTAACTCAGATAAAATGTGCTGCTATCAAAGCAAGCATAACGAGTGAGTGAAACAATACACAGCCCTACTCACCTTTGGTAAAGTTATGGGTGTTTGTTTCTGCTGAAATGCTGTTCTGTTTCAATTAATTTCTGTATGACTTAAAAAGCCAATGAAAATTACTCACTATCACATTTTTGCAGCTCTAGGTAGTTATGCTGCATTTTCTCTGTGGGTTACATCTTAGGGTTTCAGAATGTTTTCACCATCAAATTGGGGATGGACAGTGTCATGAAGTCTGGTAGGAGCTACAGTGATTTCTAATGCAGAGGGAGATTGCTGTTGCTCACAGGGTGCTCTTTGCAATGGCCATTGTCATTGCTGTGAAGGAAGTTAAAGGACAGATTTTTTTTCACAAATTGGTAATTTTTATTTAAAAATACCTTTAAACATGAAAAGTCAAATTCTTTTTTTGCTGACAGTGTTCCTGTGTTCATTAACTGTACAGGGAAGAAGCCTGATGCTGTGAATTTCTGGCTTGGCGAATCAGCTGCTGTAACATCATGTGGGTATTGTATGGTGCTGTAACACTCCTGCCTGCTTGCAACATATTTAAGCTGGTTTGTTTTGCATTAGAGGCTCCATAGAACTGTGTTTATTTTTTGACAAGGCAGTTCTTCTTTAATGTGCAAATTTTTCTCCACATCTCCCTCTTTGTCAATCCTAGTACATAAAGATCATTATGAGAACTTGTACTGCGTGATATCTGGAGAGAAACATTTTCTGCTGCATCCACCGACTGACCGTCCCTTCATTCCCTATGGTATATAACCTACTATGCTTTTTGTCTGGAGGCTGGAAGGAGAAGAGGCAGAAATATTGAAAGATACTGAAAAGAAGCAGAACATTTTAATGTTTATGCAGAGTCACACTTCCAGTGTGAACAGAAATCTCTTCTATGTTGTGCTGCAGGTAGTTTGTAATACAAATATTATTTTAAGGTCAGGTTTTCCAGTCCTGTAAAGTAACAGATTTGTTGATATTCTCTTCAGCTTCAAAATACTTAAATTATTTAAGTACCAGATCAGTGTTGTAGCCTGTCATTGTTGTGTTTTGTCTGCCTGTTTTTTTCTTAAAAGAAAAAAGACAGGAAGCTGAAAAATAAGTTGTCATTTAATGAAATATTCAGGTTACTAACTGAATCTCTTCAAACTGAAGAATTGAAAAAAAGAGATTTTTATGGCAGAATGCAGAATTACTTTGCATTGCTTGTTTTGTTTCTTTATATTGCTTTCTTGTGTGCACAGTAATAGTTTATTGTTATCTAGAAGGTGGGCAGCTTAACTTTATGCCTCATAAAATGACTTTATTTTGCCATCCCTTGACTTTCAAACCGTCAGACTAAATGAATACAAAGTACTATGACACCAATATGAATTTGCCTGGATACATGTGTTGCTATAATATTGCATTTATGTTGAGATTGTTTTACAACTTCGAAATCATAGAGGGGTTTGGATTGTAAAGGAATTCTGAAGTCACAGCCTGTCCTGTATATGTGACTGTATGAAAAAACACATGTATCCTGTAAGTCATGAAAGCTCTTTTTAAAGCATAAAACAGATGATGCTTATATTTTGTAGTGTGTAGGAAAAAGGCAACTTCTTTTTGAAGATCGGGATAATGGAGAGGAGCACTGTCAAGGGAGAGCTCAGAAGGAGCTGAAGCAATGAAGAAAAGCAACCTGCAGTACTTGAGGCCTTATCAGATAAAATTACAAGTGAAAGGCTGGTCACAAGTCAGTAATAGTTCTAATGAGTGCTATCTTTCTAGACTGACCTAAGAAGAAAAGGCAGAATATAGTACAGTGCATAAGTCAGGAATGCACTTATGACTTCCAAGAGGGAAACAAGACAGTTGCTAGAAAGAAATGAGAGCAAGACTAAAATGAATTTAGAGGAGAATGATTCCCGTGAGGAAATAAGGTTGGAATTCCAAAGAGGAAGACAGTTCAGTATTCTTGCTGACTTTAAAAAAAAATAGTAAATTAAGAAGCTGGTTAACAACTGAAATGGACAAAAGGTAGTACAATGAGGATAGTAAGTTGAAAATGGTTTTGTCTTAATTTTTCTTTAATTGGTGGAAGTGTGACATGTCTTGCTATTAGATTCTCTGAATACTACTCTGTTTGTGCTGCTTCTTTGTTTCCAGAGCTATATCAGCCAGCAACCTATCAATTATCAGAAGATGGCTCATTTGAAATCGTGGACGAGAAGAGTGAAGAAAAGGTATGAAGTATTTAAAGAACACAATCAATACATTAAAGGTAGTTTTGGGCACTGCTGAGGTCTCAAGATTAGCATATGTATTAAGCTTACAAGTCTTTCATTATTGAAAAGAGAATGCACAGATATTTCACTGGTATTTTACTGTTTGCAAAGGATACCTAGGTTCTGGAAAGTATTTGTACTGCACACCTGAAACCATTGATAACATAAACTCTCTTCCTTGCACTGAACTTAAATAGATTCAGTCAAGGAGTTTTACATGAATCAGTACTGAAGAACTCATTCACTAGGACTCCTCTGTGTTTACTTTCTTTTGTCCCTCTACTCAGGGCTGCATCTTGCTTTACAGCAGTATCACCCAGTGCAATAAAACATGTATATTTAAAAGAACAAATTGTGTGTTCTTTGTCATAGTAATATTTATTTGATTAAAATATATAGATCTGGAGGCACTTTAGAAAAATTCAGTATCCTTTTTAACTTTTTGTTTCTAATCTCTCTCCTTATGTCTCTGCAACATGGGACTAATGCTACAGCCAAACCTGAGTGGGGGCTTTTTCTTTGTTCCCAGTTTGGTGCACATGGCATCTCATGGCAGCATTCCTGTAACACAATAGGGTGAAGTGTCAAGATTTGTAACTCTGTGGGGCACAGAAGAAATGAATGCAGGCAAGAGGGATTTCCTAGCAGGAAGAAGGGTTTTAGCTGCTGGGGATACAACTAGACCAGAGAAATTTACCAGAGAAAAAAGTAGTTTCTGAGAAGAGTGGCACAGAGGAAGTAATCAGCTACTGAATGTAGGAGGAGCAAAGACTTAAGGGGCTGGAGGTGTGTTTAAAGTATGCTATGAGACTGGAATTCTGTGGCTGACATTTACATCTTTTCCCTAATTAGAAATGTGTTACTGAAGGATGCAAATTTTTGCATCCTTGACCTATTCTGAGTTGAATGTGGAAAGTTGCATAGCTGTACATATTTTGTTAGGCAAAATGCATGTTTTGTAAGCTAGTAAGTTTGGTTATCGATTGTTTTGGACAGTGCCTTGTATCTACTCTTCTGCTTTTAGGTACCCTGGATACCCCTGGACCCACTGAATCCCAATCTGGAACAGTATCCAGAGTATGCTCAGGCAAAACCTTTGCAATGTACAGTGAAAGCTGGTGAGATGTTATACCTGCCTTCACTCTGGTTCCATCATGTTCAGCAATCACATGGCTGTATAGCAGGTAAAATACAGAGTATTTCCAGAATATGTTTTTCAACTCTGATGAGTGTCCACCTAGGTACCCCACAGCAAAGTATAACTGTGAACAAAAGTCCTTTTGGGATCATCTACCTCCCCATAGAAAACAGCAATATCAGTGTGCCATGATGCTCCCTCCTTGCAGTCTCTTTCACTTACAATTCATAGTGATGTTGACAAGTGCTAGGGATATAGTAGAAGAATTAGACTAATTATCAAGTCTGGAGAGGGATAACTAATTCGTCAGTTGTAGTCCAGTATCTGTCCATGACATGTTCATCTACACACCTTTCACAAAGAAACTCTGTGGTTTGTGTGCAGCTATCACACCATCACAATAGGATCTGGGGGAATGTATGAGTTTCAAGCAGGGATATAGGTGTAACATGTCATGTGAGCAGTTTCTGACCTAGTCCTTGAATAATTAGCCTGTGCTTGTGTTACTCTTCCCCCACATTCTCAAAAGATATGTTGTGTTTCACTGTAGGATTTATCATTATATCTTTATATCTTTTTTTATTTGCCCATCCCAAGGAGAGTTGCAGTATTTCAGTCATTGCTCATTTAGTGTGGGTGAAGGGATGGGTGCGGTGCACAGTATTATCATTATGTTGTGTACATTTTGCAAGCTTTGAGGAAGAGTTTTTTGCTGTCCTTTACATGAAATAATCCTGTCTGAGCAAATAAATTATTCTGAACAACGTAACATTAGAATTTGTGTAACATTGCAAATGTTATAAATTGACTTTTTGTTGCAGTATTTATGATACAATACCACTTGGCTTATTTATTTAGCAGACACACACCAAAATTAAAATGAGAAGCTGGGTTGAAGCATTGTGTAATTGATCACTGTTGTAAAACAGTGGTGAATTTGTGATCCTTTGCACACTCAGAGGATGAGAGGTTCCTATTTGGTGTATTTGGTATTTCTGGTCTAAATAGAAGCATGTTTTCTGTTCTTAAAGTTTTTGCCAGCTTCTGCTCCAAGAAGTTCCCAGTGTAGAATGTGAAGAGGAGTTAATTTGGGTTAAGATAAAGTAACTTTGGCAGCACCATTAGAGAACTCTAATGTTTGCTTATGTTATCTTTGTCTGTAGTCAAAATTTTGTTCGTTTCAAAGTTCAGTCAGTAACAAGGAAAGATAAACTGTTTAAAACAGTCTACGAACATGTTTGTAAATCATTACATTGTAACCTTAGAAATTTTTTTTTTCTTTTTCTTGTCTCCGCAGTGAATTATTGGTATGACATGGAGTATGATCTTAAATACAGCTATTACCAGTTCCTAGACTGTGTCACAAAAGCTGTGAAGGTGTTATAGCAGAGTTGGGGGACTTGAACTTGTGATCTTTCTCTCTGGTGTGAGAGCATCTGTGACTAGAGTACAAACAGGATATAAAGGAGAAGAACTGAGCATTGAATAATCCTCAACGACATTTGGCAAATGGATCATGGACGTTTTGCTTGATTTCAGAGTCTAGACCAATTGGCCAGGGCTTTTGGCTGTGTAGAATGTTTAACAAAAGCATTTTATGTCTTTTCATATTGCCTCAATGATGGTAAGCAAACTAAAGCTTGAAGGGAGGCAATCCAGGATTTGGAGATGCCAAAACAGAAGCTGTGACAATTTGTTAGATCTACAGACCGTTTTCACTACAACTCAAGTGACAAGGAAGAATCTGCCACCAATTTATGTTGGATCGGTCCAACTAATGCTGGTCCATCAAGCTGCATTGGTCCAATATATGCATTTTACTTAAGAAATTAAGCAATGCATTCCTGTCCAGTTGTAATTAAGTGGCTGTAGTGTTTTGAGGGTGAGAAATTACAACTTCTGCAATAAAAGGTCAGTTTGAAAGCTTATTTCTGTACTAATTTATTTCTTTTTCTCCACATTATGTGATGAGTGGATGACATCTAGAAGGGCACGCAAAAGTCAATCCTAGCTATGTTTCATGTTAAGGTACATGTTTTTATTGCTGTTTTTTAATTTATTTTTCTTTGTTTATTTTTCTTTTTTTACTAGTTTCTTCCTACTGTTGAATTTAAAGGCAGTTGTGTTCTATTACACCCTCAGTTGTAATTTACAGTCAAGCTGCAAATCCTCACTGGTCTTGTGGCATGATGTGATTTTGCAGCATGTAGGCTCATAGGTTGTTTCATACCTTTGCTGCTAATTGCCACCTAACACATAGTAAGGTGAGCCTATTTCTGCAGACTTAAATTACACTTGTATTTTCAGAGAATGAGAATTTTCACCTGTGTGAGACTCATAGATTAGAATTGCAAGGCTATTAAATACACAAACATTGCAAAAACGTGATGTTACTTAAGAAGCCCAAAATTTGGTATTTATCATCAAACCTTCAAACAATTCATTGAAAACACTAGTCATATGGGGCAAAATTGGTTTTCCACGTATTAATTAGGAGAATGCATATAATGTTTAAGTGAAACTATTGTGAAGAAAAAACCCCTTTTTTGAGTTTGTTTCAGTTTTTGAAGAAACGCAGTTAAAACATGAAGCATCATTTTACC
The DNA here is from genome assembly GCA_013400935.1 of Turnix velox. NCBI lineage: Eukaryota > Metazoa > Chordata > Aves > Charadriiformes > Turnicidae > Turnix > Turnix velox. Next base: position 4,784 of record VZTY01000391.1, on the reverse strand, counting down.
TCATGGTGCTTGTCTAAAAATTGCTGATAACTCAAGAGGGGTTAAGGGCAGGCTTTGTTTCACAGCTAGGTCAAATCATCATGTTCTCTCAGGCTTTCCAGTTTGCTTGTGTTCACTGTGCCCTGGAAAATGTGCCCAAGATGGTTCTGCAGTTAAATCCTAACTTTCCCACAGAGGGAAAGGCAGTTTGAAAATCTCCTTTTGTCGCTCTGGGGTTTTTGATTTAGTCTCTCTCTGTAATCAGGAGCACAATTGTATGCCGGGAACAAATGACAGCTGTGTCTGTGCCACCTCTGAGCTGCTGGAGTGCTTCCAAGGAGGCGTGCTCTGAACTACATCTCCCAGCACTCCGCGCTTGCCGGTTGAAGGAAGCAGTCACGGTGGTTCCTCCTGGACTTTGGGCAGAGATTTCAAGTCTGAGAAGCTTCAGGCTCCTGACGATCCAGCGCGTGTCACACCACCAAAAAAAGAACAGCTCCTCTCCCTGGGATGGCGGTGCAGGTGACGGTTCTGCCTTCCCCCAGGTGTCTGTTCGATGAGCCCGTGCAGATCTGTGTTGCCGGTCTCCTGCCGCAGCAGGCGGTCACCCTCCGAGCCAGCCTGGTGGACGAGAGCGGGGAACTTTTCCAAGCCCACGCTCGCTACAGGGCTGAGAGCAGCGGAGAGCTCAACCTCAGCAGCTCACCTGCGCTTGGGGGCAGTTACTCGGGAGTGGAGCCGATGGGGCTGCTGTGGTCTCTGCAGTCTGAAACGCCCTATAAGCGGCTGGCAAAGAGGAACGTCCTAACCCCTTTCTATGTGGACTTGGAAGTGTATGAGGGCCATGGGGACATGAACCGTTTGCTGGCAAAATGCACCAATGAGCGATGGTTTATAGGAGAGGGGGTGAAAAGGATTTCAGTCAGAGAAGGTCGTCTGAAAGCAACCCTATTCCTACCTCATGGTGAGTTCTAATTCAGTTGTGGATTTCCAGGTATGATCTATACCATGTACTGGTGCCTGTGACACCTGAGTGCACTCAGCAACCCAGAGCAAAGCTTCAGCTCATGATTCCATCAACTTGTGCTTGGTCCAGATACTTTGGATGCTCACAGCAGAGCAGGGAGGAGCAGGTGTTGTGCAGACTGGAAGTGTTCAGATGGTGCAGACAGGGCAGCAATGGTGACACGAGGCATGTTTGCTCTAGCTGAGGGAGGTCATCACCTCTCCTGCAGTGAGAGCTGGGGGGAAAAACTGTATAATATATCTGTTCAGCTGACAGGACAAAGAAGCCTCTGGTCATCTGTAGATCTGTGAGGCAATGATGGCTCCAGCTGTGAAGTGAGGAATGTCAACGTCTGGTGGGACCACTGGACTCAGGCTGTAGACTCCCAACAGCTGTCATGTATCTTCCACCAGGCTCTGGAATTTGTCTCTCTGCCTCTCAATTTGGATAAAAGAAAGCCAAAAAAAGGAAGTTTTGACCTAATTAAACATCTTAGCTGCATTGGACACTTCAAAATATGAGAGAAAATGAGAAAAGCAAGATCTTTAAATTAAACAGGTGTCATATTCCACAGTCCTTACGGAGACAGAGGCAAGACTGGATTCTGTGTAAAGCTACCCAGAACCCTGAACTGTTTATGTTCCTTGAGCATTACTTATATGTGAATTTCTTGAACTGTAATGAATAAAAACTCAGCACCAAATTTTGTAAGGAAACTCTGGCTGTTAAAATGGACAGGGGAAAGAGCAGTCCTATGGCTCCAGGAGGAAACCTCAAAGCACAAGGGGCAGTTACCAGATCTTATATGTGAATGAAATGGCATAGGTCACTGCTGGCATTTGTGGGTGCATTTTATAATTCAAGTATTCTCTCCTCAGAAAACCTGCTGATAAAGTTCCTGTAGGAAGCTCAGCTCATACAGTGGTATCTTGTTCATCAGCCCCCAATGGCCTGAGAACATCTAGTCCAATTTCAGCCAAAACTCATAGTGGGGAAAAGATTTCAAACATCTGAACTTCCTATAGCATGTTCCTAAGATTGAACAAATACTCAAAATAGTGACCTTACAGTGACTGCATGTCTGAAAATGAGAACTTTCATTGAAAATTTCAGAGGCAGTTTTCTTCCTTTTGATATCTACTGTCTTTATATGTGCTGAGGGAACACAACTGAAATGACAACTGTATAAATTTTTCTCTTTGAGAGCATATATATATATATATATACACATACACAATTATCTCACTTCCATTGCAGGACCTGGTCCATTCCCTGGACTTATTGATTTGTATGGATCGGGAGGAGGTCTTGTTGAATATAGAGCAAGTCTTCTGGCTAGCAGAGGCTTTGTGACTTTGGCTCTTGCTTACATGGCCTTTGAAGATCTCCCTGCTATGCCAGAGGTTCTTGAACTGGACTATTTTGAGGAAGCTGTAAACTTTTTGCAGAAGCAGCAGCAGGTAAGAGGCAAATTATGAAGCTCATCCTGTTGGAAACTATTTTCTAGTTTTCTGATTGAAATTCTTTATGTCATTGAATGCTACTAAGTTTCTGAGATGTTAGGAGACAGTGTTGTCTGAAGGACAGCATGATTTGAGAGACAGAAAAGCATGGGCCTCAAGTACAGGTCTACAAGTAGTTGTATAACTGATTTTGCATGGCATCTTATGACAGTCCATACAATGTTGTGCAAGCTACAGTTTGTGTAAGATTAAATCAAACCAGTTCCTGAACTAGAAGGACAAAATTGCATAATTTTCCCCTTCTTTTTGTGTCTTTCAATATTTTAGAAGGGAAAAAAATCTGTTGACTTTTTTACTGTTTCTGAAATGTTACAGTAAGTTTCAAAAGACTTCAACAACAGAATCCTTTATGTTTGTAGCATTCAAAAATGTGCCATGTCTTAAGAAATCGGGACTGTATCCAAATATATCATTATAACTTAAACCAAATGAGACCAAGAGATTAAATGCTAGTTAATGTGATACTCATTTCACAGTTATTTATTTTCTATCATGTGGAATGTAGCCAATGTGAAAACAGAATTCAGCCTTGCTTGTTTGCCTTTTTACAAGGCACACGTTAAAAATTAATTTGTTGTGAAGAGCCTATACTCTTAAGTAAGTTGATTTAAATAGTAGTTTGGCTTATGCAGCCTCAGGTGTAATGAAATTTTTGTGTTTCCAGACAAAACAAAAGATAACGCATTGGGCAGCTGTTGGTCTGCTGGGAAGTAATCAAAAAACAATGACATGAAAGAGAATCAATGCAAGTAAACCTGTGAAAAAGTGGTTCTGAAGAGATTTGGAGGCTGGAACAGTAAGAGAAACAGTATGGAGAGCAAATGTCTCACCAGGATGTGGAAGGAGCAAAGAGGCTTTGTCTGTAGAGATCACCAGAAGGAGGAAAAGTGTTACATGAAGAGAAAACTTGAGTAGCTGCAGAATTTGTAGACTCTCTTCTGGAGGCTTAGCAAAGGGTTGATGTGACCTGAACAGAGAGATATAAAGGGTATAATAATATTTGTGGTCTTAGTTGAATGAGGAAGCAGAAGTGGAGATGTTATGTCAGCCCAGGAAATGGGGAGTAGTGGATAATGGTTGTTTCATAACTGTGTTTCAGGTGAAAGCTACTGGGATTGGTGTCTTGGGCTTGTCTAAAGGAGCTGATCTAGCCCTCTCCATGGCCACATTTCTACCTGGAGTCAAGGCAGCTGTCAGCATTTCTGGAAGTGGTTTTAATTCTTTTGTTCCCCTGCGGGGGGATGGTTTCACTCTTCCTCCCCACCCATTTGATTTGGGGAAGATAAAGATCAGTGCAGAGTCTGGCATAGCGGATTTTTCAGATGTCCTGGATGATCACAGGGACCCATCAACTTGGAACTGCCGCATTCCCATGGAGAGGTCCTCGGCAAAGTTCTTCTTCCTGTCTGGACTGGATGACTCAAACTGGAAAAGTGACCTCTATTGCCGGGATGCTGTTCAGCGCCTTCAGCAGCATGGACGGGAAGTGGAGTTTTGCTCCTATTCTGGAGCAGGGCATCTCTTGGAGCCACCATACTTGCCTCTGTGCCAGGCTTCAATCCACAAAGTACTCGGGGTATTTGTGCATTGGGGAGGGCAGTGGAGGGAGCATGCCAAAGCCCAAGAGGATGCATGGCACAGGATACAGGCCTTTTTCTGGCAACACCTGATGGACTCAAACATCCCTAAGAGTAAGCTGTAGTGAAAGCTGTTGAAGGTGCTAACTAGAGTTGATATTTCAGCTCTCACTAGAACCTGCAAACTCATTGAAAGTTTCCTGACTTGTCGTCTTCTAAACCCCACTGCTGCACAGTTGTTCATTTTCATTCCCAAATAGTTTTCCATTTGCTAGTTGTTTTCTGCCCCCATCTGCACTGTAGATTGGCACCATCTGATCTGCCTGTGTGCTCTTGTCATCTGAGAAAAACCCAGCATCCCATCATGTGGCTTGTGTTTGTATCGAGCTGTCTTTCCCCCCATCTCAAACCAGCTCCTCTGGTACCAGGGAACAATCTCACAGCAAGATTTTTCCAGTGAATTTTTAGTCTTGCACTTTTGACTAACCTAGATGTAAACAATTTCTTGGGATAGCACATTTGTACACTCACCTTTGCTCTTGGTGTATAATTTTTGTAGTAAAAAGGTTGTGTCAGTTCTGATCTCAGTTGGGCGAAGAGGCACTCTCTGGCTTAAGTGCAGGGATCACTTTTTTTTTCCTGGTAACTCAAAACCCAGAAGTGAATCTTACCCAGGTTACACTGGTTCCATCTTCTGCT
>VZTY01000390.1:5917-29004 GCA_013400935.1 Turnix velox | reverse complement strand
GCCAAGCAGAGGCAATCAACAGAGATGAACTGGCTGGCCTGTAGTTTCCTGGATCTTATTTCTTTCCCTTTTTGAATATGGGGATTATGTTCCCCTTCCTCCAGTCACCGGGAACTTCACCAGTCTGCCATAACCTTTCAAATATGATGGACAGTGGTTTGGCAACTTCATCTGCCAGTTCCCTAAGGACCCATGAGTGGATCTCATCAGGTCATATAGGCCTGTGCACCTCCAATTTCTTCAGGTGGTCTCGAACCTGCTTGTCACACACAGTAGATGGATCCTGCTTCTCCCAGATTATGGTCTTGGTTTTGAAGAATTGAGTGGTGCAAGCAGAGGCCATGCCAGTGAAGACTGAGGCAAAGAAATTACTGAGTGCCTCAGCCTTCTCCAAATCCCCTGTGACCGGCTTTCCAGTGTCCTTTCAGAAAAGGCACATATCTTCCCTAGTCTTCCTCGTGTCATTTATATACTTGTATGAGTTCTTCTAATCCATAGAGGACTCCTTTCACTCTTGCCCATCTTCTCCCTTGGGATGCACAGCTCCTGGGCTTGGAGGAGATGGACCTTGAATACTGTCCATCTGTCTTGGGCCCCTCTTCTTCCTTCCCATGGAATCTTGCCAACAAGGTCCCTCAAAAATTCTGTCTGCCCTCTTGAAGTCCAGAGTAGTGAGCTTGCTGTGCCCCTTCTTGGATGCTCTTTGGATACTAAACTCCACCATTTCATTGGTCACTCTATTCTAACACTCTAGTCAGAAGAACTATCCCACAAAGTCTCTGTGAGACCAATGACATCATACCCATGTGTATATGTACACATCTGCAGCTCTTCTTGCTTATTCCCCATACAGGCATTTAAGTTGCTCCCTTGCCAGTGTTGATTTACCAACTGGAACTCGCCTTTTTTGGACTACAGGTGACCTCTCTCTGCCCTGTGGTCCTATTCCAGGCCCACTGATGTCTAGATTGTTCAATAGGTCCCTAACTCTGTCCTCACCAACACAGACACCTTTCTTCTTTGCCTCTACTTTTCCTTTAAATTGAGTTAATAGAACTTATAACGTGCTGTTCTCTGAGTCCCAGTATTAGAGTGCTTAAATCAAGGTACTCTAATCTGACCATCTCTAAATGATCTTCGTTTGCATTAGTACTGGTCTGAAACGCATTCCTCTCCATTTCTTCATGTTATACAATTATCACCAATTGCTTCTTTCTCTGTTGTCTCCACCACTCGCTTTTAAAGACAGTTTGAACTTATTTTGCAGAACATATCCTTTTCTGCAAACATGGATTATACGGGTTTTTTTTCTCCTCAGTGATTCCACACCTCTGTGTATCACTGAGCTGCAAACAGCCTCTAGCAAACTGATAATTATATAGGACAACTTATTTGTTATCTTCTTTTTAATGTAATTCCAGTTACAGGCCTATTAAATTTTTTGTGTATAACTTCAGGATGAGCATAACTCTTCTCATGTTTTGTGGAAAAACATGCTCAAACATGTCTCCAACATATTGCAGGTATGTTCTAGCTCTGCTCAACTGAGAAATTTTATGGCACAAGGCCAATTTCCAGTAACTATTAGAAAATTTTAATACACACATATTGTGATCTGACAGTTATCCTCTAGCACACTGAAATATGTCTGAATGTCACTTGATCCAGTCTTCTGTCTGAAGCACCAGTCAGGTCACCCACGGATTTGTCTATCTGGGTTCTGAAAATATCCAAGGGTGGGGGTAGAAAAAGGACAATTTGTGGAAACCTGGCACAGACTATTGGGCTGTCAACCCAGAGCAGTGGCAACTGTCATTGCAAAGACACTTGCTACCATCTCTGATAGGTTTCTGAGCTCTAGGCTGCTTTTTTTGAATGCCAAGGAGCAAAGTCGAGTTTCACATCTTGAAACAAGCTTGCTAACAAGTCTGATACAAAAATGCAACAGACATTAGATATAAGATCCATAAGATTGATGTGAGTGAAACATCTTTTTAAAGTAATCATTAATTGCTTCATCTGTCATGGTTTTATCAGGTGAAATCTGTCAAAGTTGACACAGCACACAAAGTTGTTGGGTTATAGGCAATGTCATTTATTTGAAGTAGTTGAAAAGGGCTGTTTTTCCTATGCAGGAGTACAGATGGTTGTAAAGATGTACCAGGACATGTATTGGTAAGCCTCATGCCTTGATTCTGCCCCTGTTGCACAACACAGCTGTCCAATCTTGCATAGCTGGTGGCAGCAGTGACAGGTATCCTGGAAAGAGTATAGGAACACTGTCTGTCTATGTAGGGGTGGAGCAAGGAAGATCAAGGACAGCTGGAGATGAAATTGGCAACTGACAAAATCATTACAAGGGCTTCATAACATGTGTGTCAGCCAGAAAGGGAAGGTCCCAAACAGCACAACTGGCTAACTTAGTACAAAGTACAAGAAGAGGGTACTCAACAGCTGTTTTGCCTCAGGCTTTGCTGACAGCCTCTTTTTCACACATCTTTAGTGAATCTACACAGTAAATCCCTCCTACTGCATGAGAAGATTAGGTTCAAGACCTGCTGAGGAACTTGAATACATGTAAATCTGTGGGACCTGACATGATGCATCCCAGAATCCTGAGGGAATTGTATGATGAAGTTGTCAACCCACTCTCCATGATGTTTGAGGCTGTGAGGTGAAGTTCACTGTGACTGGCAAAAGGGAAACACTGCACAAATTTTTGAAAAGGGTAGAAAGGAGGACTCTGTGAGCTACTGAACCTATCACCCACACCTCTAGGAATAGATCTTCCTAGAAAAGCTATGCTAAGACACTGGCAAGACAGGGAGATAATTCAAGACAGCCAGCATGGCTTCTTTGAGGGCAAGTTTTGCCTGACCAACTCTGTGGCCTTCTATGATGATGTGACTACCTCAGTGGACGAGGCAAGAACCATAGATAACATTTACTTGGACTACTGTAAGGCTTTTGACATGATCCCCTACAACATTCTTCTCTATAAACTGAGAGATATGAATTTTGTGGGTAAACTGTTTCGTGGCTAAGCAATTGGCTGAACGATCACATCCAGAGCCAATAGTCAAAGATTCAACGTACAGATGGAGAGCAGTGAGAAGTGTCATTTCTCATGGGCGCATATTTGAACCAGTACTGTTTAAAATCTTCATCAATTGCATGGACATTCAGTGCGTCCTCAGCAAGTTTGTTGGTGACATTAAGATGTGTCATGTGGTGGCCCTGGGAGAGGGACAGGATACTATTCAGAGGGACCTGATCATAATGAAATACACAGACAAGTGTAATAATCACATACACTTGGGCCCATGCGAACAGCCCGGAAACTCAACTGTACCCCAGGATGCATACACTCTGCATCCAAAAACCAAAAAAACCTGTTTTTTGGTTTTTGTTCCATCTGTTGATGAGAGCTTGGGTGTAAAAAACCCAAAATATAACTTTGGCCTATCTATCTCATTACATCTTCTTAAAGTTGGCATAACTGCACCTTTCTCCCCTGGGTGACTGACTTGTTCAAGAATATAATTAAAGTATAGCGAGTAGAAATGTTCCATCTAATATGGCTTGTACAACCCATTGACAGAAAAAGTGTAGAGATCCTCTGCACTTTTGGAAGATAATACAGAATGCGTGCAAGGTGGCCAGACAAGAGGACTTGCAATTTTTGATTTACAAAGCAACATCTATAATTCAGACACTGATTTGATGAGCAGGGAAATAAGATCATCTGCTCAAGCTGGTGCATGCCTAGGTGAAGCCCCTGGCTTTGTAAAAGTTAAAAGTTTCAAACAAGCCACCCATTATCTGCATGTGAACTCCAGTCAAGAATTACAAAAATTACATTTCAGTATATTTATCCAGTTTGAAATAAGTCTGTACAAAACAAAGTCAAAATTCAAGTTCTTTGTGCTGGCTTACAGCTCTACTACACTCCAAGAGGAGATACTCTGTTCTAAGGAAAACCTTTCCCAAAATCCTGGTTCAGAAGTCCTCTAGAAGAAAGCACAGAGCTATGGAATGGTGCTTTCACAGCAAAATAAACTCTGCACTGCTTTTCATTTCGCAAATACAGTTGTTCTACAATGAATCCTTCTTCCCTTAGTTTGAATTTAGAATCATAAAACATCTAAAGTTGGGAAGGACCCATAATGTTCATAAATTCCAACTTGAGTCCAACTCCATCAAGTTCAACTCCACTTGGAGTCAGGGAAATATGGTGTAAATGGAGAATAAAATACTTCTTGATGGCTTCCTGGACAGCAAATGCTGCATTGTCTTCTGATTCAGTGTGTTTCAGCCAACAGAATGAAGTATTTTTTTGTGTGAAGTCCATATGAGAAAGGACTGTTCTGTGAGCAGCTGATCCTGCTGTCAGGGCTGGATCTGTTATACAGCATTAAGATCAGTTTTTCAGACTTCAGCAATAGCATAGGAAATGCTGATGTCCTGATGGTTTGTGGAATGCACTAGAGCACTCCTGTCTCCCGTTTTCTGTACTCACTCACCTTTCTCCTCTTCCTCCTCCAGAAAGGGCCTTGGAAGAGCACTGGGAGGTCTTTCAGTAAGTCAGGAGAGCAGAGCCAATGACAGTAAAAGGGCGATGCCCCATCTCACACCATAGAACTTCACTCACTGATGTAAAAAGAGTATCTTGCCCCTTACCACAGACAAATTTGCTTATTAAATACAGACTGGTAGACAAAACTTTTTTTTTAATCCTTCAATTTTGGTTTAGAGACAAAAGAGTCACATCATCTCCCCCTGCATCTCCCCAAATCAAAACCATAAAAAACTTTTCAATTATTCATCTAAGTAAAAAATTACAAAGAGCATTGAAAAAGAGTAAGTTCCCTTTCAGAGATAATCACTGTATTACAGCATATTTCATGGACAATATAATTGCAAGTGTTCCTCACAGCCCAGTTACTGTTATGAAAAGTAAGTAAACCTAGTACAAACAACAAATTAAATGCAGCAGAATGAAATGGCAAATTAAAATAGAAAAAATATGAGCTTAAGATAGACATAATTTGGTACATATTCTGTACAAATTTGTTCAGTAAATATCTTTCCGAAATGCAAAGATACGTTTTCATTCTTCTCTAATTCACAGTCGAGTACAATATATGTGTTTCTCCTAAAATAGACAACTTGCTGACAAACTACTCTGTCATTCCACTGCTGACAGATTGTAAGAGCTCACATCTGAGACAATTTCATCTGAGGAATAAGTCACTGAAATTCTCAGCCTATGTACTCCTGATTTGCACGGTAAGCAAAAAGTGATGATGTGTATGTCAGTTTGAGGCCAGCATTTGAGAAAAACCTAAATCTATGAAGCTATGAGCAATTATCTCCAAAAGGAAGTGCTATTTATTTGCCTTTTTTTTCAGTTATACGTGTCCAGTGCAAGAGTAAACAACTTCCTGATCAAAGACCCAAGACATGCTAGATTGGATTAGACACAGGAACTAGTTTGGGACATGAGGACTGGTGGCAGCTCTGTCTGCAATAACCATAAGATGGCAGAGGTAGGGATCCTGAGGGACAGCAAAAGAGCAGGTAGCAGGATCACAACCCTGTGTGTTTGGAGAACACACAGGACCCCCCTCACAGATCTGCTGAGAAAAACCACATTGTAGACAGATTTTGAGAGAAGTGAAAGAAATCTTCAAGGATAACCTCTTCTAAACTCAAGAATAGCCTATGCCAACAAGCAGAAACTAGCATGTGAAGGAAGGTGCTCTTTCCTCTCTGCTTAGATCTGCTGAAGCCCGGATGAATTCTGCATGCTCTCCTCAACTCCTCAGTGAAGAAGAGACACAGATGTTTAGGCTGCAATGACCAAAGCATACATCATATGGGGGGAGGCCAAGAGTGCTGGGTGTATTCAGCCTTTGAGGAAAATGTTCAGGGGGATCTTATCTATGTATAAATACCTGATGCAGGATTGAGAATTGTAAGTTGGGGAATACAGAGGATGGAGCAAGATTCTTCTTGGCATTATCCAGTAATGGCACAACATGAATACACAAAATACTACTGAAACATGAGAAAACACTTTTTTTGCTACCAGTATGATCAAACATATGAGAAATCTGTTGGGACCTGCTCTGTCAAGTGCTTGGATTGAATGATCTCCAGAGAAACTTCGCAACCTCAGTAGATCTCTGTTTCTTTAACCAGGATAACATGTTCTACAGCATTTTAAGAAACCTAGTTCAAGACAATGAACTGGGACAGATATCTAAAATGCAAAGGCTTCTCATTTTCCAGCTGCCAAAATCTTCTGAATACTTAAAATCCATACAAGCAGCTGCTGCTAATCACAGTGGATAAAGTAAAAAATGTCCAGAGTCTGGACCGTGAAAATTTACTTGGCTCTGTAATGCAACTACCTGACTGCTTGTAAGGTGGAAATTATTTCTAATCTGGCAAGAATACCCTGTACTCTGTGGGTGAAAGACCCCACATTAGTGAAAACACATGCTTTGCTGTGGCATGTTTGCTAGAGATCTTTGTGTAAAGAATAGCAGAATTTCATACAGCATTTCATTGCTTCCTATTTTATGCAAAAGGAAGGTCTTACATCCTTCTTGGTTATAATATTAAAACTTTTTTCCCTATACCTCTTACATTAAAAAGGCCTATCTGATCTCCTTTTCAGTCTGTGGCCTAGAGAACATGGGATTTGTTGGTCAAGGGATACATAGTCTTCACTTTATTTTGGCTATCAGTCAGGTATGTGGCTTTAGAGTAATTATCCCACTGTCTGAACTATGTCTGTAGGGTGGAGTCAGTGATACTAACATCTTTTAGAAGGGGTTTTCAAATATACTCCATGAAGGACCCACCAAGTACAAACTGAAAACACTGCGCTTTAGTTCCAAAGATGCAGTTTCTCTGTGTCTTTGGGCATCAAATACTCTTTGAGGCATGAATCAATTCCGGTAGCGATAAGAATATACTAATATCAATATACAAGGCATTGGCAACTTTTCCCCAGCCAACTGCAAAAATTTCTCACTGGAAGTGTCTAAGAAAGGCTTACCTAAATTGAAGAAGGTATAGGACAAGATTGGTCAAATGATTAGGAGGAGGGGACATAAATGACTACAACTTGCTTAGTATGGCAAAACCTCCATTTTGTTAGAGGTTGTGACTGTTACAGTGAAATCAGCAAGTTACAAAGAGAACACTTGAAAAAGAGAGAGAAGAAATCATTTAACCTATGTTGTGTTGGCATGAGACAAATATGCAGTGGCTGCAGAACTAAAGCAGAAATCAGTTTTCTCCCTCCCAGACAAGTGAATTTTTGTGTGTTTAATAGCATAATGAGATCACAGGGAAGCTCCTGGTTGATTTTTAAACAGTACTGCATGATGTGATTACCTGTGATACCCAGGACAGGTCTCAGTGACAGAAGAAAATGTGTTATGGAGCTCTTATTCTGTCCCTCTGCTTCCTCTGTTTTCCACTCCTTCTGACTCTGCACACTCCCACCAACCTCCTGCATTCTCGTGGCATCAGAAATGACACTAACCCAAGCAAAGGTCAAACAGAGACATCCAGGCACACATATTATGAGAGACCACTATGTGTAAATGTTTTTTAACAGCCTGTTACTTGTGCAAGGGAGACATAGATATAGTTGAATGAAGCATATAAGCACTATAATGGCTTGGAATAAATGGTGAAAGATTTAACTGTAATTAAATCTACTGGAAATGTAATTGTAAAATGTCACACTGAGAAGGAAAAATCTTGATGTGTATGTTTTGTCCATGCTGAATTATTTGCACTAATCCTTATAAAACAGTCTTATGTTATGACTAGGATTTTCCTTTCTCAGCTGATAAAATAAAAAGCAGATGGGATAAATGTGACTGCCACAGATGTGGCTGCTATTTCTTCATAATCTGCCTACACTTGAGCAAACTGTAACATAGATGGTGAGATGCTGTATCCAGTCCAATAATGAAAAATTCTCCTCAAAGCTACAGTATGCTTTTAAGCTGTAAATGTAGTCTGGGCTCTGAAAAGCCTGCTTTCATAATCTTGTTTAACTCTATCATAGCCAAATTTATAAAATTCAAGGTCTGTGACTGTTATGGAGAGAAATATGTCTTACTGTCTGCCTACTCCTTAAAAAGCGAGGTTACTGGCTGTCATGTAAGGTAGTGTCTGAGGAGCCAGTGCACCTAACCCAGGTGCTGTGGGAGACGCAGAAACTCACCATTCCGTCCCTACCCAAAAAGACATCGAGATATTGAGAAGATAGGAGGTTGTAGAGCAAGCAGATAGAGCAACAGAAACATGTTGCATAAATTCAACAATAAAATGTGAGGAACAGGGAATGGGAGTGAGGGGCCATTTTTCTTCACAACTTCATATAAAGTAGAAAACAGGAAAAATTCTTCAGCACTTTCAAATTTGAAACAAGCTGTTTTAAACTTACTCATTGCAGATGACATTTGAGGCCTTGCCTATATAATATTCAATCTTTAAATCTGGATTAAAAGTAATGAAAATAGTTTGATTTTTCCCACACTTTGTAAATTAGTGCTTCCTAACCAGATCATCTACAAATCTACATCGCAAAGGACTTTTCCCTTGGTTTTAGGAACTTGGCATTCCTGAAATCTGAAGCAAAGAGGGCACAGAGTAACCTGGCCTTTTCTGTGTTCTTCATCATCAAATCCCTGCTCTTTGTAGTCACAGGCTAACATTTCATCTAGGAAGTCCTTTATTTCTGATGACCATGTAGAAATTTTTCTTTTTTTACTATCATATCCCCTCCTAGCTTAAAATTGAGATGAGCTTTGACTTTCTTCAACTCATCCTTCCATGGTCAGAAAGAATCTGTATATTATTCCTGGGCCACCAGGCCCTGCTTCCACCTCCTGTACACCCCCTTTTTGTGTCTTTTTATAGCCAGAAGCTCCTTACTCATCCATGCAGACCTTCTGCCTCTTTTCTTGACTTCTGCTTGTTGGCTTTCTTCTACTTTTTTGAGTTCTGCTATTCTTGACCTTGGAGAATGTGATCCTTGAAGCTTGCATGGATTCTGAGTCTCTCAGAAGCTATCTGTCATGTGATTTTTCCAAGCAGACCTCTAAGGGGGTTAAAGTGTGCTCTCCAAGACTCCAGGGTTGTGATCCTACTACATGCTCTTCTACCATGTCTCACAATCCCTGCACTTATCATCTCATGGCCATTACAAACAAGGTTGCCCAATCTTGACATCTCTGGCCAACCAAGCATCTTTCCTGCTTGACTCCTCAAGCACATGTGTCAAGAAATCATTGCCAACACACTTCAGAAAACTTCTGAACCACTCACTCATGCTCTGTGCACAGCTGTCAACAGATATCAGGATAATTCCAGATCTTAAGAGCTCTGATTGAGGTTTCTTCCAGTTGCTTAACATTCTCCCTCATCTATCTCTTTGTCCAGAAGAGCTCACAGTAGGAGATACCCTCTGTAATTTCACTCACATTAGACATTGGCATAAGAAAACCAATAAAAGGTCTAAATAAGAAAAAAGCAAAAGCAATACTACTCTTACCTGAATATTTAAAATTTGGTTTATGTGATTAAAACAGACATGCAGTCCTGGAAGGGATCTTCCATTTCCCTGTCTCCCAGAGGGTATGTAGTAAGACATATCAAGATGGCCATTTAAGGTTATTTTATGTACTACATAATAATAAATTCTGAGTGAAACTACTTTGGCTTTAAAATGTACATCCGCATAGCACAAGGTACCAAGTAAATGGGCCCTGGCTGCAGTAGTACTAGTGGCACCTTTATTACTGAACCCTGCAGGCAGACCTCACTAAGCTCTTGTTCCTTCCCTTTCTGTCCTTGGACTGCTGCGTCTTGCCATTGCTTCACACAAATACTTCTAAGCCACACACCAAAAACTTCTCACCTGCAACAATGAGCAAAGTGAAGGCATTCACCTCACCTGGGATTCCCCATATTCTTTTGCTGAAGGGAAGGAGACAAACATTCATACTAAAAGCCTTCACTCTCTGTGACTTTCCCTTTTCGCTGAGGTACAATCACTTCTCTGAAAGGTTCTCCCTTGAAATATGCCCATATCTGTGTGGCTTCTTGTTGAAAGCTATGCTGTCAAGTGCTTTTGCAGAGGGTCAAGTGAGATAGCAGAAGACATACAGCAATAAAAAATACCTCATTCAACCTACTGCATTTACTTGTTTCTCTATAAGTGATGTGCATGAGCAGCCATAGCAATTAAAATGTTCTGTGAAAATATGCACTGCAGAAGAATTTAAAATGTCACTTGAATTATTGTGCATTTGAAGGATTAGAGTTCTCCATAAAGCTGCCCACACTCTCTATCCTAATTTCCATGATACTGAGCGCATTGTCATGTCCTGCTTCAGATGTGTCCTCAACTAGTGCATTGGCATCTAATGTATAAAGAGAGAATTATTGTTTCCTATTTCAGCTATATTTCTGGGTTTCACTATCTTCATCCCAGTGACTTAATACTCTTCACTTGGATCACATTTTCAAGCCCTGAGTCTCTCTGTCTCATAGTCATAGTGGTCTGATGCTGTGGTACCAGCAAGCAGCTAGGAGCAGGTTTGCCCCTGACTGCCACCCTGCACCAGGGCTAGTGATAACTTTCTGGCTGGTTGTTCTAGACAAGCATGTTTGTATGTCACCAGCACTTACTGTGTTGTGTTTCATTAGCCAAAATAACCTGAAGAAAGCTCTCTTTGTTTATCACTGATTTTTTAAAGCCTAATCCCAAAATTCAGTATGAAATTGGTGGAGCCAAATTAATGACTTTTTTCTTGTACCATTTATACTGCTGAGTCATTATCAAAGGCAGAAGCACTGTCACCTTCATATTCACACCCAAACAAGGCTACAAAGATAATAAAAGCACAACAAAACCTTGTGGGTGGGATGGATTACAAGGTCAGACATTACTGAAAGGAAGGTTTTCTGGATAATGGTTTCTGCTCAGTACTACCCAGTGGCCTTAAAAAGACAAAATATTGTGGCTTCAATGATTTGAAGAGTATTCTGTAGGCGTAATAATCTCTTTAATACCACACATCTTTAGGAATACAGAGAAGGAAGGACAACCTTGATGGCATTTTCTTATTAAGTTGTTGCAGCAAAAGATTAGTGTCTAAAAATACACTCTAAAAGATGCTAACCTGCAGCAGCCAGAAGGTCAGGATTTTTTATTCCTCTATGTCTTGCAGTTACTGATCTGTCCAATGTATTTCTGGTAGCACACTGGAATCAGTGCTGTTGATTTGCAGTCAGCACTGAGGGTAATGAATGGGTTCTGCAATAGCCAGCATGTGGTCAGCACCAGGCTGCTGCTACTTGGAAAGTCAGAGTCCTTCCTTAAGCCCCATCACTGCTTGTTGAAAATTGTTCCAAAGAGAGCAGCCAGAACTGTTAGCATTTTTTTTTTAACTGACGTATTTCTTGGTCAGCTGGGGATGTTAATACAAAAGACAGCCAAAGCCAGAACTGAAATTAATCCCAGACAAAGTTGGTTTAACATGCCAGAGAAGTGATGGAAGTGAGGAGTTTTCTCTCGCTCTCTCACAATGATCCCGCTGAGCCATGTGATTCACACTACATCATCTGCTGGATTACCTGTTGAATCCAGCCCTCTTTGCTTAGAAACAAAGATGAGGAGATGTTTTTGTTTCTTTAATGATAAAATGTTGTTGAGGTGTTCACTGTAGGATTAACAGATTCTGTTGGCTCAATGGATGCAGATGTTCTGCAGAGGACAATTTGGGAGGAGAATGAGGGGTTTGCCCAGGAGCACTGAGATAAACAATAGATGTCTGAGTAGGACACTGAGTTAATAGTGTTAATAATGTTGCCTAAAGGGGAATTCCTAACTGATTGTGATGTGGAAATTTACCAACTAGAAAATATATAAAGAGACTTTACACAGTAAACACTGACTGATGACTTGCACCAGGTCTCAGCCAGTCCATACGCCCCAGATGGTGCCCTATGTGAGGATAAAGGGGGCAGTGGAACTCTGAAGATAAAAGTGAGGCAGTGGAACCTCTGAGAACTTTGGTGTAGCACAAAGTGAACTTCGAGGGGAGGCTGAAGTAAAGCTGAGGTTGAAACAAAGCCATATATGTGTGCACCATTACCAACTGCTGGACCAAGGTAAGCATTTGGGAACTTAATGGAGATGGAAACATCCAAGCAGCAGTGCTCCATGATGGAGCTAATCAACTGCTGCTACCCTGTTGAGAAATAATGGGGGCAATGCAACTGGTGATACTACATCAGCACCTCCCTTAGAGTCAGAGGATGAACCTTCCCTTGTACCTGCAGCTATGGGTCCGAGTGAGGGCGATCCACTTGTCTGAATCATATTGACTAAGAACCAAACCTCTATGCCCCTGAACCTTATGATAAATGGGAGTCAGTTTGGAGACAAGCTGAGGAAGAAGGGAATATTGGGGTTGCAGCAATATGTGAAAGCTAGCCAGTTATCTGTAATTCAAAGGGCTGACCTGAATGAGAACCCAGAAGCATCACTTTGGTAAAGGAGATGCACTATGAAATCAAAAAAACCAGACTGGATGCTCTTTTATCATGCAATTGCTGCAGCCAGTTTTTGAATCATGAACCCAGAGCCTTCATGACTACAAAACTATAATGCAGTTGATTCTACTACTCACACTGTTTATGCTTTGGTGGGATCATTGGAGAGATTTGGCTCAAGCTGTGACAGCTGATAATTAAGGGCAGGTTAATGGGGACTCCTTGAAGACCGCAGGTTCTGATATGCTGCTAGGCAAAGGACCCCACGTCACTGCTGTAATCCAGCCATGTTTAGACATCTGGGTATTGAGTCAAACTATTCTGTGATTCTATACATATTAGGAGGCATATCCACATTTTTTAAACAATGGGGAATTAAACATGTTACTTGCATCCCACATTTCCCTTGGTTCAAGCCCTTGTAGAACGTGTTAATGGCACCCTTAAAACATTACTAGATAAACAAAAAAAAAGAGAATGTAATGGGCCTTGCTGCATGGTCTAGGTGACCTGATCCATGTACTCCTGCTCTGGCAGAGAGATTGGACTAGATGATCTCTTTGAGTTTCCTTCCAATTCCTGACATTCTATGATTCTGTGAAAGAGTACCAAAGGCAGTATATGTCCTAAATCTCCTGAATCACAGAAATCTTGGAGAAGAGCCACTGATGGTAAGGCATTTCATGTCTCCATCAACAGGAAATAAAGATGTTATCAGTGGAAAAGCAGAAGTCGAAAAAAAAATCTAATTTCCCAACAGCAGAAAGGCCTGTTTCCTCTAATAGCCTGAGGAAGAGGTTATGTCCCTGTTTCCACAGATTCAGGTCCATGATGTGTTCCTGCAAGATGGATCTGACTGGCCTTATCCTCCTCATCATGATCACAGGAGCAGAGTGGCTTCCTCAGCTGTCCAAAGAGAATGTATCTATCACCCTGGCCAAGTCATCAGGACAAGAAATGTTGTATCTTGCGGCATCCAGGCCCTCCAATCATTGTACTTACCTACAGCCCCTGCTGCCCACCAAAAATGGACTTTCAGGATTGGTTAGAACTGATTATTGCATCCACTTTAGTTTCACAAGCAGCAGATCATCGTTCATACAAGAGGTAATTCCAGTTTCCTCCATATTCAGGAATCAAATGGGGTGATGTAATTAAACCACCACAAACCCCTCTAAAAAGACAAGGGCCCCCCAAAATGTCACTGAGAGGCATTTTTCTCATCTGTGGGGACAGAGCCTGGCCAGCTCTACCCTCACACACTGTTCTTGTATTTTCCCAGGAATATTGACATTAAAAAAAGATGGCTGAATGGGACATTATTAGTGTTAAGAAGAGTAGTGTTCCCCCTACGAAGGAAAACCCTGACTGTACTGATTGTGGTGTGGAAGTGGAAGATACATACGGAGACTTTACACAATAAATGCTGACTGATGACTTGCACCAGGTCTCAGCCCATCAATACACCACACAATATGCATCTTTAAAGAGCAGAGTTCTTTCTATTTTACAGAATCGTAGAATAGTTTGGGTTCAAGGGACCTTAAAGAACATTCAGCTTCAAACCCCCCGCCATAGGCAGGGACACCTCCCACTAGATCAGGCTGCTCAGGGCCTTGTCCAACTTAGCCTTAAACACCTCAACAAAGCGGGTGTCCACAACCTCTCTGGGAACCCGTTCCAATGTTTCACTACCCTCACAGTAAAGAATTTCTTTCTTATATCTAGCCTGAATCTACCCTCTTCCAATTTGCAACCAGCTTTGCCTGCAGCATCTACCTTTACAGAAGATCTAGCTCTGCATATACCAAAGTCAGGACCAGTTTCACTGCTGGCTTCACTGATTGGAGAGAAGAGCTTGGTTTCCTGGAAAAGCTTCCACAGAACCACCAACTCACCTGAGCTGGGAAGGTATGTGGGATTGTAGCCAAATACAGGCAGCAGCAATAACAGTAGTCTTCCCTGCTCCATGGTGGTGTAATTCCCAAAGCACTACCAGTTTTGATGGTGATGTGGAACTGCCTGAACTTACATAGAAGCAGATGAGCAGATGATATCCAGGGGTAGTCAGATGGGGCATGGCACTGCAGCCACTGGTGAGAAGGTGAAGAACAGGAGAAATCCAAAGTGACTAAAGATGTACAGTAAAAGCCATGCTGAAGCAAATATCAAAACTGCCTCAGATTTCTGAGGAACACAGCTCTAGTGAGGCAATACTCTTTACTGGAGTGGTGGTGAGGAAGGTGACCTTTACAGCTGGGTATGCAGGGAGGGAAGGGGTCCAGGTGCAGTAGGAGCCCAACTTTCAGCCTGCAACACACAGAAAAGGTGCAGACATCAGCAAGGCCTGCCAGAAATCCCCCCAGCCCTTTATGAAACAACAGCCACAGCTTTCAGATATAAGCATTATTGCAGATGTTATTTGGTAAAGTGGCTTATTAGGAACATGCTGACCTCCTCTGGCACAGAGTCACTTTCTAGGACTTCATGGCTTCAGAGTCAGATGAAATTGTCCTTATACTGAACTACCAGGCCATGCCATCCTGAACAAAATGTTGCTTGGATGAAGTTTTGTTCAGGGAGAATAAATTCAGCAGCATGAACTGTACAAAACTCTAAATGCCACACAAAATAGAAAGCAGAGAGTACCAGGAACGTGTGCAAATCCCACAGAAAACAAAGAATTTAGCATTTCAGATTTTCTTATTATAGAATTTTACAGCAAGAAGTAAAGCAGACAGAAAGCCATAAACAATGCAAGTCAGAACATAACTTCTAAGAATTTGCATCCATATGACCAGCAGTACATTGTCATTTCTGGTGTCAGCAGTGTTTTTGAGGATTTTGTTTAAAAGGAATGAAAAATGTTTATATGAGCATACAACATGTAAAGCATTATAATAGGAAAATACAATACATAATGGACATATAATGCATCATCAGAATAGAAATGTATTCAACTTTGCTTGATAATTTAAAAAGAAGATAATCATCACAGTGTTTGTTTTCTAAGAAAAGAATGGAAACTCTATATTTGCTTGCCTGTGATTGAAGGAAAATTTCACACTTTTTCCTCCATTCTCCCGTGATACGTTTAGAAAAACCTGCAACAAGTAACAGGACAGAGTAAACAAAAAACCAAAAATAACCCAGGAGTTGCTATCACATTTTCAGTCATATTATCTACTCCACTTTCTGAATGGAAAGGTGGCATTAAACACTGCAGCTAAAACTGTGTCAGGCACATATCCTCCAGGCAGTACTCCAAAAGAGGATCCAGGCCTGCATGTATTCTGGGAGCAATATCCTTCTGGGGACATCCAGCTACTGCTTGGAGAAGTGGTAGCACGAAATCATACTTCTGTCAATCTTGTCACATTTACAGTTTTTATAAGTACAGTACCATGTCTCGAAGACTAGAGAAAATTTTACAGAATTCTATGTACTAAACATTTACATACACCTGATATTTGCATACATTTTGCAACTGTGTGGGTGGACACGTACTTGAGGGCAGAGTTAAAACCTTCAGCTGTACCCCATTTGCTGCCTTATCATACTATTCATGAGGATGGTGCAGAGGCACATCCTTCACAGTGGATGATGTTTTAAAGCTGAAGTTCTGTGTGTGGTGTTATAAATCCATTTTTCCTCCTGTTCCTCTAGCTAGTATGGTAGACAGGCTGACCTTCCAGAGCAGCTTCTTTCTGATCATAAATTGTTGCAGACTGCAAGTATGAACAACCAGAAATTCCCACACAGGCTCTTGACATCTTTAATTTTCCACTGGGAGGATAGTTCTTTCCCTAAACTTAGATACAGCAAGTTTCTCTTCTGAATTGTCTTAACAATTGCAGAATAAAAAAATGTCTTCAGTATAAAAAAAACCCAAAAAACACTTTAGCAACATTTTCAATGTCTTTCTTTTGAGCTACTCATGTCTAACACAACTGGTTTCGTGGAAGATTGTAACAAATTCATCTTTACATTCCTTCTTAAAATCTGGAGATTCCACTGTTTTCACAGTAGACAAATGTGGCAGTGAAGGTTACAATACATTTAAGGTTTGTTGTATCAGCAATTCCTTCCAGCTAGCAAACCTGTTCACTAGAATGATTTTACAAAAAGGTTAACAAAATGGGAGAAAATAGTGTTGACAACCATCCATTTAAATATGTGAATAAATATTGCATAACATTTTGCTGCTGTGTTTACCCTGTACTGAGCAGGATGATCAAATTAATTTGAAGATTAAACGCTCTGGAAAGCTTTGCCAATCAGGCATAATCCTGAACATAGCTGCAGTGACCAAACCAGCTTCAGTGTTCTCAAGCTCTTCTGCAAAGTGCAGACTTACGTTGCAATGGTCAGCTTAAGCAAATTCTGAGAGCAAAATGCCAGCTTTAAGCCTTTAAATCTAAAACTACTGAAAACAATAATTTCTCATTTTAAAAGCCATGAGCTTTAGGTACAGCATGAATTGTTTCAGTGCAATTAATTCTGGACTGAAGCATCCAAAGTTATACCCTTTCCCAGAGACTTGTGTTATTTTAGGAGGATAAAGTGTGATGACGAAGATCCTAAAATACTTCTTGGTCTAGATTGTCATGTTCTCCCTGAAATGCTGCTGTACCTATTGGCACATCATCAAAGAAAGCAGTTTGGTTCCTCTTTATGAGAAACTGTAAACTTACAGTTGCCTTCCAGTCACCAGCCAGGTTGAGCACATCTCAGAACTGATCACTAATGTATATTCCCTAAAGCTGCTGAAAAACTGATAATACAAAGGTTTATTTGGAAAGAGCTGCTGAAAAACTGATAATATGCTGTCTGCCAACATAGGTAACATAGGCAATTGTGATGGCAAATAAAACATCAATAGACTTTATCTCTTTTCAAAATTTCCAGGGAACTTTGTAATTACACTTTTCCCCTCTCTGAATTTTACTTTATTTCTGTTTCCTAACTGCTGTATTGTATATAGCTTATAATTGTATAAACCACTCAAAATACCATTCATAAAAGGTACATAGCTATAAATCTCAGAAAAATTATAGATCTTACATTGGAAGATCTTATCTTCACATCTCTGAATGAATGTGGTTCACTGCTTCCTAGGCACAGATTTCCCTTTATCTTGCTACTGAAGTTTTCTACGGTGAGAAGATCCATGTGCTCTATGTTGTAGCAAAACTAACACTTTTCACCTCAGAACACATCAAATTCCAGGGCCCATTTATTACAGGGATAAAGTAAACTCTATGTTGTGTTGTGCAACACGAGCAAGGAAACAGACAAATCCACGAAAACTCCTTTGCAAATACAGGATCACACACTTTCACTCATTACCCAGTGAACAATCTTAATACTACCACTTTGTAAAGCAGAAAGAAGTATTGCTGCAGGCTGCAACATCTTGGGAGGAGATTTAGCACAAACACAATTATTGGAAAAAAATCAAGGTCCTTTAGAATATAAGTTAATGGCACATCACAATGCTTGAAAGAAAATTCAGTTATGTTTTAAAGGGTTTCCATGGAGACTAAAAAGCAATAGCAAACAAATACATAAACTAGGGTGCTGATTCAAGTGTGGATATTTAGATCATATACCACAAGCAAAGGAAAGATCACAGGGAAGGCAAACGGGAAACAGACATGTGCTTTCCCATAGGTAAACATAGTATCAGATGTACATACTCACCACTCAGCATTGATTCTTTCTCCCCTCCAGGAGAAGACATGAACTCACTAAATCAAAAATGGTATGGTCAAAAAGAAATTGGCATTCTTGCAAGTTCTACCAAAATAGGTTACAGTTCTTCATATTTCCACACCTGTCTTTAGGACTGGCTTACTTTCAAAGTCTGGAAGTCTCATTCAGGTTGCACATGGAACGGCTTCAAAATTTGATTTGAATAGTTCACAAATCATAGTGGACTTAGTTTTATGGTAGCTAATAAAGCCACAGGAATATTTTTTGTATGCTGTTTCATAATTTCCCAGAAACACATACATGCAAGGGTGTACTGCTTCTAAAAAGATCAACACTTCAGCTGATGGAACTATTTTTCAAGTGAAAAACAAGGAAAATGAAGTAATTAAATATTCAAGGGTATTCTTTAAAGGTAACACACATTTTGACAGCATCCTTTTAAATAATTTTTGTGATTTTCCTTGAACTAGCTAATCAGTTATTTATAAGCCATATCACAAAAATCATAAGCCATATGAAGGAGCAATTTACAAGCAATGAAATCTGTATTTAACATCTGAAAAAGCATGTTTTCTAAAATATCAAGACAAAAAAGCATGCAGTGAGTGCATCCTTTTCAGATTTCCTGCTCCTCTGTGTCCCTCTTCATTGCCCTCCTTGAATTAAGGGAAGAAACATTCATTGAAAGCTTTCACCACAAACCCAGTTTTTCAAGGTTCTGACTGTCCTCAGATTTTCGGATTGACTTTCTATATAGCATCCCATGCTACACAGAACAGCAAATACTCCATGTGCATAAGAAGAAACACGGGGAATGGTTTCCTGTGCTTTGGCCACACCTGCTTATTAGTCTTAAGAGGCACAGCACTTGGGACTTGAGTGCCTACAATCTCTTGTGCCTGCTGGAGTCAATGCAGCCCCAGAATAGGATATAATTCTATCTGAATTGCCTCTTGAACCTGAAGGATGCTTCATGGTCCTTAGCTATTAATTTACTAGTTGTCTTCTTACTGGAAGAAGAGATACTACTGAGTTTCAACCTGTATTTCCACCTTGCTCAAAGAACATAAATTGTTGCTCCATTATTCTTACATCAGTGAACCAAAGTATAAAATATTAATCTTTACAGTACTTCGACCTTAAAAAGTAAGTTTTCTGATAATTACTTCACTATATAGCTCCGTTACAGCCAGTGAGGAAGTGCTTTGAGATGCCAGAAGTCAAGGTTAAGATGGTGCCTGTGTCAATGAGGACAGGATTTGGGATCTATTGAATAACCTGGACAGAAGTGACTGCAATAGGTCCCAGACTGTGCTCTAATGCAATCTGAAATCAGGAATGGTGGCATGGAGCTTCTGTGATGCCATTGGTCTGTTCTGCTTCTTTGCCTAATGTTGTCAGATCCCAGTTAAATATGTACAGACAGACATGAACACTGGTGGACAGTGGACTTTGTCTTCAAAAGCTCCAGCCTAATTTCACTTTTCAGTCTGTTTCTCTTTAGACTTTAAATATAAAGATGTTCTACAATATCTTACCTCTAAAATGCAGAAGTAGGGCCTGTTACAGGGATTCTGTCCACATGGTACAATTGATTTGCAAAAGGTTGTACAAAATATTGAAAATATTGTTGATCTTACCACAAAAATAAAGGTCTTGGTTCAACTGTGGACGTGTCACAGAGCATAGAATCATAGAATAGTTTGGGTTGAAAGGGACCTTAAAGATCATCGAGTTCCAACCCCCCTGCCATAGGCAGGGACATCTCCCACTAGATCAGGCTGCTCAGTGCCTGGTCTTGAACACCTCAAGAGAGCATAGGCTGCTCCATCTGAACATGAAGAGGAACTTTTCTATTTGAAGGATAACTAGGATAACTATTTGAAGGAGCACTGACACAGGCCACCCAGAAACAGTCTCCTTCTCTGGAGACATTCAAAACCTGCCTGAATGTGGAACCTCTTTTAGATGAGGCTACTTTTGCAGTGGGTTGGAGTAAATGGTCTCTGGAGGTCCCTTTGAACCCCTTGCCTTTGTGTGATTGTGTAATTCACTAAAGGAGATTTTTCTGAGAGAATGTATTGATGGTGTGTCCAGTTCTGTGGCTCTATGATATGGGAATTCAATCTTGAAACCCTGTCACTAGCTGTAAGTTTCATTAAATGTAACAGATTTTCATAAGCTGTTCAAAGTTTCAGCTCTTGCTCACTAGTTCTTAACATAAGCTATCTCCATCTCAATAACAAGCCTGTGATTCCTCTCATATAATATGGGGAAAAAGTGTTTGAACTTGTCTGCTTTTAACTTATTTTTTAGAATGAGCATGCTCAGTTATTTAAAAACTACAGGTGAAGTTAGCTTGATTACTGGGAAATCAGTTATTGCCTTAAAATGCTAAACAATATCCACAGGCTGCTTTTAGTATCTAATCTGCAAATTCTATTATTTAATCTCTGTATTAGCACATCCGTCAGGCACTGATCTCACCCATTGCCAAAAGCAGGTTGAAGCTTATGTTGTCCTTAAATGAGTGATTCCCAAGAGAAAAAAGATACAAGATTTCACAAGGCAGCAACCTCACAAGAGATAGCATTCTGCTATGAAAGACCATTCTATTATTAAATGTAGAAAATCTATGGTTATGGAAACTTTTGGCATGGGAAATTATAAAAGGTTTTGGTTTACCTACTAGTGACACTATAATAATTAAATACATGCTTACAAAATACAGTTCCCCTATATGAGCAAGAACTGAGGAAGGACCAGAGAATAAATGGTAGAGATGGAATTTAATGTCTAAGGAAGAAATCCTCAAGGCTGCAGCCATGCAGTAATACTCTTCCATAGGAAGGTGGTAGCCAGGGCAGAGGAACCAGAAGCATTCTGCTGACCAGAGTTTCTTCTGCCTCATTGTCCCGCTCCTATTTCAGATTAGTTTAACTATAGTTTATCCAAGCCCGTCTTTGTCAGAGGCTAAGAAACTCAAGAGAAAACATCTTAACCAGGCCATAGGAAAAAAACAAAACATCAAAAAACTCTGCTGCTTTTCTTGCTCTGTTTTTGGATGTCATGACACAACCTTGTATCTAAGCTATATTATGGTCTGAAGCAGGGGCATCAGTATATGCCACAGAAAAATAATGCACAGATGGATAGGAAATGTAAACTTCTTTATGTTAGTGACTTACATTTTGTATGTTATAAAGGATTTGTCTTTTAATACAGGAGTTCACACCATACAGGGAATAGTACAAGGCCTGTTAAAGAAGTTTTAATGAAGAACACTGTCAGGGTTTTTATTAACATTTCTGTCCAGAGTTCAGGTTCAATATTCATTATGAAATTCAGTCATAATATTTCCTGTTTTCTCCACTGTCTCAAGCTTTCTTGTCACTTTCCCTTGAAACAGCTCTCTTCAAAGCAGTGGCTGATCTGGACATGAATCTTACTCTTCTCAGCAGTTGCTGAGTTTATCCTTCTGGCTTTAATACACTAAGAAAGGCATTTCTGCAAGACTGAAGCAAATAAAAAAAATTAAAAAAGAGCATTGATTCATCTCCTTCTTGGGGTATGTGTCATTTATTTTCTTTTCAATATGACTTCATCAGAAAACAATCACAAGTTTAGTGCACAAAAGTCAGCTTTGTTCCAGGCATTGGGACTTTAAAGACGTTGTATAATAGCCTAGTTGGAAAACATAATGCTTCAAAACTAGATATGGCATGAATTTTAACATTATCCTCATTACTGGATTTTAATATGAAACAAGAGTGCAAGATAAGGGCTGCATTGACCACATTACTCTTCAAGAGCACAAATATTACAACACTTAGATTTGATGCAATACGATATTTTCTTATCTAAGGAGATGACAGCAGGGCTAGAAGCAGCATGAAGGAGTCTGCCCATCCCTTCTGCAAGTAGTCTAACACAAGGTGGAGGGAGTCACAAATACATCCTGCTTCCTATGAGCAAGGTGAAGACACAGCTGTTTGTCAAAACTCACAATCAGACAGCACCAAAGGTTATCCCACATTCAAGTTGTCCTAGCCTACTACGTTGCCACAGAAATCTCTTCACATAATGCATGATACACTAGGAAAATGCTTTGGATCAGGGTGTGTACTAGCAAAGTGCTCATGGAAACATACTTAGGCATTTACAGGCTATATGCTTTGAAGAGACTTCAGTTAAAACCAGAACATTTCAAAGGTAATTTGTCTACTTGACTTGAAATGCCTATTTTGTTCCTTGCTTTTATTAAAAAGTTTGCAGTCTTCTTGTCAGTAACCACCTCCACAGCTATTATTTGGATAGCAGTGAACTTGACAATGCTCATCTGCCCAGTAAGGCATAACACTATGCTCAGCCTCCTCCTTCTCTCTCTGTAGGAAGGTTTATCACGGCAGGAGACATAAGCCAGTCGTCCCTTCCAACCCAAACTATTCTATGATTCTATGATTCTATTTAATATACCAGTTGTTTGCAGTAGAGCAGACAAGGAGAAAACAGTCATCTTGATTCAGTGTTTAATTAAAAAACAACAAAAAAAAAGACTATCAATACCTATCAGATCTAACTTGACCTGATTCACAATTGCAGATCACTGTATGAGAATGGCACATTTCAAAATTAGTGATTAAATCAAAGCCAGAATCGTGCCACATTGCTACTTCATTAATTCAAAATTTATCAGCCTGCGGCTCTTCAGCCTGGCACACTGAGAGTCATCTCTGCTCCGGATAGAAAAGGTACAGAGTGCTAAAGATCAGTACTGG
>VZTY01000388.1:10716-20814 GCA_013400935.1 Turnix velox | reverse complement strand
CTTGTCCAGCATGACCTTGTGATAACTAGTTCTACAGGATCAACCTCTCCAGGGACTCAGGGGAAGCTCTACTTGTCCAGCTTGACCTTCTTATAACTAGTTCTACAATACTAACCTCCCCAGGGGCTCAGGGGAAGCTCTTCTACCTTCTACTTGTCCAGCATGACCTTACTATAACTAGTTCTACAATACCAACCTCCCCAGGGGCTCAGGGGAAGCTCTTCTACCTTCTACTTTTCCAGCATGACCTTATGATAACTAGTTCCACAAGACCTGGCCAAAGTTTTGTTGGCTTTGTGCTGCAGGGGGAACTTGAGGGATGACATCAATTTGGCCCAGGATATAATATGTGTGTTTATTTGCCAGTAAAGATGTACAGAAATACTAGTGCTCTGTTTTAATACCAGCCTAGCTGTTTGCTGATGAGCAGTGACTATTTAAATTGACCAATCTGCCTCACCTGGCTGGAGATCAAGGGATCAGCACTTAATTTCATTCCTTGAATAAAGATTTATATATATATCTCCACATGAAAATATCAGAACATGAAAGGTTAAATCAATATGGAGTTTTACATTGCTTAAAGGGCATTTGCATCAAAGCAGCCATGAATGCAATTCACTTGTTTAATGAATTTTTTATGCTTATTTAATGAATTTCACAAAGGTTTGGTGTTTTTTCATAAAATGGATAAGGACTTCCAGTTTTATGAAATAATAAAAATGGAACCAAAGCTATGAAATGAGCAATCTCATTAGTTGGGCATGATATATTCATATGAAAGTGTACATGTTTCTGAATTATTGCAAGCAGCTCTATTGCTCAAATTGTAACTTGTTATAATAGTATTGCAAATATGCCTTTAGTTACATACCAGCAAGTGGGAAAAAAAATTAGATTTAGATTGCTAATAATGATTTAATACTTGTTGTATTTAGCATACTGTGGATATGTCCTTTCCTTCAGGAGTGTGTGCTTGTGTTCTTCACAGGTAGATAATGAAATGCATCATTATTCCTAGCCCATTTTTGCTAGAATTCCAAGTTAATTGTGTTTTTGTGGAGCTTTACCCTCTGCTTTCTCATCCTGAGGAACAGATAGTCCACCAGTAGTAAGGATTTTTACCTTTGGTGCTTCTGGGATTGCATTATTGTGCTGAAAAGGTCTCCCAACCTGATGCCACCTGAGGAGTGGAGATGGTGTGAGCATCTCTTATTTAAATTACGCATCTGGATGCTCCTTGCTGCTGGGATGCTGCACTCCTTTCTGGTGGAACAGCAGCAAGGACACAGCTTGTCCTCCTGTTTGGATGGGGCAGATGGATGTGGACATCCTACCTCATAGAGCTGAGTGTTTGAAAACTCTTGTCCTGGTTTTTGAGCACATGGTGCTTGGGGCTGCTCATGCACACCAAAGAACAGGCTTGGACCAAGGTGTTGTTCTGTTGTGATTTCATAGAATCATAGAATAGTTTGGGATGGAAGGGACCTTAAAGATTGAGTTCCAACCCTACTGCCATGAGCAGGGACACCTCCCACTACACCAGGTTGCTCAATGCCTCATCCAGCCTGGCCTTAAACACCTCCAGGGATTGAAGAGGCATCCACAACCTCTCTGGGCAACCTCTTCCAGTGTTTCACTACCCTCACCATAAAGAATTTCTTTCTTATATCTAGCCTGAATCTACCCCCTTCCAATTTACATCCATTATTTCTAGTCCTCCCATCACATATCCTATTAAAAAGTCCTACTCCTGCCTTTCTGTAGCCCCCTTCAGGTATTGAAGAGAACCCTTGTTCTCTTATATCTTCAGTTTCCAGGCTGGCTGGCCTCATGGGTCTCACCACACCAGTTAAGAGATATACCCCAGTTCCACTCACTAGCTTGTGTTTGCATTGTGCTAGGGGTTATGGATGATGCTTGAGTGTTTCCTTCATCCCTTCCCTCTCCCCCACCAGCTCTTGCAGGCAAAACCTGCTTTCCATTTCCTTTCTGGCCTTTTGGAATGACTTGGAGTGCCCTCTCCAAGTCAGCTTTTATGACACGCCATAACCAGAGTGTTGTAACTACACTCTGAACCAGCTCCAAGTGGAGTAAAGGAATCCCCCAGCCCAGCCCTGCTGCTTTACAGCCCTCTGCTGTGCTGTGGCAGCAGGCAAGGATATTGCATTAATGAGAGTTAAAGCAGGACTTTCAAAAATTAATGATCTTGCCTTATTAGCCATCCTCTGTGCTCATCTTGTTAACTATATGCACCAAGACACAACAAGGCAGGGCAACATGATAGGATAATGGTCCATCCTCAGTGGTTATTAGAGGAAAAAGTGAAACAAAAGGTCTTTTTACCCATTAAGTGTCGCTATCCCACACCCTGGCATGCTTTGAAGTTGTCTTGTGATTGTGCAATTAGGCCAGGGAGGTACTGAAAATGAAAAAGCAGCATTTCCAGCTGATTCTGCTCCCTCTGGGTGTTGGGGTGCAGGTGGAGCTGGTGCTGTGCTGATGCTGCAGCAGAGCTGGAGAGGAGGAGTGTCCCCTTAGAGTCCCCCTGAGCATCCCACCTGATCAGTTACTTGCTCTTGGAAGCTGTTGCTTCTGTGCTTGTGCTGCTGAGGTTGACTTGTTTTTTTGGTGTTGTGGATGACTTTGCACAATGCAGTTTCTGTCTCTGTTCTCCTTTCTTCAGCCATGCAAATATTGTTGTGTTTATTCCTAGAAATAATTCAGCATCACCTGTCTTTTGCAACTTTTAAGCTCTTAATGTGCTGTGGCTGTGTGTGCTTGCACTCCAAGAATATCAGCCTGGGGAGGGGAGGTGTAAATAGGCATCTTCCACCTGGGGAGAGGTCTGGACCCCCCCCCTCTCCTCTCCAGAGCAGGTCTGGACCTCCCTGTTCTCTCCAAAGCTGGAACATTTCTTCCTTTTGCAGCAAGATGCTTTCTTCTTGCAAACCAAGAGCAAAATACTGTTTTTTCTGTAAATACAGAAGCATTTATCAAAGCAGCAGAAGCATGTCAGGGTGAAGTGATGCTCCCTGTATCACACAGCATGTCTTTCTCTGAGCTGGGATGGGTACCAAGGCTCTTGAGGACATGGTGAGGCTCATAGGTCTGAGCCCACCTCATCACAGTGCACCTATTGTGGGCAGCAAGACCCTGAGAGCTTCGTAGCACTGCACCAGATTTAATAAGTAGCTGGTATTTAATTTGTGGTGTGAAATGACACCTCTTATTATATCTAACATAAATATTTACTTGAGAGATTCCCACTGAAAAAACATTTGCTTGCCTTCAAAGCCTATCAATTTCTCATCGGCGGCTGACAAAGGCAGCTTTGAGTGCTTCAATTCATTTTGGAAATTAAATTACAATTTTCAACACTAAAGCTTTTGTAATTCCAGACACTTTCCCTTTTTTATTGTGTTTGACAGCAACAAGACTCTCCAGGTAAGTGGCAGAGTGCAGTCCTTATGTAAATGCAAAGTGCCAAATGAAAACTGGAGGGAAGAAAAACATTTAAGGTAGGAAATTAGAACAGTTATTGAGTTCCACACTATGGTTAATGAGTGTGCAGAAAGAAAACATCTTCTTGGCCTAGTGAGCTGGAGCATTACAACTGTTGCAACACTTCTTCTGTTTGGAGAAGGAAATAAGTAATAACCCCGACACATGGGAAGTCTTCAGTTTGCATTTTTTAATGCCTCGGGGGAGTGCAGTGTTTCTGGTTTAGAATCTGTTAAAATGTTCTTTGAAAGGCAGGTTTTGTTCTGAAAGCAAAACAAAAATTAACATATTAAGCATATCTTGCAGGTCAGGAGTGTATGGGAGAGGGCTAGGCTGCTTCAACAGGACATGGCTTTTTTTTGGGGGGGGGTTGTTCAGCTGAAGAGTGAAAATTACTGTCCCTGGCTCCAATAGGTTTGATTTAATCTGGATTTATGCTGTGTTGCCTTGGTTATAGTTAAAAGCAAGTTTTAATTGCAGAGTTGCATGGAATTCCTCATTTTTGGGGTGTTTTGCTGTCCTGCTGGGGAGGGGATGCTGAAAAGGAATGAGAACCCTCCCACATTAACTGAGATTGTGAATTTTACCCCTTCACCTGGGCACAGAGGAGGGAAAGATGTGGCTAAAACTTGCTGGGGATGAGCTGGAACATCATGCAGTTCAAGAATATTCTTTCATACCTCATGTGCTATTTAAAAATCCCTGATTTTTTTTCATCTCTTGATGCCACTAGTGAGCAAGCTGAAAGGTGTGAACACACTGATCAATATTTTATCTTTTCTGGGCTAATAAGGTCATTATTATTGCCACAGAGTGACTGTCTGGTTCCCACAGTCTGACAAAAAACACCCTAAATAAAGGAAATGGATTTTTTTTTAATGATGCTTTTGTTGGGAAATATCTTGGGCCAAAGCAGGTTGAAGATGGAGAGAATCACATAATGGTTTGGGTTGGATAGGACCTCAAAGACCATCTTGTTCCACCTCCCTTCCACCAGCCCAGGTTACTCCAATCTTTGGTCAACCTAACCTTGAATCCCTCCAGGGATGGGACAACCTGGGCTAGGGGCTCACCTCCCTCACAGCAAAGAATTTCTTCCTTTTACCAACTCTAAATCTCCCCATTTTGATTTTAAAACCATAAAATCACCTTGATGGGGATGGACCTTTCAGATTAAGTCTGACCATCAACTCAGCTCTGCCAAGAACCATCCCTAAGCCATATCTCAAAGCTCCCAAATCCCTCCATGGATGTGCCCTAGGCAGCAGCTGGCATCAATCCCTGTCCCCTCCCTCCTCAACTTTCTTCTGGTAGCAGATCATCAAGGCTTTATTTCTTACTAGGAGCCATCAAATTGGTGCCCTGCCCCTTGCTGCTACCTCTAGAACTTAAAAGTCTGCCCTGAAGTTTGTATCGCCTCTTTCTGTTTCCCAGAAATGTTGAGCTTAAAATGAAATGGTCCAAATCTGGATCAAGATTAAATAATTTGAGTCAGAGCCTATTCTCAGATGGCCTTCAGGAAACACACTCAGTGGTTAACCTCATCAGCTCCTGTAATTCCACCAAATTCAGCTGAAACAGCATTTTTTGTCCAGTAGAAGGTAACTTGAAGCTTAATAGCAAACATCCTGATTTTTAGCTATGCTGGAGAATTGTTTTGGCTCTGGCACTGGGAGCAAAACCCAGAGGGGCTTTGGTTCATGCTGGTGCCCAGGGTTTTGATGCTCTGTATGTGCTGCTTTGCTTAGCAACATGTAATAATGAGGAGTATTTCTTTGGGTTGAGCTACTTCAGTAATCATATTGGAAGAGATCAAAGGAATCACAAACTAGAAGGAAGTTTACAAGCTGTAACGAGGATTAAACTGAACCAAAAACTTCACTGGTGGTTGATGAAGCTTGATTTTTTTTTTATTCTTGTACCTATGTATGCCTAATAGATATACTTTCATGCTGCAGCACCAGCAGCCTTTCCTAGAAAGGACTGATCAATAATGTCTTACTCTCCATCAGTGGGGCCACTGAGCTGCAGGCTGTGAAGGTGATGGGAACTGGGATAGATGCAATGTGGAGCCCTGGCTCTTTGCCTGATGGTGCCACTTCTTTTGATTCACTCCAAAAGCCTGAAGAGACACTGGAGATTGTGTTGGGTTGGAAGGAACCTTTAGAGGCCATCTACTCCAACCCCCTGCAGTGACAGGGACATCCTGCACTAGATGAGGTTGCTCAGACCCTCAGCAAGCCTGGCTTTGGATGTCTCCAGGTATTGATGGAGTCTCCATCACCTCTCTGGGCAACCTGGACCAGTGTCTTTCCACCCTCATGGGGAAGAACATCTTCCTAATGTCTCATCTAACCCTGCTCTGGTCTAGTTTCAAACCACTGCCCTTCATCCTGTGTTTCCATGCCCTGGCAAACAGCCCCTCCCCAGCTTTCCTGGAGCCCCTTCAAGTACTGGGAAGCTGCTGTGAGGTCTCCCCACAGCTTTCTCTTCTCCAGCTGGGGGAGATCACCAGGGAAGTTGGTCTTCTACTTCAGCTTGTGCCTTTGAAGCTCCTGTTTATGTCTCTTGGTTTTTTTTCATCATTACTTTTGTACCTTATCCTAAAAGTTACTGGGAAAAGGCACAACCCAGCTTGTTTTTGGGGACTGGATGTGTGACTAGTCAGGCAATCTGCTTCCTCCAGTGCCATGGTCCCACCACAGCTCCTGGGGCTTCTTGTCCAGAGCCTTTGTGGGGAAACCTTTTCTGCTTGCCATGAGGTGACTTCCAGTTGCATCCAGGGTCTGATGGGGCCCCAAATGTCAACTCTGGGGGCTTCTCTGTATTCCTCTGCTTGGAGGTGAGACTGAGAGTTTGCAACTCTAGAATGTAAAATGTGAAAGCACTGGTTTGTCAGAAGCCATTAGCTGTTTAAAGCATGACATCTCAGGAAATGCTTCATCCTACTCCTCCAAATGAAGTAATCTGAGGTGACCTTCAAACTATTTGCTTCGTTTGGGGATCACATTACAGGGTCAGAGCATGAACTTGGAGTTGTCCCTACTCCCAAATTGATTTCAACTGCAGCCAGGCAGTTCAAGTCCTGGAAGAAAAAATCAACTTTCATATTTCCTTTTTATTTTCAAGTAGAACCTAGGAGCAACTCCTACATGACAGAGGTTGCCCAGCTGTTTTCTCAAGATCCCTTTTGTTCACTTTGCTGATAATTCAGCTTTGTCTGCTGGAGTTTGCTTTCCTTGTCCTGTAGCCAGTTGAGCATGGGAGGTATCTGTGCTGGCTGCCTTGTTGCACAGCTACTGGTTGGATGAGTTGTCTTTCATCTAAAATAAACAGCTTGAATCCATGATGCTGTGTCAGACAGAAAGAACCAGTGTCTGGATTTGTTCCTCAGTGGTGTTTAAGTTATTGTGCCCTATCAAGGGGCACAGCAGCAGGCACACATGTAAGACTCAGGAGTAGGACTTTTTAATAGGAGATGTGACTGGGAATAATGGATGTAAATTGGAAAAGTGGAGTTCTGGAGCCCTCAATATAATAAGGACGTTAAGTTGTTGGAGCTGGTCCAGAGGAGGCCACAAAGGTGATCAAAGGGCTGGAGCAGCTCCCTTCTGAGGACAGGCTGAAGGAGTTGGAGTTGTTCAGCCTGGAGAAGAGAAGGCTCAGGGGGGACCTCAGAGTAGCTTCTCAGCACCTGAAGGGGGCTACAGAAAGGCAGGGGTAGGACTTTTTGATAGGATATGTGATGGCAGGACTGGAAATAATGGATGTAAATTGGAAAAGGGGAGATTCAGGCTGGAGNGAACAGGTAGCCCAGAGAGGTTGTGGATGCCCCCTCATTTCCTGGAGGTGTTTAAGTCCAGGCTGGATGAGGCACTGAGCAACTCAGTCTAGTGAGAGGTGTCCCTGCCCATGGCAGGGGGGTTGGAACTAGATGATCTTGAAGGTCTCTTCCAACCCAAACCATTTTGTGATTACACAACCAGTGAAACCAGCTTTGTAGTCTGATTTTGAAATAATAAGGACCTGAGAGCAGAAGTTGCACAGAGGTATGTGGAAGAAGGTTTATTCTTCTTAGATGATCTCATGAGGTCCCTTCCAATCCCTGATATTCTGTGATCCTCCTTCTTCCCAGCCCATGTGGACCCCTGCTTGTTGCACTTTGATGATGAAACCTCCTGCTTCTCCTGTGCTGGTGCCATGACACCTTGCTCTTGTAATCCCTTGTTACAAGGTGGAGATTCCCTCTGGGAAGAAGGAAGAAGCATCCCATCTCACAACAGCAAGTCATGGATGTGACTCTGCCAACTGTCTGCTTTTGCTTGTTTTCGGATTGGACACCAAGGGATGGGCAGAGGGATAAAGAAAATATGAATTAAGAGGCTTGCCTTAAATTTGTCAATCCCTCATACAGCATCTGCATGTTGTTCTAATTCCATCCCCACCACTTTAGAGAGCACTTTAGGATCAGTGTGCAGCAGCAAACTTGGTTCATAGCACGGAGCTTCTGTAAACTAGACACAGTCAGGGAATGTGCTGCTGGGGGATGCTTTTTTTTCTTGTGAGATGCAGGGAAAGAATTCATGAGTACATAAAATAACAGCCTAATCAAAGAAATAAACAAGAACAAGTCTGTAATCTTCACAAAATTGGGGGAGAAAAGTGCTTCTGATGGACTTGCTCCTACTGTTTTCTTTGTGGCTGCTTCCAGAGCTGGGACCATCTGTTCCTTGTTGTAGGTTGTTAAGTGAAATGTGCTGCCAATACAAATAGCTCTGCTTGATGTTTGTTTGCATAAATTGTTTTGAAGGCTTCATGATGAATTTTAAGGATTACTTACAGGGTGGAACTCTGCGGAGGAGGAAATATAAATTTGATGGTGCATGTTGGAATCCATTAATTTGTTTGAAATTTATTATAGAAATGAATATCCCATGCATTTATTGAAGGGTTTTGGGGGGTGGGGAAGGGGAATAATTTCAACTTGAGCCTAGAAAGTTATGGTGACAGTGTGGTAACTTGGGCACAACACAATAAATGTGATCAATCTGCCTCTGCTCAGTATCTCTGACATGTAGAATGTCACAGTGAAATCTTTTTGAGTTTTAAAATTTATTAGGAGTCACAGAATCACTTTTTTTAACCTCTTGGATACTGGAGGTTGTGTAGGGTCAGTGGCCTTGAAATGAGTGACAAAGACAAGGGAGGGGGTTTACACTTGATTGTGGTTGTGGCTCATTATGTGGTGAGCTGGGATTTGGGATGTGCAGCAATGCTGTGCTGTGGGAGCATGTGGATGGGGACAGATCATCCCTGCTCCCTGAAATTGGTGGTGTGAAGGCTGATAGAGAAGGAGAGAGGCAATATGTAGAAGGAAAAAGAAAGGATTAGATCAAAGTGGCCAAAATTGTGAAGACAGACTTATTTATCATGGCCTGTTCTAGGCTGGACAGGGCACTGGGCAGCCTGGTCTAGTGGGAGGTGTCCCTGCCTATGGCAGGGGGGTTGGAACTCGATGATCTTTGAGGTCCCTTCCAACCCAAACTATTCTATGATTCTATGTGCTTCGAGCAGCTTGGATGGAGGCAGCTCTGCCCTTGCTGTTGTGTGCCTCCTCTCAGCAAAGATTTAATTCCAGGGTTTATCTTTAGCCTTCCCATCGAGGAACTTCATCTTTCTGACAATGAAATGGTTACCTTCCTTGCCATCAGCCCTTTTGAATCTGGATTTTTTTGGATGGCTGGGGCAGTCAGATGTTTCCCTTGACTCTAGGAAACTGTCCATTAAAAAGCACAACCCCACATAGATGCACACACGTGCTCCTTTGCTGCTCATCATGGCCTGGCAGCAGTGATTCTCTGGTTTTAAGTGAATTGACCTGGCTGCTTTCATCTTTGGGTAATGCAGCCCGGGTTTATAATTCAGACCAGGAGCTTATGGAGATTTAGAAAGAGGCCCAGAGCTTTGCTTTACTGTGCCAGTTAAAGCATTTCTACTGATGACAGTTAAATTGTTGAGGGCTCTGTTATTCATTTACATCACAGACACTAAGGTCCTCTGATGACCTACTGCAAATGTAAGCCAGATGTACCTCAACATATCTATTGTAGGTTTTTACTTCATTTCAAACACTTCTCCTGACTTTCAACTCAAACCTTCTGTCTTGTCATGCTACGGTGTTTAATGATATTTTATTGCATTAGTTCACAAAACTCTTGAGTTTTTCAGTTGTCCTAAGCTAATGGACTGGATCTGTACCCATTTGCTAATACAAGATCTTTTTTAGTAGGTAGCAGAGCTATTAAACATAAATCAAGGTTTCTGATAAAAATATTGGGTTTCTGCTGCATCTTACAAAAGGGTAGTCTGCAGTTTCACCTGATTATTATAGCTTCAAGCAGGCTTTAAACTGTAGTTTGTGGGATTTACTGCATTCCATACCCAGTAATTTCATACAAATCCATAATGATTATTTTGCATGTTCCTTTCATTAAGCTTGTAGAAGAAACAGTATTTTGCTAGCTGAAGAAATGAGAGCCATTCCCTACTATTTTCTTTGTAAGGATATGCTAAGAACCCTTTTTTTTTTTTTTT
>VZTY01000384.1:0-18514 GCA_013400935.1 Turnix velox | reverse complement strand
TCTATGATTCTATGTCTAACTTGTTCCATGTGCCACAAATTCAGTTCACTCAAAGAGTTATTTGAACCATCTGAAGAATTATTAATGAAATACCATTCTTAAAGACCTTCTGTTAAAAGAAGAACAGTTCAAGAATCAGACCCCATACTATGCTTTATGGAAAAAACTCTAGGAAACAATGTGGGGTTTTGGGTTTTTTTTAGACACAAGAATAAGATAGTGTCTTTCCTTCACCCTCACAGTACATTAACTAACAATACAGCACCTGTACA
This sequence comes from Turnix velox, assembly GCA_013400935.1. NCBI lineage: Eukaryota > Metazoa > Chordata > Aves > Charadriiformes > Turnicidae > Turnix > Turnix velox. The sequence goes on along the minus strand of VZTY01000384.1, from coordinate 18,242 downwards.
TGGTGAGTAGGATAATGACAATATTACTTTTCAGGATTCAATTTGGGGAATGGGAGATAATATAACTAGCCAGATACTAAAAGCAACTCATGACAAGCACATATTTCAGTTACCATCATCACTCTGCAGCATGTATGGCAATCTCCTTGTCATTAAAATAGCCTCCAAGTTTGATGGAATGCTATTGCTTAGTTGCTCACATTTAATCTTTTTCAGAGGTAACAGACTCTCTCAGTAAATATTCGCTGAAATATGTTTTCCTTATAGAAATTTTTCCAATAGGATTCTTGGTTGTACACAGATTTGCCCTCAGACCCTGGAGTTGTATTCCTACTCACAATAGATCTCTTTTTAACTTTTTTTTTTTTAGTTTCCATGTCAGGGATTTTATCAATGGTTTTTCACTCTGTGATATGTAATGTCCCATATACCTGATGTAATGGTTGAAATAACCAGTAAGCAGTCCTTATAAAATGTTGTAATAATTCTGTCTTATTACAAATGTTCACATTGACCAACCTCTGAGCTCTGAAAGGACCTTCAGCATTTGCTGGAGATCTGAAGTAGTTACTTTTCAAAAAACGTCTTAAGTAATACTTGCGCCCCTCAGAAAATCTAACTCATATGCGTACCAAAGACATATTTGTAAAAAAGTGTAATTTACCTCACTCAAATCCCCTTCTTCACTTGCTGCTTCACTAAAAGAAGAAAAAGAACATAATTACTTTGAAGAACCAGTGGATATTTAAAATAATATTCTTAAAACACAGTTCTTAAACAAAAAATTTTGTTTGGTAGCTACTTGGCATTTTATTTAACCTGGTCACTTACACCATGTTCATATTAATCTCTAAAACTAATAATTAATGGGATTTTCTATCATTTGCCTGGAATACTGACATTTGCCTTTCTAATGAAAATGTTCAAAAATGGAATAAAGGATAAATTCTAAATATCTTGTGAGCTATCCAGCCAAAGCAACAATGTATGGAGGCAAAAAAAATTGTAAAAACCAAAATTCAATTGAATGGATGTATTTGATCCTATGTAGTAAACAACCTCTAGCTCCTCACTGAAAATAGTCTGTTTCATAAAGACCGCTTTATAAAGGTATATTTTGCATGGAATATACTGATTATAAAGGAGAATACAAAAGTTTTCATTTGTTACATAGCTACAGAGAGATATAAAGGGATTAACTGCTCACTATCTCTTCCAGCTAGAATTTATCATGTGTTGACAAAATCAGGTTCAGAACAAAAAGGGGAGGGACCTATTGCAGTTGATAGGAGAATGTTTATCCAAACAATAGAGACTGAGTAAGTACTGATGGGAGCTCTACTAAGGATTTCTATGTAGATGAATCATATCAAACTCTGACAGTGCCCTGAAGCAAAAACAGATGGAGGCTGGAGAACAATATGCTTGCCATATTTTTATTCTCTGTGGGCTTCCACTGATAGCCAATATTTGAGAAATCATAGTGGGTCAGAGGAACATTGGTCCAATCCAGCATTGCTACTCTTAATTATTTAAAAAGTAACAGACAAATAATGAGCATGCATGAAACCAATCAGTTCCAACATTCTGAAAGGAAATCTATCTGGAAATTGAAAATCACATATTAACCTTCTGACAGCAGGAACTGAGCTTAGATGTGGATCATCCTTCAGCAGATCATGGCTACTTTTACTTTTTCCTTTCATGCTCTGTTAACAACAACAAAAAAAAAAAAAAAAAGAAAGAGAAGAAAAAGAAGTATTATAAAATTTCAGTGTTTGGTGCAACAAGTGATGAAAAACTATAATGGTAAGAAAAAGAGCACCAGTTTCTTGTTAGCTTTAGCCCAACTAGTAAGCATAAACACTTTCAATATCAGAAGATGAACCACCTATGCAATCCTACTTCTGTGAATGTGGGCAATTCACAACAGTGCCATATTTAATTACGATAATGCACTGTTTCCCCAACAGCAACTCCACTTAATTTTGCACACCAATCGGGTATACGTAAGAAAATGGAGTAAAGAATGCAAAGGCAATGAACAATATGATCTATTTCAAACTGCAAACTACCATCAAATCACACACTTATAATTCAGAGGGAGAAGAAGAACAAAGTTTCTATCACCTCCATGAATTTTAAAGAGTATGCATATATCTATATTATAAAGTACAAAATTCTGTTTACAGAAATGTAAAAATATCATGCATGTTATCAACATGTTAAAACACTAGAAGATAAAAACTGAAGTAATTTCTAGTATTTTTGTTCAAACCAAAAAATAAGAACAAGACAAAGAGCTTAAATTTACCTTCTTTTCTTAGTAAAAGGTTTGAAGTTGAAAAGAAAAGGGGATAATTTGATAGGGTACCTGACTAACTCTATTGACTTCCTCCTCTTCTTCTTCAGCTTCTTCCCCAAAGGAAAGCAGGTTAAAATTTCTACAAAAGAGAAAACATACCTCCTAGTACGACTTGAAATTCTTTCTTATTAATATTCCATAAACTTTTAGAAATATTACTTTCATGTTGTATGATATTTTTTTTAAAGTTTATCCTACTAAATATACCAATTTCATACATAAAACGTCATGAATAGTTTGATAAGCATATACCATTCTGCTCCTGAGACAAAACAACCAGGATAGCTAAGCATCAGTTAGAAAATGGCAAGATGAAACTTAAATTCTGCCTTGACTAACTTGCAGAGTCTTAAACGCTGATGGCTCTGAAAACAGGAATTTTTTTTCTCTTCTAACTGACCAACACTGCAGTACCAAACACATAATTTTCAAGATGTGACAGCTCAGAAATCTACCAACATTCACAGAATATAATTAAAATAACAATCTCTTGTATCTTTCCAATAGTAATTATTTATACTGTTGGAATGAGTCAGTTGTAACATATTTAATTTCACTACAACACAACTGACAGTCTATACACACTTCAGATTTGCCATTAACTTTTTATGGCATGTTATGACTACCAAATTTCATTCACAGAAACTGAAATTTCTCATATCAAAATACTTGTCTTTTTCTAAATTCCTTAGTGGGACAGAAGTGGCAGCTGATAAAAAAGGTTCAAAATCCCCTAGTATTAACTTCAGCATTATCTTGGTCAAGAAACTAGATTACATACACATTCTGGCACAGAGGAAAGGTTTAAGCTACTATACTGCACCAGAATATCAGCATAGATGAAAAAATTGCAGCTCAGCTTGTGAACAGTAACCACTCCAGTCACAGCAAATGAATTTTTATGATCTCTTGGTAAGAGGGAAGAAAATTTTACTAAGGTAAGGAAATAGTCCTCCATGCCTTTTGGTAAAAACAAAAATTACCAAGCTGAAGATTGAAAGTGAGAGAAAAAAAATTAACCAACCACTTGTAGAACAAGTCTTATGAGAAGAGGCTGAAGGAACTTGGGGTTTTCAGCCTAGAGAAGGGGAGGTTGAAGGGAAACCTTATCACTCATTACAGCTACCTGACAGAAGGTTGTAGAGAGATGGAGATTAGTCTCTTCTCCCAAACAAGCAGTAATACATGAAGAAATGGCCTCAGTGGGGAAGTACATTAGGAAAAAAATACTCAAAGAAAGGTTAACAAGCATTGAAACAGACTGCCCAGGAAGTACTGGAATTGCTATTCTTCAGGGTTTCAAAGGATAGACAGTGCTTCAGGGACATGGTTTAGCAGCTAGGATAATGTTTGGACTCAATATTATGAAAAGTCCCCTCCCAGTCTAGGCAAGTCCATCATTCCACATTGCATATATTTACTTTGTGCCTTTCACTCTGGACTTAATTTCTTCTTCTGGTTTGTCCTTCCTCAGTCTTCTATTTGGTCTTGGAACAATGTCATCAAAAGGATTAAACAAAATCTGTAAAAAAAGTATTAGGTCTCTAATAAGTTTTTTATCATAATGAAACAATTCAATATTTTATAAACAATACATTATAAGACACACCAATTTTTCCTACCAGAACACAGTTTTCCGAACACCATGAATAAAAGCATTTTAAAATGTAAAACTTCGAGCCAGAACATACTCACCTCACTACCTCTTATTTTGTGCAGAGTGAGGGGTCTCTCTTCCTTGTCAACTTCTACCTCAGCCAGGCGCAACATGTTATATATTGTATCCCCTGTAACCTGCCAAATTTATGAGATATGTAAAAGTTCTTGTCAATAGTTTTGGTATTTTGCAAAATGCAAGGCTATTATTATGTAACAAATGTTTAAAATACAAATTAGATAAGAAATACTGTAAGCATGCAAGGCTTCTAAAAGACAGCAAGTGCATTGTTAAGGTCTGGATTTTTTTAATGTAACTTTTTTTAATGTAACAGTTAAAACAGTTCAAAAAATGAAGGAAAACAAATACTAAAACTGCACATCTAGGAAGATGTGAAATTCGTATTGTGAGCATTGAAAGAGGAAAATAAAAGACAATGTCAAGTAAAATATAGGTAACTTATTTTTTTTCAAGTATTTTCAGAGTGGTAAATTTCTCTTAATTTTTTAATTTCCCATAATTCTCTTGGTATTTAGAATTTACAAACAGAATTTTCAAAAATGTCACTAGTGTTACATGAACTGATTAATCAGACAAAGACAAAATAATTCTAGTAAGATTACTCAAACAAAGGTCACCACGAACACATAACTCAGAGTAATAAGAGAAAAGCATATACTTATGGGAATGACCCGTAGAAACAGAATATGGAGACTGCTTAGAAAGCAGTGAAATAAATTTCAAGCATATATAGCAGCAAGCAACATTAAAATAGCCTTTGAATACAGAGAAGCTCCTGTGAAACTCTTATTTCATGTAGCGGACCTTTCCAAAGATTGTGTGCTTGTTATTGAGTTCATCTGCACGACCCAATGTAAAGAAAAACTGACTCCCATTATCATGGGGCCCAGCATTTGCCATAGCAACAAGACCTCTTCGATTAAATCGCAGTCGTGAATGGAACTCATCCTAGAAAATATAGACAAGAAATGAAGATATTTGAAGAAAGTAAATGTATTTTTTGCTTCTTTATCTTCATGTTCTTTACATCAGTACACACAATCAGAAAACATGCCATTAATTTTTGTGTACAATTTTTAATCAATGTTTTTTCTTCTTAGTCCTTGTAATAATGCAAACTAGTGAACAATTTTATTTCAGAAGAAACCATAAAAAGATAACCAAAAAACCACCAAAATACAAAAATCAGAAACCAGCATATCAATAATAGAAAGACAGGCAATTTAATAAATATCTAAAGTTCTGTCTTAATCTTCTCTATTTTTCAGTCATTGCCAACTAATGAACTGTTATTCACAACTTTTGTTCTAATTAATTATCTTGCAATACTAAAAAAATCTAAACTGTTTTTAAGGTAACTGCATTTTATGCATTTCTTGTAAAACTAGCATTCTTTTAAACCATGCATTTAGGAGAAAAAAATTCCACTTCATGTAAAATAACTGGAAACTCACTAACAAATTGTAATAGTGCAGCAAAACAAAAATACATACAAAGAACATCCTTCCTGATAGAAGGACTACTTTCAAAGCAAAGGGAAAGCAATGAGTTACACAATAGTATCATGATACTATCACAATTCTAAACATTCATTATTGGGATACCACTACTTTTAAGCAGAGATGCTTAAACATTGGTAATACTTGTTCTCTGCTCGGGTACTAATCCCTTCCACAAACTTCACAGCAGCAGGGGGATGGAAGGCCCAGAGACAGGCCATGTAGCTTCAGTCACGAGTTAAGGTGCCTGCGCAACCTGAAGTAAAACTAATGGGCAAAACAGAAGAGAGCTGCTCTGTATCTTTAGCTTCACTCAGGATCTGAGCCTCCTGGCTAAGAGATGAGTCATGCTGAAATCAACAATGCTAATGAACACATAATACAAGACTGAGACTTTTGCTAAATGAGATGCAGAAATTTATACTGTTCATACACTTTGTATCTTGAGTTTGCAACACAATATCACTCCTCCCCTCCCTATTTTTCTTTGAGAAGCTCACACATTATACATGCCAGTGTACATTATACATTTACCATAATATCAAGACAGCTACATTAAGAACTCTCAATTCAAAAGGCATAATTAAAAATAATGAATAAACATTAAATTAATGAGAGAAATTACTATACTGAATAATGTTATGTTTCTAGTATAAGATTTGTTTTCTCACAATCTAACATGGCAGGAAGAGCGATAGATATAGAATAACCAGAATTTCCTCATAAGAGACACAGATACATACTTTGAAAGGAGCTCCATAGATTGACTCTCCACCTGATCCGGTACCAGTGGGATCACCTCCCTGCACTATAAATCCAGGCACTACTCTGTGAAATATTGTGTTATTGTAATACTCTAGAAAAAAAAAAAATACATTAAATAGTTTTTAAAAAAATTAAACTTTCACATAACTTGAAAGTTAAATACAGTAACTGGATTCTGCTATTCTCATTGGGATTCCTCCTCTTCCAGAGTCTTGCTCATCGTGATCATATCTCAGCTACTAAGTATTGCTGATGGTATTTATTAAAAAAAAAACCCAAAAAACCAAAAAGAAGTGGTGTCATATAATTCTGTGCAAAAGACACTGCATATCACTGACTAGAACACACTAATGGTTTTCAATTCAGCTTTCAAATTTTATCACTGGAATGATACCATCAACATACATCAACCTAAAAAGAAAGCTAAAACTACTATGCTTTGTCCTAGTCATCATCACACATGCAGTAGCCATATCCATACACCAAATTACTAGCATTTTCATTCACTGGCATGGAAGACAAGTTCCACTGACATGAAACAAACCTCTTTTTGCACTTACACCATACTCAACTGATAATTTCCACAGAATTAAACGTCTTGTTCTATAATTTAGGCTCTTTACTCTTTCTGTCTGCCTATGTGTAATAAGAAAGCAAAAAGAATGAGAAGAACTCTACTGTACTGTACTGTATGTATTTGACTTTTTTTTTTAGAAAAATAAAACTGCAGCATTCTGACAAAGCAAGACCTGCAAACATCACAGCAGAGCAAGATTTATTAATGGATGGTTATATGCTAGGATATTCATACGAGGAATACTCAGATTTATTATACAAAGCATAGGATCCTACACAGAAGTCAGATAAATTCTGAAAGGAAATTAAGTGCACGGTAAATGAACTCTTAGGACTTACCAAGTGCTAAGGAATGGATTTACCATTGCAAAAATCTCCACACTGGAAAAATCACATCTCCATGTTACACAGAACTGCACGGATTTGTGCTACAGGCATAAATCCTAGACTGCCATTTTTCCTTAACAGAGGAGGGCTAAAATTTATGAATACATCAACAAAGTAAAAGCATCAGCTAGAAAACACATAAAGGCATCAGGTCCTTTGAAAATTCTTGTTAACATTTTCCCAATACGACGCTTCTTATTCAGTGAAGAGCATTATAGAACTCCCATCAACAAAAAGCTACAACAAATGAAACATGGAAAGCACTCATGAAAAAAAAGAATAGTGATAAAGGTGGTGATACAGAAATGAGGATTTCAGAGGATCTTCAATATTGCATCATCACCATATTACACACACATTAAATAAGCAGTTATAATCTACAGAGACTTGCTGAAAAGTAAGACTTCCCAAGCCTCTGATATACAACTTTTCAGCAACACTATGTCACCTACTACATTTGAGAAAACCACCTAAAATTTTTACTTTTTGTCACCAAGTTCCTTAATAACTTTGAAAAACATTGCATGAGTGCTAGTTAATATTATCTAAATATAAGTAAACCCATTAACTAAAGTTAAAATATAGTTATGACCTCTAATTTACAAAAGACACAAAGATAATGTTGTCATTACCTTCCATACAAAGCTGGATGAAATTTCGGCATGCCTTTGGTGCTTCTTTTGACCATAATTCTATATCTATATCTCCTGCTGTTGTTCTAAGCAAAACCTGTAAAAATACAGATAAATACACTATTATTTTTATTATAACTTTGACACTGTTCAAACAATATTACTGCTGAGTTTAAAAATTCATTATATTGTAAACAATAGTAGGCATTCAAATGTGCTATCCTATCTACTAAATAGGACTGTTAAAGCTCAAGATACAGTTTTGACCCCGTATGTATAAGGCTTCAAGGCCAACGAAATGGTGCCTGACACATGACTGAAATTCAGATACCCTTTACCACTTCCGTAATGAACCAACTTGCACTTTATATTTAAAAAAAAAAAAAAAATAGTGCATGTATCTCCAAAGGCACGTTTGTAGAACACAATGGTTTTGGCTGCTCAAAGCCATGTTCAACCCGGTCTTGAAAATTTCCAGGGATGGGGCATCCATAGCTCCTCTAAGCATCCTGTTCCAGAGCTTCACCAATCCCACACTGAAAAACTTCTTCCAGAGATCTAGTCCAATCTCCTCTCTTGTAGTATGAAGCTATTATCCCTTGGTCCTACTGCTAACGTGCCCTTGTAAACCACTCTTACAGGTAGTAAATTACGTTCAGCCGAGATCATAAAAACATTAAAAACAGAGGAACTGGACGCTTCAGCTGCCGCTCCGTGGAACAAATATACATAGCACACGTCGTGCTTTGACTCAGGCGATGTCTGCACACGCACCGCAAACTAACCTTAATCAAACCAGAGCAACGTGGAAGCCGCCGCCACCGCACGCAGACAGCACATACCCTGAATACTTTCCTGGACTACGTCCCCCGTTCTCGCCACCCCTCAACACCCCTCTGGAGCAAAGGGTTTCCTCACCCACACCCCATGAAAAGTGCACATTCCCTCGGCGGCAGCTCTACGGCCGTCGAGGGGACCCTCCGGCTTGCCTCCACCCCCGGCCCGGCCTGTTCCTGCTCCCAGAATCACCTTGCCGTTGGTGGGAGGCTCCTGGATGTAAATGTTGCTCATGATCGGGAAAGGAGAGTCCCGGCAGGACACCGACCACCCAGACTCAACTCGCACCCACACTTCCCTACAGCCTCCTACCACCCCGAAACTCCCGCCATCTTGGGTGTCTCTTTTCAGCTTAGGGAGAGGGGAAGAGGTGGCCCAAAGCAGCAGGAAAGATGAAGGCTGACTCCCCAGTCGTACTCTCTACAGGACTGTCTGAGATATAAATTCCTTTTGGAAAGACTCGGCGGCATCTTCAAGCACCGGTGTTCCCTTCTGAGTTTCTCTCCTGGTAACGACGTTTTCCTTTTTCCCCCCCTGTTAGTGGCACAGTCCAAGAGTGCGCCGGGCTAAGCCTTCCGGCTGGGAGACTGCACCCAGCCGGACCAACGAGGAAGATAGCGCGAAGCGCCATGGCTCTGCCGGGTGAGATACCTCCAGCCACGTCTGTAGGGAGGGAAAGGGCAATGGCCTCCTTCATCTAGGGCCTATATATGGGGAGCGGTAAACAAGTGTCGGGTTGGTGGAAAATTAAGCTTGGAGATGGGGTGGGAGAATCGGGCAGCATGAGGCGGGGAGTGCAAGGCCTGTCCCCCGCGGCTGCGGGGTCCGGAGGAGCGTTGCTGGGCTCCGCGCAGCTGGTTTGCTGTGAACCAGCTGACGTTGGAAGAGAAGGAGACAGACCGCCAGAGAGGGGAGGGAGTAGTAGCAGCCATCGGTGAGCGCAGCCATGCTCTCTCCTCATCCTGGGCCTGCCAGTCCTCTCCCCTGCGTGGTGGATGACTGATGTCCTTGTGTGGCTACGCAGGTGACCTGCTAGTGTGATCCACCTTCTCTAAACTTAGATGGAAAGAAAAGTTGTCAAACTTGTCTTTTCTCTTCGTTCATTGTTTTAAGAGCTCTCATCTTGTTAGGAAGGATGGTGAGATGGGACTGGCACAAAATCTTGCACTGTTTTCAAGGTGTTTAGATCTAATTAAACAAAATGCCGCTGTTTCATAATTTTTCCTTGATTCTGAGTCATGAGGAATGTTTGGGGAACAGCTGAAGAAGCCTGGGCTTTGGTAAGCTGCTTCTTTTAAGAGAGAAGAAGGTCTTAATATGCTTGCTCCCACTCTAAAAAGGCTCCTTGAGAAAGACAGCTCATGTTTGTGTTCAAAGTTTTACAAAGGTTTTTTGTAGCCTTGTTTTCTACTGAATGAATGAGGGAGAAAAGGAAGCTTCTAGTAATTAATTTACTTTCACATATCAAAAACTTCATCTAAACCAAAACACTGTTTTTGACGCTACTATTTAATGCTAAAAATAGTAGTAAAATTTCGGTCTTGGTAATTCAAGTACTGGGTGACAATATTGTCATATGGTGAGGTTTTCTTTTGGAAAGCCTCACNTTAATGCTAAAAATAGTAGTAAAATTTCGGTCTTGGTAATTCGAGTACTGGGTGACAATATTGTCATATGGTGAGGTTTTCTTTTGGAAATCGCGGCTGCATGTATTACAGAAGATTTTGCACATCACTTTACTGACCTCCCTTGCACACAATATCAAATCTTTCTTTACCTAAAGGCAGAGACACAACAGAGCTGAAGTTCACTGGGTGTTTCAGAAAGTTGAGACAAAGTAGGTAGCTTGGGTGATTTTGCTTTCTTCCCAAGTTGAGGAACAAACATGCTGTTTTGAATGTCTCTTTGACACACTATATTTGTTCTGATAGATTACTGCACAGAAAAATTATCTAAGAAATGTACTGTTTTGCTTTTTCTAAATTTTTTTTAGACCTTAGTGTACTTAGTAGTCTGACCAGTGATCATTCCTGTCTGTGTATTGAAATTGTCAAGCTGGGTTAAAAGAGAGAGAGTTCCGTTTAGCAGCCCCTAATTGGTAAAATTTTCTCTTTCAGGTGGAAATAAGGATAACATCAGAGCAGGGTGCAAGAAATGTGGATACCGTAAGTCAATTTAAAGCAATGTAAAGTTACAGTGTTTTTAATTCAAATTACAATGTTGGGTCTGCCAACAAATGAAAAAGAACTGTTTTCCTGTGTTTCCTAGATATTTTTTAGATAAAATTACCATGATTTTATTTCTTCGTTTCTTTCCTATTTATTCTCTGGCTCCTCATGCCTATTGCTGCTTTTGAAAATCCTCGAGTTTCTCAGGGATTCAGTTTGCAGTGCTATTACTGATAAATTTTTAACTATATGTATGGCTTTTGATAGTGTCCTAGATTGAGCAATACAGGACCGATTTCTCTAGATGAAAAGTGAAGAAGCCAGAAACTGCAGTTTAGTGTCTGAATCTGTGAAAATACTTACTTCCTATCCAGTGAGGACATGTGGAATTCAAGGTCTCAATATTTTCTAGCCTTGCCTTGCACAGAGATGAGGTGGAGTAAGACCTGGGCACTTAATCATAGAATGAATTGACCCAGGCTGGGCAACAGGATTATTTCATGCTATGAACATTAAATTCAATATCAATTGATATTGTAATTTCTCTCTCCCTTGATTGTGGTGGTCCAGAGATTTTCTTGCCCCAGTACCGAGCCCTTTTCTTCCGAAGCCATAGCACTCACAGCATCTGACATTTGCTCTCCACTTCTCAGGGTACACAGCTTCCATCTGGTAGAATAGGCTGAGTATAATCCTTGTATATCTTATATTACTATTGGAATCAATGCTGGTTCTTTACTGTGAATTATTTAGTTTTGCCTTTTACATCTGTTTATATTTCAACTTTTGTGTTACTTTATTTCTACCAGTTCCCCTTCACAGGTGGAGGGGAGTCATTGGGTGAATAATACTAAAATACATGTTCTTTAGTATCTGGTATTTTCTGATAAATTGTAATTTTTATTTCTGAATATTTTGTTCAGCTGGTCATCTGACATTTGAATGTCGAAACTTCCTTCGAGTAGATCCTCAAAGGGATATTGTTTTAGATGTCAGCAGCACTAGCAGTGAAGACAGTGAGGAAGAGGAACTACAGAGGTTGCAAGCCATGCGTGAAAAGAGTACGGCCTTTTGCTTTTTTTTTCTTCATATTAAGGAGTAGATTGGGTAATGATCTTCTGAGGTACTGGAAATCTAGTTTTGTTTTTTTTATAACTGCTTTAGCCTGTGGTTTAGAAGTCACACCTCAGAGATTTGGTACATGCACTTTTAAAGCAATAAGGTCTTGTTATAGGAAACTAATAATGTACCCATTTGGAAATTTCAAAAAGGGCTTCTATATAAAAAAAGATTGTGAGACTGTTTCTGTGAAACTGCTGAGGAGAAAATGACATGGATATTATGACTTAATCTTTTGATTATGGAATGTATAAATTACATCTTTAAGATTATAGTAAATCTTAAGACTGTTGACAAAACAGATTAATTCCTCTCCAGTTTCTACATAGTGTTTTGACTGAAACAGCTACTTAATTGAATTTAAATATTATTTGGAGTAGTACTCTTCTCTGTGTGAAAGGTCTGAGTGTCAGTTGTTTGTCAGAAAAAGGATAGGTTATTTAGCAGAAACTGGAGCAAATTTTAATTTGGGCTTCAAGTAAGTGGTTCCCCTGTGTAAGAAGTGGGAGGCTTTTCCACCATAGCATGTCTTAAATGGTTAAATGTTCTTCCCTTCTGTCCTGAGAAACATCATATTTTGTTCTGTTGATCTTGAATTTCAAACTCAACAAGCATGCAGTTCCTGCTAAGGATGCTATTTATAAAGGAGAAGGGACAGCTGGAATCCTATAATTTGATTAAATGTTTCAAAAGAAATGGATAGTCTGCTTGCCAAGAGTGCTAGACTGGTCCTGCAACAGTACTTTGTTAAAAAAATTACCTTTTTAAAAACTTGTTCCCACTTATTATGTACTTTTGAATATAAGGCTGTTTTTTGACCCTAAACTGATTGAAGAAGGAAAAGCAGCTGTTTATATGATCTTGTAGCATCTCTGTTTATTATGTTCTTCATCAGACTGTGACTGCTCTGTATGCTTTGATATGTATCTTTAATTGTCAGTTATCTGAGAAAGATTTTTCCATTTTCAAGTTGTCTTCTCAAGATTTTTGTGCTGTTTATGCTTGGATTTTTGCACTGTTAAGTATAGACGGAATGCTTGTTCTCCCATATTTCTTAGTTGTTAGTTTAAATCACCATATTTTTATTTATTTGTTTTCTATTTATTCTCTGGTTCCTCATGCCTATTGCTGCATTAGAAAATCCATGAGTTTTTCAAAAAGTAAAAAAAAAAAAAGCAAACTATTATCTTCATGAGTATTTGGTTTGCAGTGCTGTTACTAGATTGAATTCTTTCAAATTTCACTCCAGAACATGCAGACTAGTAGTTTACATTTGTATTAGCAAACAGATGCTGATTCTGTGGAATGTTATTTATATGACAGGAGATAAAAATGCTCGAAGTTACCTTCGTATTTAGGGATAAATTGTAAAGCCAGTATCTTCCTATTAGCAGACATTGCAATGTGTGTTTATGCATTGGATTTGTACTTTGGGGAATTCAGAAATACTTTTGAACTTCTAAGTTTCATCAGTATTAAAAATGTTGCTTGTACGTGAGATGTGAATATGCCGTACAGTAGTATATCGTGTTAGAAGATGAAAGAAACATGACCAGATGAGATGTGGTTCTTCTGCCTGTTTTCAGAGACATAGCTATGCTAAGATAAACTTGAGTTATTTGTGAAGTGTGAAATAAAGATGTTTTAAAGTAATTCAGGTAAGCCTTATGAAATACTCTTAAAATTTATTCAAATATTTTTTGTACATTCTAGTTAAATGATCTGTTTTCAGACTTGAGCAAGTCTTTAAAATGTGTAAGAATGGATATGAAATTTGAAGCTGATGTAAAAGTATGGGAAAAGTCACAACTTTTTGCTAGGTTTTTACATACCTTTCTGCGTTGTTAGGTGAAGGAAGTGCTTAGATGAAGTTATTAGAACATAAATTATATAAAAAGTTCTGCCAGTCTGCAAGATATTTCTGAAATGAGTATACTAGCCCAGAACTTGGAGATAGGAAAATTTCAGTGAGAATTTTTTATTAACCTTACATTGCTAGCAAAGCCAATCTTTTAATGCTGATCTTATTTTAGAAAAGTGTTTTGTGAACTTTTCATCCATAGATTTAAATGAGGAGGAAGAAAAAAAGAAGCAAAAAAGAAAAAGCAAGGAAAAATCAAAATTAAAGAGACAAAGGAAAAGGTAACTATCACATATGTATGTTAATTTCAGACACCTTTAGAAATATTTCTGATGTTTGATTTGTTTCTTGGAAACACTATTTGCAGGTACCTCTTTTATTTGAAAAGTTTACCACTTTCCAGAGAGAACTCATTTCTTCTCAGAATGATACACACACAGGCTTTCTGCTATGATGTTAGAACTGGTGAAATCTAGAAAACTTTTACCAAGCTGCAGGTCTGAGAAGGCAGTGCTCCCTCTGACTATCCATCTCCAGGCAAGGTGTGTGTGGGGGGGGGAAGAACAAGGATTGGAGGACTTATGAGATTGATCTCCATCTTAGCTCACATGAAGAAGCCTCACTGCAGTTCAGAGACCCTAAGACTGCCTGCGTGCGTGCATGTATATATATGTGTTGACACACACTGAGTTACATGTAACTCTCAAAAGGAAAACTCTAGTTTTACTTAGCATTTGCTGAGTGTTAGCATTCCTGCTTTTGTAGAAGCCTGCAGTCTCAAAAGAATATACCTAAATCTATTGTGCATCTGAATTTTGATGTGCTGATTTATTTTTGGTTTTAGATAGGACTGTAAACTCAATCACTAGGACTGCTAATGGGGCAATATGGCAGGAACTGCGCTGAGAAGTAGGGAATGTAGGAAGACAATAATATGATGGTTTTTTTGAAGTAAACTAATTCTAAGACTAGTTGTGTTGGCATTTTTCCCCTTACTTAGTAGCACTAGTGCATAGTTATGGTAGCAGTAAAAAAAAGTCTTCTGGCTGTAGACTCTATATACACATAATTAATAGTTAACCCTGTAATCCATAGGACAAAACTGACCTCTGGGGTATAATTATTGTGCATTTTCCAATTCTTGTATGTGTGTAATCACTCAGCACTGCTAATGAGAGACCAGCTGCAAGAGCATCCAAAGTTGTCATACTTGTTCCTTTTGTTTTTTTGAATGAGAGAAAACATTACATTTGCCTGATCATGTGATACTTTAAAAGCTGGTAGTTCTGCTTTACTGTCATACTTTCAGTTTTCTTAATTTTTTACCTTACAGAAGATTGAAAAAAACCACAACTTGCATTGTAATTAAGTATTCCATAGTCAATCTGTACCATAAACAAAACGCTTTTCTGGCACAATAGTCTAATTAGGAAATTTGTTGTTAGGAAAGTTGAACATGCAAGGCTTTCCAGCAGATAATACTATATACGAATTCTGCACCAAATTTTGTTTGTGACATTATATGAATACTGAAATTAAAAGGCCCGCATCTATTCTTTTGGCATTTCCCTTCTTTAATTACATATCAATCTCTATCTATATTTTTTTTTGTGCTTACTAGATCTTCCTCATCAAGTACAACAGAAGAGGATGGGCACAAGTCAAAAAAACAAAATTCACACAAGAAGGAAAGGGAAAAGGAAAAAAAGAATAAATCCAAGAAAGGAAAACATCATAAAAAGGAGAAAAAGAAGAGAGGAAAGGAAAAAAGATCATCTTCTGACAGCTCGTGCAGTTCTAGTAGTGATTGATGTGCTAGCCTGTTTGTGCATTCACTTCTGCAGAGAATGTGGTTTTCCTTTCAAGTCAAATTTATTTATGCTTTGCAATGTTGTTTTAAAATGAGATAAATATTTTTAAAGAATCTATTTGCAAATATCAGTGCTTCAAATGATTAAATGAGCCATTTGGGAAAAATCTGCTCTTCTATTTCAAGTGTATTTGTACTGAATCATGCAAGTTTAACTAGTTCTTCACTCTTAGTTCAGTTGTGATTAGCTAGATATGGCAAACTTCATTTTACAAGTCTGTGTAGAAGGATTTGGTCATGGCTATGCTTAATGTCAGAGTGGTTAAATCAAATTGGGAAATTAAAGTGAATTTTTCTGTTATGTTATTATCAGATAAATGTTTTATGTAACATTTACTACCTACATACATGAATGAGTAAGTGCAAATACAGAGTAGTATTTGGGTGCAGAGAAGGGAATGGATGAGCAATAGGAAGCTAAAAGAGATTCCTCCCTCAAAATGATCATCTAAAATTGGTCTTGTCATAGACTGTGAAACTCAGTTACTAATTCTTTTGGCAAGATCACAGTGAACAAGCTGAAAACAAAAGCAAAAAAAAAAAAGCTGTTCATTTTTCAAAGTCCTGTCTTTCAGCCTGAGTTTTGCTCTTTTGCAATTACAGCCATTTCATCTGTGAGACATATATAGTGCCGCTTCCAAGATCTAGATGACTGTCCAGCAAGATTGTTTACAAAGTTGTAAGAACCAAGTTAATAACAGTATGTGGTGTTTCTTACATGAACCAAACCAGGAAATTAAAAAACTGACAGTTGACAAGAATTGCAAAGCTGCCATTCATTCTAATAAAATTTGCACTCAAAAGTTTGAATCCAAACAAACAAACCTCTTGAGGAAGGTAAGTGATCTATCACGTTGAAGTAGGTAGCAAGATTGACTATTTGCTTTTTGGAGTAATGTTAAGTACATTGGATTTTTATAACTGGGTTCAGGGGTATCCAATTTATATCTTGTAGTCTGGTACAGTAGAGGCTTGAGACAGACTGAAATGTTTGAGATTTTAGGTTGACAGTCCTATCGCAGAAATGCCTAAACTGTAAAGTGCCTAAGCTCTCAGCTTCTCGAAAATGCTCACCCAGCTTTTGGTTTCATGTTTGGGGTTTTTTTTTCTTTTTTTTTTCTTAGACACAAAACTGCTTGAACCTCAGCAGGTTGACATACAGCTGTAGTGCAAGTCTTGGAGTCAAAATGTGAGAAAGAGCAACACCTAAGCTTTCTTAACAATAGTATTAACTGCCAGTGTTTTCTACAATGTGTTAAAGCATTGAGTCTGTACAGAATATTTTAGTGATTTGTCCTGTGAGATATCCAGATCTGTCTTTCAGGCTTTTCTGTCTCTGGCCAGTACCCTAATGACTGGGCATCTTGAACCCTAGGTGCTGTGCTAGGAAATATTGATCAAGGTACTCATGAAAACCACAGAGCAGAGGGAAATTATATGCAACCTTCTATGTAGATCTTTCGGTAGAGGATAGATGGATTCCTTGCTTTTCTTTTTTTTTTTTTTTTTTTTAATTGAATTTGTTCCAGTCTAATTTTTTGTCTCATATATAATGATTTCTGGGGAGTGCTCGCACAATTTAACTGAAGACAGACTGAAACTGGACTCTTCAGTCAGCTTGGTATCTGTGCATAGTATAAGGAACATTTATTTTGTAAATACTAATTTAATACATTGTGCCACCCTATTCATTCTGGTCTTCTTAGTGTTGCTGCTGCTGTCAGAGCTTATTTTGACTGAGTTCATTTTTTAAGCCAGTTATTCTATAGAGTGCAGTAGGGGACTTCTGGGCTATGCATCCACTACTGTTGACAAAGGAAATATTTTAAACAAACGACAGCTTAAGACAAAACACAATACGTTGGTTTTTTCGGTGTTTTGTGTTCTTTTCCCCCCTCCTGAAATGATCCCTGATGAGGTTGGAAGAGTTGTTTTAGTTAGAGGAATTAAGAACTCCCTGTAATTATCCCATGATCTCCTCATAAGCCCATGATGCTAGCTCAGGAATGGGCATTTATACCATATTTGTTTCTTGATCTTTCAAAACCTCTCATCTGAAAGCAAGGAACTGAAGGGAAATTTTACTGATCTTTCTATAGCAGGATAGCTGAAGAGTTTATAAAACAGCTCTTATTAGCGTTAGTGTATCTCTATGCGTAAGTATAATTTGTACATCAAGTTGTACTTGATGACAAGAGAACAGGTTAAGGGGTAAAGCTGAGAAAAGCAACTGGTATCTATTTTAATAGAGGTCTTTATGCTTTTGTGCAGCTTTTCAATTTGCACACTTTAATGTGAGGGTAGTGAGACAGTGGAATAGTTGCCCAGAAAGGTTGTGGCATTGAGCAGCCTGGTCTAGTGGGAGATGTCCTTGCCAATGGCTGGGGGGTTGGAACTAGATGATCTTTATGGTCCCTTCCAACCCAACCATTCCATGATGCTGTGATTCTATAAATACTGCTATTCTCTTAATCCAGGCATTTAT
>VZTY01000383.1:33822-50878 GCA_013400935.1 Turnix velox | reverse complement strand
AAAAAAAAAAACCCTGAGAATTTACAACTACACTTGAAATGACAAAATTCAAAATACTATTAAGAAATTAGTTAGTTAATCTCTGCTACTATTTAAGAGTGTTTTTTTAATTACTTTTTGAGAAATACATCACAAAACTTACCATGGGTCTTCAGCACCTAGTTTTTCCTTTGTTGTGAAGAGCTCAATGCAGTCTTTTAATTTCACAAAAGGCTTTTTGGGAGGCTTATATTCCACACTTTCATGTTTTTCAAAATCCTAAAGAGAAGTATTTCTTGAGTTAAGAGAACAAATGAAATAAAACTCATTTTAGTGATGTCGTCTCACTACAAACAGTAACTACAAAGCTCCTACATATGGAAAAACTCATCAGAAACCATTCAAGCAAAATTCACAGCTTCAGATTTACTTCCAAGTTAGTAAACCTGAAATTTGAAATAGTTTTTTTAGATGTGCAAATGAAATTTATTACAACATTTTTTCTCCAAAAAAATCATGTAAATAAAAAAGCATACTAACTTCTTTTGAAGACTTACAACCTCCTATGTCCTATTAATTAAGCCATATTTTTACACATTTAAGTTGTATTAGTGCTTGGAAGTGGAGCAACATAAGCAGCTTACCTCTGCTGCACTATCATCAAAATATCT
Organism: Turnix velox; assembly: GCA_013400935.1. Lineage (NCBI taxonomy): Eukaryota > Metazoa > Chordata > Aves > Charadriiformes > Turnicidae > Turnix > Turnix velox. The sequence continues at coordinate 50,228 of VZTY01000383.1, read as the reverse complement.
CTTCTTCAATTCAGGATCCCAATCCAAAGCAAGGAAAGATCTTTCTAAGATTAAAAATATGTCTTCTTTTAATATTGTTTATCGCTGTACATGAAACAGCATAATTTTTGGGCACTCTTCAAAATGAATTAAATCATGCTAGCATGAATTCAAGAAGAAAAATTAAAGCACAGACCATTACAGTAAGAAATTAATTATTTATAAACACCTTACTACTGGAAAAAAAATCTATCAAACAGCAGACAGAGAGAATGAAACATTCTATGTAAGTGGAGTCAGTAAAAAGTACTAGAACAAAACTTTGCCCCACTTCTTCCCCATCACTTACCATCAAGCCTAGGTTGCCTATCATCAAATCTAATATGCCTGGTGTCATCTTTGATGTAGTTTATGTCAGTATTGCCTAAATTATTGAACTGGAATGTAAACAATCGCTTTTTGTGTCCCGTAAGTGGTTGACCTTTGCAAGTATCCTCAGTACATAATCCATTTTCAGAGTCGTTGTCACCTCCAACTGAGTCTTCTGACTGGCTGTTTTCATTCTCTGAAGGAAGTTCCTGATCCTGGCTAGATTCATCATCTTGTTCATCTGTTTCCATTTCACCTAAAAAAATTGGAAGAGTAGGGAAGAAGAAATGATGCAAACAATAACTGAAAGACAACACTGAATTAACTTCAGTATTGAATTGTACATGAATAAATTCCAGTCTTACTTGGGGATCCTTCTTCGTGTATTCCATTTGGGCCATTACCATTGATACCATGATCCTTACAGCAATGCAGGGATCCTTCAATGTCTTCAGTTTCAGTACATATTTTTACATACCGCCTAAATATAACAAATTAAAGCAAAACAAGATAACACCTTACTACTGGTTGTTCAATATTAATGTAAACATTTACATTATTCAGATAATTAAACAGTTACTGCACTCCTTCTGATTTATTCTGAATTGGCAGTTTTATTGCCTAACATGTCTACTTTTACAAGTAGATCCGAAATGCTGACAATTCTGTGATTTTATACAACTGGATTCTTGTTATTAGTCTCTGTCCAGAAATAACTCTGTTCATTAATTGTATATTTTACACAAAAAAACCCTGTACTCACAGAGGAAGTTCATCAACAGAAAAAGAAGCATAAATTTCAATCAGAGGTTATATGATTCTAATTTCTTTCACATAATGAAACATATTACAGCCAGGTTTCAGACACTGTCTACAATGTAGTTTCAAGACAGAAATTAGTACATAAATTTGTATAATTGATACAAGAGGTATAACTGCAGTAGAATAACTGTCAAAGCATTTCCATTTTACCAAGTCCTATCTGCTACGTATACAGCAAAATTCTCCTAAATTGACAAAACAGATTGAGTCTCTTCTGACTTCTAAAATAATTTCTGGATGAGGTCATGGTAACAACTCAAAATTCATACTAGTTCTCACGTTTCAAGTGGCTAAAAATTAAAATTAATAAATTTAATAGAAAGCAAATAAAAGACTAAGTACTCAAGTCTAACCAGTTTGTTAACAATGCATGGAAAAATAAGTGCTTGATTTCAACTACTAATGTTATTTATAGTTTTTAGCTTTAAGCAATAACCTTACCCCATTCTGAGCAGCAGCAGGTTATACAGTTTATCTTCAGTATTGTTTCTAGGCACTGCTATGAGAAAAGGTTGACCAAACAGTGAACCGCCACTATGGCTGTAGCTAGAGTGCCTGCACTTTTCCCTTAAACAAACAGGAATTATAACTTGCTCTGTATCTTCTGTTCTATTGATAGCAATTTCAAATCTAAAAGAAAAACAATCAGAAATAGAAATTATAACTGTTATTTAAAAGGCTACAAAGTCCAACTAGGTTTTAACAGTTTTCAAATAACTAAACAAACTACAAAGAGATATGAAGCACATTATATGTACTTACACATAAATGTCATCACGTTCCATAATACTACTTAGATTTTCATCCATGCTGAATATCCTATGGAACCTGTGATTGTATATATCAGTAACAATCATCTAAAAAGAAAATACTGTATGTCAGTAATTCAGGTCTAATGTATGTTAAAATGTTTGTTGCTGTAGTTCCTAGAAGACATGGCTCTTACCTTATCTGCGGCGACACCAGACAAAGATGACAATGCTGTGCAAAGATCCAATATATTTCCAATTTTGGGTACAACTACTTTGTACTAAAAAGAAGTAACAAACGTAGATGAGAAAAACACCCAAACAACTTATCACATCTGCAGCACACTTCTTACACTTCTTTCAGATTTTTGAACTTAAGATGTAAAGTATAAAAATCAACTAACACCAATTCTGACAGTTGCTTAGAATGCAATAATAACCGTCACAGTTTTGCTCATACAAACACACTCTGAATGCTACATTCATTAGTTTATATGAAACTTTCTAAAAAAATACTATTTTACTTTCTCCTTAAGACAACTAACAGCACCAATTACTTAGATTTTTATAGCTCAGCAGCACCTACTTAAGTAAGTATTAAAATAGTATGCAGGCTATTGACTAGATTCCTTATTTTGGAATACAACACAAGTAGTTCATGAAGTATTACTGGGGAAAAAAAGCAATGGCAGGCAATGGAAAAAGACTGAATTCTAAATTTACAAGCAGCGAGAGAGTCTGATGATTAACAAAGAAAACGTCTCTGCTTTCTTAGTACGGCACTCCACATTGTTTGTAATGAACTCCACATAGGAGTATTACCTGCTATTTGCATGATAAATAAAGACAGGATTAATTAGAAATAAGGTATTATAATTATATAATCAATTGCCAAGTACAGCATGTGTTTGGTATCTCCTCAGGTCTAACAGCTATTGAGAATAGTAAAAGCTCTACCGAATTTGTAGATTACCCAAACTCTATTCATTCCAGCATAACCATCTCAGAGGTCATAGAGGGTCATCTTCAACTACTGTGTGTCTCTTGTGCAAACCCATTCTCAAAAATTATTAGATTTCTAGCAGGCTCATCTCCCACTAGTTAACACATGTCACTTTATCTTCGGCTTCCCTAACTCATATTACATTTGAGAACATTTCCCTTTTCCATTCATTTTTCTTCTTACAGGACACAGATTTCAGGGGTTAAAGCCTTTCTGCAAGTCTGCCTCACTGCCTGTGTTCTTATTTCACCTATCTTTGCTTAGCCCATGAGGCAAAGCTAGAACCACTTAATCATGGTTTTGTTATCATATCCAACATACACTGCTTTCTGCCACGGCATATAACAGCATTCTTCCTAAATCAGGAAAAAGATATACTTTTTACAAAGCAATCTCAACTGATTTTTTTTCTCTTGGCCATTAAGTGACAGCACAGAGAGTTCAGGACTATCTGATGTGCGTTCACTACCAGTATTAACCTTCTGAGGCTAACAAACTGAGAAATGAAGTCTGTATTAAGTGCATAAATACATATAACCATGCAACTTCATTACAGAAAGACTAAAATAAAAAATGAGGAAAATATAGATTTTAAAGATTAAGCAGCCTTATCAATGCAATCATTAAAAAAATTACCAATGTCTTCCTTAAAAGTTACAGAAATTTAAGAAGTGCAGTCTGCCTCAGGCTTTCTAAGTAGGACTTCAGAGTACATACCAGAAAGCTAAAGCTTGTTGCATATCATATTGCACTTATAAATTTTAAACATTGATAGGAACTAATGTTCATTATTAAAGCTACATGAATCAGGAATTTTGGACATAAACTAAGAGGCTTACCTGCATAGGCTTTGCAAGTGGATCCATTCTAACTAAATACACTTCCAAAGAGCGTTCTTTTTTCATGGGTAATGGAAGTGTCAAATAGCAAAAAGGATCAAATGTTACAGATATCTTAGCACATTCAGGACAAACGAGGGTGGATTTAAAAAGGCCATGAAATATATCTACTATGATAGAATCATTTCTTTTTAAATGGTTTTCCCAGGCTTCTTCAGCAACCACCTGTAATTAAAGCATGACCTGGGTTATGGCAAAGTAGTAGGAGAAGAACAGTGAGAATTATTAGAAAGATAAATTGATAGAACATTCTCAGTTACTGCATAAACATAGAAATCTCAATCCAAAGGACCCTGGAAGTTCTGTTACTACTATCAGGATCACAGGTCAAAAGTTGTACACTTCTCCTAAGACAGATACTCTGTCAGTCTTATAACATAGGCTGAGAAAGACTTCAAGCAGCTTGAGGCAAGAGAACAGCAAATAAAAGTAAAAATTCCATCTAAAGTAACTCATGCTCATGACAAAAGAAGTTATCTATTATCTTACAGCTCAATGCTTGAAGAGTTTCCCCTAAAGTATGTGTACTGTAGAGAGACAGAATGCATCCTGTAGGTATAAAAGAATAACAGAATGAAATGAAAATGGTTTCTCCATCTGAACGCAGCATCAAATTGATCATAAAGTTCTTAACAGAGCCTTAACACTCTTCCACCCCTGTGGTTACCTTCAAAATAAACAGGAATTTACACAGGTACTTGAACAAGATCTCCATTTTAAGGGCTTGGCTTATTTTCTGAAATCTCTTCCAGAAAAAGCTATAATCAGTATTCCAACCTTTCAGTGCACTATCACAACAAAGATACAAAAGTATCTTGCAACAAATAGTCTTGAATAAAATGAAGATCAACACCAAAAGCACTACCTTATCTGGTCTCCCGTCTGCATCCTTTAGCTGAATGTAAGGCTTTTTCCTAATTCGATTCAAATCCTCATGTAATCCATCCAGCAGAAAAGCCAGTAGCTCTTGACAGTCTTGTTGCTGATAACCAGAAAATTGTGGTGCAAAGCGTCCCACTTGTGTCTAGAATAAAATAAACAAAAATACTTCCAGTACCACAATTAATTCTCTGAGATGCAACTGGAGAAAGTAAAAAAAATCAAAACTTAAAAAATTATAAAAGATGAGCTTCTCCATGGTGACAGGAAGCTACACTAATTCTCAAAGACACAAGGACTGTTTACAATTATTTAAATACACACTCAAGTTAAATGAACATACTGCATACTTCTTGATATTACTTCAAATACTTATTCTTGCACACTGCTTTAAGTTTTGTACACTTCAACTGCAAAACCAAAACTGACAATTATATGTTCAGGTTAAATTACCCACTGACCTTAAATGCCCTTGGGGTAACATAGCTGTATTTTCCTGACCACATCTGCTTGATAAGCTCTGCGTAAGATTTTGCTATTTCACCTCGCATTCCTAAAGGATTGTCAAAATTTAGCTCTTCTTGGTATTTATCATTGAGGAAATATTCTGTAAGAGGAGGTGTGTTGCTCAGACACTGTAAACAGAAACAGAGAATTTTTTGAACAGTGACAAACACAGTATGAAATGAAAATTGGCATCAAGGTTCAAAACAAAAAAAAAAGGCGGTTCTTGATTCATAAAGCTACTATTCACATAACTCCTTGCTGAAAGTTGCTACGGCTGCCAAAGTTTTGGGGTTTCAAGGAAAGACTGCATTGGTACTTGGATGAGAGAGCTGACAGGACTGTTGCAGAATGGGCACAGGCTAAAGGGTTAACAACTGCTACTAAGTTCTCAGAGCAAGAGTTACAAGGGCATCTTTCAAAGCCTGAAGCAAATCTTATCAAGCTGGAACCATAGCCCACGTGATGGCCTTGAAGCTCGCCTGTCTCTTTGATGGTCTGGCAAAGTATCGAGGGAGTAAAGAACAAGGAACAGATAACAAGGAACTTGTGTACAGCTGTGTTGGCAGAAGAAACTGTAACGGGAGGGTCTGACATTAATGCAAGAATGCAACTTGTAACCAATCAGTATTTGAGTAGTATGTATAATTAATCATAACTGTATATAAGCTTGTCTGATGCTCTCAATAAACGGATTCTGGCAGATCATATTGATCGTGGAGGCCAGCCCCTTCTTACATCACAGGACCTATTAAATTATACTACCTCACATTCAGATCAACATGCAGGCAGAAAATAATTGAGGGAAGGTAAGGGTGCTTGTCCTACTCCTGTTCCTAGACATCTGATTATGGATGCTCTTGAAGATTCCTTGATGGACCACATTTTGAATAAGAATTAGTGCACCCTTTCCTATGGGTTCCTGTGATCTTTTAAATTTCATGAAGCCATTTAGAACTGAAAGTAGTTCAAAGAAAGCAAGGACCTGGTTTGAGACTGAGAGAATGACTTATCCTCCGTACCAGGTAAGTTTCCTCTGTCAGCACATAGAAATTGCAGGATGTAATCAATGAAATGCAATTTACAATTTCAGGAAACCACTGTGAATTTTTGTGCTAGTGAAAGCAAAAATTTTTCCACCACTTGAAACAATTCCCATACCATGCTTTGGTATATAGAGCAAAAGTTTCTTCTTTATATATTAGCTTTTCTGCACTCTTTTCTCTATTAAGACTCAAGGAGAGGTCAAATATGTCATCAGTCTCATCTGCCTCTCTGCAAACAAGGGGAAAACAATAATTTTAGCTCCACATATTCTCCTGCGTAAGATGCAACAACTGAGACTCAAAGAATTACAAATTTATTGAGTGGAGCTAAAAGAAGTTATTCCTATTTGTGCATACCATCCCCATGTAAATCCAAATCATTGTGACAAGAGAGATGATTTTCATCCCCATACCACATTTGTTTCTCTTCTCTCCTACCTAAAGCTTTCATGAGCTGTCAACATTGCAAAAAAATCCTGGTATTAATTACTCTTTCGAATACCGGGGATTGAAGAATGCTGATTTTATCTCTTGCTACATGGCAAAGAGCTCTTATTTCTAGTAGTGGTGATTGTAAGCCCTCTCCTACCTCACAGACCTGTGCATTGACAGTTCTGAACTGATTCATGCAGCTAACAGGAGAAACAATCTCTCAAATCCATACAGAAGAGACCTAGTAGTTTTTAGAAGAAACAAATGACAAATATAACTATACTTCAGGTAAAATTGTATGCTTAATCTGACTGATATGACAAATTCTTCTGCCCAAAGAAATCTTTTCCCTTCTCTGATGACCCTCATGTGATTGTAAAATAAATATATTAATCTGAATTTTTTGTCTAGATCAGAACATTTCTGCAGGTTCTTAGTCAAGCAACACAATGTGATAACAGTGTACTGTTTCACCAAAAAGTGAATTTATCTTTTTGTAGTTTTTCTCCTGATAAACTTTGTCACTTTCTCAGACTGTTATTTTAGATTTATATGTGTATCTCAGAAAGATCCCTACAGTTGATTTTCCCTTTTTCTTTATAACAATATATGATGTTCCACATTACAACATACAATGACATTGTTGGTACGTAATATCGGAATGCATAACTGTCTGAACACATCCATTTCTGAGATACAGAGCTGTAATATTTTCTAAAATATCAGAACTCACAACTACTTTAAAAGAGTATTGGCTAAAGGAACTAACAGAGTAAGCCCCATACCCACTCATTTTTTAACATAACTGACAAAGCTGAATAATTACAAATGTATTTACATCTTGAGAACAATGACACCAGAGAACTATTTAAGTTCATGATTAAAGTGTCAGTGAGACAAAAAAGGCTGGAGTCTTTGAAAGAAAGTATACAATCTTATTTTCTCATGATGCGTTACTGTAGATTATCAAGGAAACCTACTGGAAAGCATCAAAAGAAAAAAAGAGAACTATTAGAACCAAGCCAATCTACTGGATAGCAACATTTGTGAGCTTTCTTCAACCCTGTGATTAATTTTTTTAATGTTTTAAAACAAAGGCATAGGTAAACTAACAAGTATACCCACAAATGAAGAAGAAAGCAAACAAAAAAAGCTAAACAAATACAGTACAAGTGCAGAAAACATTTTGTGAACTGAAGAGGTAACAGAATGGCACTGCATTTCTGGTACTGCAGTATCCACAAGTTCCTTTAACCAACAAAACTGTGAAGTGCTCAGCTTCTGAATCTAAATTGGTTGTTTAGTTAAATGATCAAGGAAAAAGACGGAACAGAAAGTAGAAACTCCGAGACCAACTATGAGGCAAACTACAGACCAGGAAGATCAGTCTTCAGAATGAGAAAGGCTAATAATGAAAATACAATTCCGTCTGACATATTAATTACTTGTGGCAAAAAGGAATAAAAATAAATTTTCTGTAGCAGAATAATCTGTAGTTAAAAATTATTTATGTAATGAGTATCAAAGTTTCATAATTAATCTCAGAGAAAATTAGTCATACAACATGACTTGATGAGATGACAGTTTACACACCTTAAGCATTACCTGTACTATGCAAGACTGCAAGCACTGTTGATACACATACACATACTTACACACCCTGGAAGAATTCTAAAGCACTGAGTCAAAAAGGAGATCTAATATCATACAAAGACACATGCAGACTACTCTTTAGGGAGCACAGCTATAACTAGGAAGGTGTGAGAGGCATTAAGATGCACAGGAAATCTATCAATAAATAACCTTTCTTTTTAATACCACATATACATACACACACACTATAGCCTCACTGGAATACTGTAATTACAACACGACACTGTGATCTTGTTTAGCAAGTCCACCCATCCTGTGAGAACTTTATATAGGTGAAAAAACAGTAATAAAACCAGTCACATTATACTTCTCAAAATCCACATAATTTAAGTACAAGAAAACTTTACAAGGACTCTGATTAAAAAAAAAAAAAAAAAAATTAAGAAAGAGGGCCACCAAGGCAGGCAATGCCCTGGGAGTGCTTGCCTGTGAGAAAAGGTTGAAGCATGGAAGCTTATTCAGGCTGCAGAATAGGCTTTTTAGGAGAGACCCACCAACAGCCTTCTAGCACCTACAGGGAAACTAAAAAGATGGAACCAGGTTCTTTATGGTGGTGTAGAGGGAATGCGAATAAGCTTCTGAGAGAAAGAAAACTGCTGAAATACTCCACTGCAAACCTCTCAACTGGTGCTGTTACTAAGTCAAGAATATATAACCACACTAAAGAAAAAACAAAACCAAAAATGGGATGGGGAGAAGTGATAAGTATTTTCAACTACAACATCTACTGTCACTCCTGTCCTATTTTCAGATTACCAAATGAAGTCTGTGAACTTTCAGGTTTTCACTGCAAAAAAAAAAACCCTCAAAATTCCCCACAGTGCTCAGTTACTAGTATCCCACCAGAAAGGTAAAGCAATACTCAGAAAACATCCACAGGTGGTAGCACAGCAATGCTTTAGGAGATTCATATTTTTCTACTCCTATTTTCGCCTTAGAATAGATCCACTTACATAAGTGAATGTGAATAAAACATCTACTTGCCAAATACTCCTTTTGTTTTGGTTTTTTCCTTGATATGGGCTCAGGAATTCATAATAAAGTTTTCACAAAGTCTCCCTTGTCATTCCTGTTTTATTTAATGCTCAGATCTGCAAAAGCAGACATTAGGCCTTAATAATGAAAGTCAAGCCCTAGGTGTTAGCACTTGACAGAAATGAAAATTAGATACATGGATTATCTCTTCAAAAGGACCTGAAAAATCTATGCAAAAGTTCCAATACAACAAAACCATGAAATAATAATGCAATGTTGCCTTTTAAAATAAGAAACAGTGATAATACAACAGCACTTTTCCTCACTAGGTATTTCTACACATTTGTAAGTTTGTTCTGGAGCCTTCTCTTCTGCAGGCTGAACATCCTCAGCTCTCCCAGTCCCTCCAGATGGGTCAGATGCTGCAAGCTCTAGATCACCTTTGGGTCCTTTCAGTGGACTTGTTCCAGTATGTATCTCTGGTACTGGGGAACCCAGAAGCTCACTCAACACTCCAAGGGTGTCTTGCCAGTGCTAAGTGGAGGGGAACAATCTCCCTTCCTCAGCCTGCTGGCAATACTCTTCTCAATGCAGTCCAGCAGGCTGCACAATGCTGGCCTATGAGCAGCTTTTAGTATAGCAGGACCCCAGGCATAGCAAGCTGCTTATCATCTGTCCATCCATCCCCTACCCCAGTATATACTAGTGGTTGGTTTATTCTTCCCCAGGTGTACACCTTCAAGTTTCATGAGGTTTCTGTCTGCCCATCTCTCCAGCCTGCTGAAGTCTCCGAATGGAAGCATATTCATCTGGTTTATCAGTTGCTTCTTCCACTTTTGTGCCATCTCCACACTTGCTGAGGTTGCACTCTGCTTCTTCACTCAAGTAAAAGCCTAGAGCACCCAATATACCCGCAAAGAATTCCCTAGTTTGAAATCCACACACTCTCTGGGCCCATCCCTTCATTGCTTGGGAGATCAGACAAGATCTGTTTAGGGTTTTCAACCCATAGGCATTACACATCTAGCCAGAATAATCCAAGGTTACTCCAGTAACAGAAGGAGGTAACATCTAATTGCACTGATTTGATACTAATTTATGCTTTCAGCATAACTGGAAATAAAGTAGAAATCAATCAGTGGCAGGAGGAAGTATATAGTGCACTCACAGTCTGTCAGACCTTACTTAGTGTGTTAAAAGCATGACATACTTCCCCTTAAAAGCACTTTAGTAGATTTTCTTAGATAACATTAAACACTGAAAAATTCCTTATTTGAGAGATATAGTTGATGGAACTGAAGAATACTTTACATTTCCTTGCTAAGGAAGCTGCCAAATAATACATTTGAAAAAACACACCATCAAGGATATACTAAAGGTACCATGCCAAACTAAAAGCTGCGCTGTTCAATAAAGCCTCTTACCCAGAGCCCTGTCTTGTGAATCAGCAAAACACTGTTTAGCAATCTACTCTATAGTTTCTCAGAATTTTTTTGAACCAGTGATTCCCTAGATATAATTGAAAAGCAATTAAGTCAAAGCTGACATGATTTAGAAAGTAGACTTCAATTAAATCCAGTTAACATCACTTTACAATTTTTTCGATGTAAGACTGCTTGATTACAAAACATAAGTTCCAGAACAAAACAAAACCAAGTTAAACTACAAGCTCTTTCTGATCATTAATGGATCTGTCACTACAGCGTTTACTTAAAAGGATCAAGGGTTGGTGGTTTCTTTTATACTGGTAAGAGTAATACTAAGTATAGTAGTATTCTCTTGCAGTCACAACAAAGAAACAAGCCATTACATTCCTGTCAAAAACCTCATCCATGAAATAGCAGCTATTAAAAGTGCAAAGGTCAAAGGGAAATACATTTGAAGGTTCCCTGCATATTAACCTGTGCATAAAAAAGTACATAGCATTTACTATGAAATAAAGGCCCTGTAATGAACTGGTTATGTACTTTTTGCCACTTGTGCCCTACACTCTGTAGTCAAGCACATGTCAAAATGAAAAAGCATCTTTCATGTCAATCGATACAAAAAGCAAAGAATCCCAGCTTAAGGGTTCCTCATGTAGAATGCTGGTCACTTTGCATGCCACACAGAAAACAAGAAATGAGGCCATCTAGAGCAACTTTCCTAGTGTACAAATACACATGTATTATTTCCTCACTTTCAATCCTATCCTGCTACTTAATGTAGTCTCTTCATGCTAGTTTTCAAACATTACAAAATATAACAAGATCCAGCTAATAAGACAAGCTCATCTTATTTCGAAGTACGTACCTGAATTGCTGAATTCATGAAACATGTATTCCCCAGGTTACTCAAGCCACACAGGCCTGGCTGCTCATTGTGTCTTCCTGGCTCTGAATAATCATAATTCTTATAAGCAGTATATGATGGGAGACAATAGTTTGAATTTTTCACACTGCAAAAAAACCAATGACAAAACATTTGAAAATGTAAACATGTACTCTATAGTACTTTAATACATACAGTAGCTTAAATTATTAAAAATGTAACAGTTAACTTTTGTGAACAAGAAAGAATTTTAAAGCAGTATTTAGCTATGGTAATAACATTCATTTCAATATAAAAGTCACCAAAATCCAATGTATTGCAATAACTGAAATGACTACAACCCTACCCCTTTTTGACAGGAGCAGCTTCACAGCCTACTCTATTCTTCATTGCTCCATCAAATTTAATACACTCGGACTTTAGACACCACCAGCAGCAATCAATCATTTACGTTCCTTTTGCATCCTGCTACTGCTAGTGTGAGGTCGGTGGGAATGGGAATGCAGAGTTACAGGTGAAAGCTGAGATTTCCAAGGCCACTGTGGCATAGCTGCCTCACTGCATCACAGAGTCTATTTATAGCTTCCCTGCTAGGACAGTACAATCCAGCATGAAAATGCAGAAAAGCTGTGAGAGGTAAAAGAATGCGCAAAAAGCCTTGTAACAACTTCTGTTATAAATTGCTGTGATGTATCTGCTTAGAGAAACTGGAGAAGACTGAAATAAGTAAAATGGTAAGATTTAAAGGAATTTTTTTCCAGATGAAATAATGCAAAAACTTAACACAGAAGAACACTCGATATGGAAAAGAAAGCATATCCAAGAACACAAGGAAGGCAAGAGAATCTTGGAAAAAATGCTCTGTAATATTACAGATGTTAGAAAAAACAATCAACCAAAAAGATTAAACACTTTCCTCAGCTATTTCAGGCACTGACCTGAAATGAATCTTTGGCTACAGTTCAAGGGTACTTCTGCAGTCTGACTGACTATGCATTATCTACATTAGAAGCAACTTGAACAAAAATGTGGAGGTCCCTAAAAACTGCAAGGCATGCAAAGAATGTATCCTGATAAATAACTGAGATTTAGAACTGTAGAAGTCTGAGGATGCATGTGCCCAACGACACAGTCCAGCCATTGCTCCTGAACAGTATCACACTCTTTACATTCAACTGAATTCCAACTGTTCCCCCACTGCACAATTATTCACTTATCATGAATAGCAGGGTTTTTTTTGTTTTACTCATGAAAGTTAACACAAATTTCAAACAGAAGGGGAAGGAAACTTGTCCCTCTTTTGACAACCTCAGTGCAGTTAATAGCTTCACTCCTCATAAAGCTGCTGGTCTCTAACTTTCACATCTGATTATTTAATAGTCAACTTTTCTAGCTGTATAGAAACATGCATTTTCTCCTGCTCTCTGGCTTGCACCCAAATGAATTAAGTGGTACTGTGTTTACTGGTCATTCTATGGGAAAAATGAAAACTTAAATGCTTCATCCTAGTTTACACAAGATACCTTGTGAACTTCAGGCCCCACATACCCTTCAAGCTTGCTTCTGTCGTCAGCCCTTCTTTGTCATTAGCCTTCAGATCACCCACCCCCCAGATCTCCTGGGAAAATTACCTTCCACCTCTCCTTGCAACTGCAGTTTGGCTACTGCAATCAACCTCAATTCTCTAAAGTTTGCATGACCTAGTTCCCCCAAGAAGAAAAAGCATGAACTTGCCATTGGTGCTAATGCAGTCCCCTACCCAGCTCCACATTGCACACCAGCAACAGAAATGCACGTGTACAGGCTAAACAATAAACTACTTTCAGCCCTACTTGTTTCCTAGATACTGCTTTCCTCACCTGACTCAAAGACTGCATGTTTCACATGATTAACAGAAAAATCCCATCTGGAAATTTTGGGGTACAAACAGATTGAAAGTAGTCTTCTTGGAGATTTTCACTTCCCTTCCTCTTCCTTCTTAGCATCTTTCTGTCCTGGTCTGAGGTAAACAGAACCAATTTTCTGTTTTGTAGCTTTACTTTTTAGTTGAGCCTCTTCTGACTGACTAAACCCTGAAATTAGCAGCACATTGTTCAGAAACAGTTTGCTCTCGGAGTGATAAGACCTGATATACCAAAGCATGGTATGGAGACAGGCCCCAGTTTTACACTTATTAGTGTAACAGCCAAGGTCAGCTAGATTCACTTCTTGCCCTGTTAAGAGTTGGAAGCAGAAAGGTGTAGGGGGGTCCCACCCGCAAGGACAGGACAGGTGACTCACAGTTGACCAACAAAAGCATTCCCCTACATCCCATCTGCACCATGGTCAGCACAGAAGCTGCGCGATCAAAGGGTCAACCCCCTTTATTCATTGGCCAGTATCCAAGGAGGACTCTCTCTGTCCATCTGCCTTTGATGCCACTGATTCCAACATGAGCACTTCTGACTCCAGATCTGGAATGCAGCTCCTGATTGTCACTCACTCCAGTCCAGGATGTTTTCTGTGTCTGCTGGTGACATGATTGTCATCCTGGCAGCTTCATACAGTTCTGTATACTGCATACACTTTTTTCCTCTTTCCTTTTTGTTTTATTATTCTTATTATTTATCTATTAATATTTTCATTAAAGTACTTTAGTATTTTTCGTAACCCATAAATCAATTTGTTCCTTCCTCTCTTTTGAGAGAGGAAGGGGGCACCTGTGATTCAGTGTAATGTGTGGCCAAACCCATGACACATTCAAAAACTGCTGCCACATGAGGGACCCTAGAAAGTTAGGACATACAGCTGGAGTCTTCTGGCTATAGTGTGTTCATATGGAAGATTTCCTAAAACTAATTGAGTAACATCACGATAATTTAATTCAAGGCAATTCCAACGCAGATAGCTCCCTAGTGTTGGGTTTTCTCTGAGGTATGAACTGTCACAGTCCACTCCTCAAGGGAAAGCCATTTCTGATCTTTTTCTATCTTCTGTACTGGCCCAGAGAACAATTGCCACACTTAACTAGTGAGCTGTGTCTGCTGCACCTACTACACGCAGGAGATGTCTCTTCACAGCTTTGTCAGTCTGCAAACTTCATTTTTTCTGGGAAATTACTTTTATTTAAATTACATTGTGCTTCTGCTTTTCAAGCTTTTGAAACAGGACAAAAAATATAAATATCCACTAGTAAATGTTTAACAACAGAAAGCAAGCAAAGATGCTTGCAAGACCAGAAAAACTTCACTCTAACAGAAATGTTCTAGAAAAAGTAACTGGTGACAGCAAGACCCCAATCCCCAACTGCTTCTCCCTGCAAGTCTTCAGAAAGTCGCCTGAAACAAGAGAACATATATAAAAAGCAGAGGGGCAGTATTAGAATGGGGAACTCAAGAAACAGTAGTAACAGAAAAAAAACACTCAAAAACTTTAAGACTTAAAAAAATGAGACATTCTTAGACTCCTGGATAATTAGACTGGATTCCCAAAGTAGAGAAAATGGTGAAGAGAGATTTCCACAGGAGATTTTATTATCAATAAATTTTGAGTCTATATTCTGCCTTACTATCAATAAATTTTGAGTCTATATTCTGCCTTTGAGTCTATCTGATCAGCTTTCAGATGATCATGATGAACTAGGAGCACTTGTGTAGTTAAGAGTTTTGTGAAGTGTGGATTTGGAACACTGAAGTTTGGAAAAGTGTCACTAGCTTCGCAGAAGACATAATTTGACAGCAGAGTGCCATCTATCAAGAATTGGTGCTGCAAAAGGAATTTGATTTGCAAGAATAAGCCCAGAAAAATAAAAGTTTGAAACATTTATTGAGCTCCATAATATCTCAACCACCTTAATGCACTGCCAATGTGTTTTTGTGACCAGCTACTTTATCAAACCCATAAACAGGTGCCATCAAAGTTAAAGGTGCCTGAAGCACTAGGAGTGGACCATGTCACTACACAAAGAGTAATGTCTTTTTTATTGTTCATTATCATCATCTGGAGAGTAAAAGATAACATTATCATCTATTTAAATGAAATTTAAACAAAAAACAAAATCACCTTCCTCTTATTATTTACTTATGTGTCAGGTGCAACATGGAGAAACTGATTCTACAGGTGATCTCATTGACATTTATACTCCTTGAAACGGGGATATTGAAATATACCAAGCACAGAGCTGAACAAAGCTGACAACTGGCTGTCTTCTGATAAGCTGACTCTACTGAATGATGAAGCAACTCATTTTAGGAGCCTCAGACAATGGTTACAAGTGATGAAAGCAAAAAAATTTTCCTCATAATTCCCCAAGAAAGTTTCCTTATTCATGTGTTTTTAATCCCTCCTCCATACAATATCCTATGTGACATGAAATATATTACTCTCTAACAGCAATAAAGAAAAATTCCAGTAAGACCTAAATGATGCATGTGTCTCCTTGCTCTTCTGAATCTACTAACACATATTATGCTAATCATTCCATGTCACTCTTTCAACAAGCTCACCTGCAAAGTCAAAAGAACATCAATGATCATTGTGGGCCCTTTCCATAAAGAAACTGGAGAGCTGGTCACAGGGGATTTGGAGAATGCTGAGGTACTCAACAACTTCTTCGCCTCAGTCTTCACTGGTACGGCCTCTGATTCCACAACTGAAGTCTTGAAGAATGTGGCCGTATACCAGGGGAAGCAGGATCCACCCACTGTGTGTGAAGAGCAGGTTCGTGAACACCTGAGAAACTTGGAGGTGCACAAGTCCATGGGACCCGATGAGATCCACCCACGGGTCCTTAGAGAACTGGCAGATG